>CM023942.1:33788435-33975756 GCA_013407115.1 Glycine latifolia
CCCCCCCTCTTGAGTTCATCTGGGACCAACAGTTTCTAGGAGTCTTCTTCTGAATCATGGACTCTAACTTGTTCCACAATTCGAACGCATTGGTGAACTCGGACACATGCTCAAATAGAGACTTGTCAATATACTTCCTGATCGTGGCCACCGCCTTCCGACTCAGGATCTCCCAATCCCTGTCCGACTTGCCTGTCGGCTTCTCATTCAGGACAATGGGATCATACAAGTCTTTGCAGTACAGATGATCTTCCATCATCGGTCTCCAGTAGGTGAAGTTGTCGGCGGTCAACTTGAACATATCCCCGTCATGGATAGTAGCACCACTGGTCTCCATCCTGTCTCCTTCCTTCATCAGAACCCGTCAACCTGGGGCTCTGATACCACTCTGTTGGGAGAACAGTGGTGCGCTTCACCTTCTCTACCAAATAGCAACAACAAATAACAGGGAGTCTCACAGACTCAACCATCGATCAAACAGTAAATATGCGGAAACGTGAGTAACAAATTTCAAAGGAAGAACAGGAGAGCAAAAAACACAGCAATATAGCTTTACGTGGGAGAAAACCTCAATGAGGAAAACCCACGGGACCTTGTCCAGAAATCAATCCACTATAACAATAATGGTTACAGAACACTCCACGGCTACACGCCGAAGTAA
This sequence comes from Glycine latifolia, assembly GCA_013407115.1. Taxonomy (NCBI): domain Eukaryota; kingdom Viridiplantae; phylum Streptophyta; class Magnoliopsida; order Fabales; family Fabaceae; genus Glycine; species Glycine latifolia. Next base: position 33,789,097 of record CM023942.1, read on the forward strand.
CGCTCAACTTCACCAACAATGGAGGGAACACACTCTACAAGGGTCACTCACAACCTCTCGGAGTCTCTCTCTACAACCTTTCGTCGGAGATACTTGCAGAAAAAAGGGCTCACTCTTTTCTGCTCTCAATCTTCTGGATTTCTTTGGTCTACCTCCTCCATCTATAAATAACGTATTTATAGAGAGAAATTAGGTTTAAGGATTCTGTTCCCTAAACGTGGAATGGGTCGAGGTTAACACCCTCGGGAATTTGGCCCAAGTCAAACATTCCCCTTTTTAGAGCATGGAGATTTGGATCAAATATTAAAGCGGAAAATGTATGATTCAATTTGGCCCAATTCTGTTCCTTTTTTTTTCTAGAGGAGAACACAACAATAACAATTTTTACTGGCATAAAATGGATGATTCATTTACCTTTTTAAATAAACCTTTTTTACGCTTGGAAAATGTAACTTGTTTTACACTATAATATTTCACCTGCCATTTCAATCTTACAACGACCCATAATTCCTTCACCTAATAATACAAGAACAAAACATTTGAAAGAGAGGGTTATTGTAGGTTTAGTCTTATATCCCTGCCAAAAAACTGAACCGAGGAGAAGGATTCGGTAATTAACATCACAAGACCAGGTTCGTATTACAGTTCATGATTCGCTTACCAGATTTTGTATGAAGTCTCACTCCTTTGGAAGTAAATGCCAGCTTCCATTTTAAGGGTATATGGTATGATATGATATACCCACACTTCTTTATTTATATGCAAACTCTTTGAAAAATATTCAATATTGAATTTAAAATTTCTGATTTGTTTTTATTATGTATGGGAAGTATTTTAGTATATTTTCAATTTTATAAAAATTGGTCCTATGAACATTTTGACTTGCATTTTCTTTCCTTTTTTTATAATTCAATGATATTAATACTAAAATCATAGGCATCTTTGATTTGTTAAAAAACAAATAATATAAGTTCTTTATTTGTTAGATATTATAGTAAGATTAAAAATAATGTTTTATTTTTTTTTACCACAAATACATATCTGCTAGAATATGTACTTTGTACAAAATGAATTGTGTTTTTTTTTTCTTCTTCAGAAAATAACACATTAATTAGGTAAGAGCTACGCTTGAATCTTACGATGATTCGCACAACCTTTATTAGATGAGGTCAATTACATACAACTATGTTGACTAGATGTTTTTTTATTTTCATTTTTTAGAAGAAAGATGTTATTTTTGTTAACTTAGTTTTTATAGTATTTTTGTTAAATTGACAGACCCAATTTAATTCATCACTCAAAAATTATAATTTAAATGTAAAACATAATTTATTTGACTATTAACTAGCTTTTAGATAAAATGATATAGAACAACATTATTTTAGCAGGTGTTTTTTAAAATAATGACATTCTAATTTAGTTAACTTAAATTATATAACACAACCTTTTTATTTTGAGTAAACTCAATTTCGATAGAACTAATTTTTTAAGTAAAATTTCATTCAATTAATTAATACCTATTAATTTTAGTTTTCTAAATATATAAATATTATTGTTTTTATATGAAGACAAAGTTAGTGACCGATAATTATCTTTTAATGAAAAATTTGCCATCGTATATATAATAAAGAATTTAACTAAAATGTATGGATCAATTTTTTTTTTATATTTGCATCTATCATATATAAATCATTATTCTGATAAAACTGTTGACATTTCTAGTGATTATTTAAATGTAACATTTAAGGTAATTGTAATATTTATCTAACATCGATTATACCAATTTCTATAAAATAATTAAATTTTAAATATAAATTAAAATTAATTGTAATTTGTAATATTTTATATAAAACTATCCTAAACAAGAAAGAAATTGGTATAATTAAAAATCATTATCCACATTTCAATAGCTCGACGGCCTTAGACAAGATGGTCAGAAATTTGACCAATTACTTATTTTGATTTTCAATTACTTTTTTAAAGAAAGACTTTCAATTACTTGAGATGTAGGAAACTAGGAATGTTATTTTGCTAATATTTTGATGAATCAGCATTCATAAAAGAAAAAAACGAGAAAGTTTAAGGTATTGGGAGATTATATCATAAAATACGGCAGAGAACTAGCTAATTTCAACAATATTTATATAGGGATAGCTTTTCTTTTTATTTATCAAAAAGAAAAAAGTTACTATTATTTTTTATATTTGTTAAAATAGAATATCCTTTAAGTGTAATATAATTTTTATTTTTATTTTCTCATAAAATAGTGCATGTTATTCCTAAACTTACTTTTAAATTTAAATTATTATATAATTTTAATTTTTCTCTTTAATGCATATTTTAAATTTTATATAAATAAACATTTTACATACTTCATTCAGCAAAAAACAAACATTTTTCATACTTTATCTAAATTCTAAAATTTTCAATAATTATAAAACAACTTCAATTATCTAGTTCGAGTAAAGATTTTATTATATAAGCCCAGAATTTGACTTAATCCCAAGTGACTTTTCTCAATTTAGGAAAATATACTCTTTGTTGGTAAAATACTAGTAAAATCTTGTTGACCAGTCCAATTTCCAAAACCATATCCCGTCGCTTAGAATAAAAGGGTAAATAGAAAAATAGTGGCACAAGCATGGTTATATATTCCAAGGTAGACTTTGACCCGCCGCTTCTCAGTTCTCATAGTTTGCAATTTGCAAACGATTTCTTATTTTACGGTACTATTTTTCTTTACTGTACTAATTAGTACTAGTAATTATTTTCTCAGTTACTTGATTCTAGACACTTATAACAAAATTACATGGAACAATAAAAAATAAGTACTGTACTTCCTCCCTTTCATAATATTTCCTCCTGTCTTTAATATAAAAAAATTTATTTAACTTTATCTTATTTTAATGAAGAGTAAATTAGAAGAAAAAAACTTGTTTTATTGGAATTAAAATAATTTAATGAAATTAACTATTTTTTTTTATAAATTTGATTTTTTTTACTTATAATTGAGATTGAGGGAAGTAATTGTCATCTAAGAAAACAAAACTCTACAAAAATTGTTATTTAACTTTTTAATGTAATATTAATTTTTTCTTATATCTCATATAATATTAAAAATGAAAAATAAAAAATATATATATAGAATGAATTAATGATAATAAGATTAATTTTATAAAATTATGATTTTTTTATTAGTTTTTTTTAATTTGTGTAAGAAAATATAAGACTATATATATTATGAGATGAAAAAAGTATAGCTAATTAAGAGGAAAATTCTCTTGAAAGCATGTAATCACTAAAAATAATCAGTAATTTTTTTTAAAATTAAAATAGTTTAGTATTTTAATTTTATAACAAGGCTTAATAATTAATACTTATTTGTGTAACTATCATATAAATAAACTCTTATTTAATATATTTTCATCAAACATCAAACATTAGTTAAAAAAATAGGTTTCTTATGAGAAAATACTCTTAAAAAAAATTTAGTACGAGACTACTTTCTTTGTTTGTCTTTTCTATTTTTATCCCTCCTATAAGTTTATTAATTTTTATAACCTTAGAAGTGATATCAATTGCTACCTCGTGTCCTAATTTTATATTTTTTTAAACTACTATCGTCATATTTTCTCTTGTAACAAAAAAATACTATTATCTTCACTAATATTTTTCTTTTTCTTTTCATTGTTTATCATTATAATATATCTTTTAATTAAAGGCATTTTAATTTAAAAATAATTAATGAAAAAATATATTATGAACTGAGTTTTATAAAAATGATCAAATATTAATTTTAATTTGAATCTTAGGAAGAAATATGGTTTTTTATTATATTATAAATATTTTTATATCAAAGAAATTAAACTCTAAAATAAAGAATAACGCAAATATTTTTCGTAGACACAATAAAGGAGGAATATTATAATTAAAATAGTCATGGTAAAAAAGGTGGGAAACATTGGGAGCCGATGAAGGTGGAGAGAAACTGGAAAGAAAGGAATCTGATTCGTCGGAAATGAATGTAATGTTTGCGTTAACACGGAAAGACTCAAAGTAAGAGTGGACTCAGTCAGTCGTAAATGTCCAAAAAATCCAAAACTCATCATCACATTCGTAGACTACACGCTCACAACGAGGCAATCTTTTCTTTTCTTTTTCTCCAATAATATTATTTATTATTTAATAAATAAGATTTTTTGGTAATGTTAACTAAATACTAGTATTAATAAATCTCTTTTCATTTATTTATTTATTTTCTTTTTCTCATTTTTCAGTTTGTTTAACCTTCTCTGCCGTACCACAAAGTGGTGGGTGTGGGTAGGTATTCCTGTGGATGCACAGTGCAGACTGAACAAACCAACACAGCGAAGATCCCTATGAATATTGTTCCAATTTCTGGATCAAGCTCCAATTTTGAACAAGACCCAGGTCAGCTAACATCGCATGTTTTTCTTTCCCTCTCTTTTTCTTCTCGTTTTTTCACGCTTCATCATCCAAATCCATGTTTTTTTTTGTTCTCTTTTTTAGTTCCTCCTTTCCTTTGTGTCCTGGATTCACCATAACTGTTCCTGATTTGTGTGGTTTCAGACAGCCTTTCCCCCGAATTGAAGTAAACCCCATCCATCCAGCTCAGAATTGTTTATTTGTTTAAGAAAGGAATCTGCTTGAGATTAGAGGTGGGAATTGGGGAAAGGTGGGATATGGAAGAGGAAGAGGATCAATTCTATGATACTCGTGAGGAATTGTGTTCTGTGTCTGATGGGGGATCGGATTGTTCTGAATCAGATGAATCTAGTTCTGGTAATAACGGACATGTTACTAGGTACCAGGTTTGGGCAAAAAACCTTGAAAGTGTTCACCAGAGACGCCTCAATTTCCTGAGATGGATGGGTTTGGAGTCTGATTTGAATTATTCAATGAAGGGGGAGGAGTTGGGAGATCAACCTTGTGGGATTGACCGAATCACTGCAACAAGTGGGGCAGTGCTGAGAACTTCTTTTGCTGTTGAGGAGGGTCTTCCCTCAACCTCAAACCAGATTGTGTTGGATTCCTTGTCTGATGAGGCCTCTGGCTCGCAAGAAAATCGCGAAAATTTGGCGTGTATGATAAGGAATTTGGATGATGGAACAGAGTATATTGTGGATAAGCTGGGTCAGGATGGAGTTCCTAGCACACTGCGTGTTTTGGGTTCGAACCAATTGATTAGCTTAGACGAGTTTCAGAAAAATATCGGGCCATCATCGTTCGTTCGCAGACATTTGCAGAGAGACACTGAAAACAAAAGGTTGTTGGGAGTTGGGAAAATGAAAATGAAGAGGGGTTGGCTAAGGAAACTGGATTCTATTGCTTGTTTTGTTCATAATCATGGGTTTGATGAAACTAAATGCAAAGACTGTGATTCAGTGGATAGGAGCGGGATACAAAGAGTTCGAGTTCATTCTTATAGGAAGCGGTTTAAGGAGCTTTCCTCCCTTTACACCGAACAGGAGTTTAAAGCACATAAAGGTGTTATTTTGACAATGAAGTTCAGTCTTGATGGAAAATATCTGGCTAGTGGTGGTGAAGATGGTATGGTACGTGTGTGGAAGGTGGTTGAGGATGAGAGATCAAGTGAATTGGACATTCTGGACAATGATCCGTCAAATATATATTTCAAAATAAATAATTTTTCATGCGTTGCTCCCCTTGATGTAGATAAAGAGAAGTTAGTTAAAACAGAGAAGTTGAGGAGATCATCTGAAGCAACCTGTGTGATTGTCCCACCAAAGACCTTCCGCATATCAGCAAAACCTTTGCATGAGTTCCAAGGGCACAGTGGTGACATTATAGACCTTGCTTGGTCCAAAAGAGGGGTTAGTTTCCTATAGAAGCAAGCTACTCTTATTTGTCTTTATATTTTGCACTATCTTCACACTTTGCTTATCATTTTATTTTCTATAAAATGGAACTTTCTGTTGTTTACATTCTTCTTTGTTGCAGTTTCTACTGTCATCCTCTGTTGATAAGACAGTGCGCCTATGGCATGTAGGAATTGACAGATGTCTTAGAGTTTTCTACCACAATAATTATGGTGAGCTTCTATTGCCTTGGTTGATAAGTGATTTGGATAATGGTGGTTGTTCTGTGATTGTGTTCCTCTGTATTTTTCTCTTTTGCTAAATAATGACTTATTACTTTTTCCTCTGATGCAGTTACATGTGTCAATTTCAATCCTGTCAATGATAATTTTTTCATCAGTGGTTCAATTGATGGAAAAGTGCGCATATGGGAAGTTGTTCACTGTAGGGTTAGTGATTACATTGATATCAGAGAGATAGTCACAGCTGTGTGCTTCCGCCCTGATGGAAAGGTTTGTTTCATTATATATTTAACTGTAAAACATTGTGGCAGGAAAATATCTTTTGTTTTGTTCCTAAAGTTTGTTTACTCATTCTTCCAGGGCACAATTGTGGGTACCATGGCAGGCAATTGCCGTTTCTATGATATTGTAGGTATGCACATATTTGGCTCAGTAGATGTTTGGAATAGTGTTACATTTTGATGTCTTTGAGAACCATATAATACTCATTGCTGTTATTAGAAATAACTTGTATAAGTTCTGTAAATAAAAATTTAGCAATTTAATTTGCATATATTAGGGGTTTTCCTTCCCCTTTATTTGAGAGCATTTTAGGTGTTGATCTTCAAATTCATTGAATGTTTTTTGTGGATATAGAGGGACATCTTCAACTATCAAATACTCTCCATGTATTGTGATCATTTGCTACTTAAAAAAGAGAAACTTAAATGGCTGCATGGAAATGGAAGTATGCTTAGATTATTGGTTTGTTAGTTCATGTCTAAATTTAGTGTGTAGGGACTAATGATTATATATCGCTGTAGGTTCTGTATCTATGTTACTTTGAGTAGCTCCATTATTTTGAGGATTGGGTAGATTTATTATGTTGAAGTCCATTTTACCTAGATGTATACTTATTCTTTTATCTTTTTTAAGGATTGCTTATCCTCCTTTCCCTCTGTAATATTTTTTTCTTAGCCTTAATATTTCACGAAAATAAAATGCAAGTATGGAGTTACACTGGCTATTTAACTATGAGGTCAATGTGCATATGATCAAACTATGGATGTTCATGTTATATTCTGCTTTAAACATTTGATCTAAAAAATGATGAGTAGTAGCTTCTAACAATCTATTTTATATTTTTGCATTCACTTGTCTAGAGAATCATCTGCAATTGGATGCTCAGTTGTGTTTACGAGGCAAAAAGAAGACATCAGGGAAAAAGATCACTGACTTCCAGGTTGGTTATTTCTGCCACTCTCTTTTGCTGTTCTGTAATCTTCTTTTCTATGCCAACCTATACAAAATTATTGAATACTGATCATTAATCTTATATGATTAATTTCGCAGTTTTCACCTAGTGACCCAAGTAAACTATTGGTTGCTTCTGCTGATTCACATGTCTGTATACTTTCTGGAGTTGATGTAATCTACAAATTCAAGGGTAGGTTTATACATGCTTCTGAAAAATCTTCTGAAACTCATCCCATCTATGCCTGATTCTTCTCTTGCTGCATCTTACAGAAAGTCAGAAACAAACATTCATATTATTTTATTTATGCATACCTGATGTGTTTCTGCATGTCTCTGGGATTTCTGCAATGAGGACTTAATATGGACATGCATGAGGTTTTCCCAGTTAATTTGTCCTCTGATAATTGATTTCGCTTAGAATTTTCATTTTGCCAAGTGCATTAGTTGTTACTTATACCTATTCCTCTTTTTTGCCTGCAGGTCTAAGAAGTGCAGGTCAAATGCATGCTTCATTCACCACTGATGGGAAACATATAATCTCAGTTAGCGAGGATTCAAATGTATGTATATGGAATTACACTGGCCAAGATAGAAATACCTCCAAAGCAAAGAAAATTTGGTCTTCAGAGAGTTTTCTCTCCCACAATGCAGCCATCGCCGTACCTTGGTGTGGCATTGAGTCAATGCCAGGAACACTCTTATCCCCGTCACTAGGAGAGGATGTGAATCAGAGGTGTTCTCTGCCTTCTCCTGATTGCTTCTTCTTGAGTCGTGGATTTCTGTCTGAGTTGATCCCAAAGGTTTCTGCAACATGGCCTGAGGAGACGCTTGTGGACTCATCATGTCAAACTCAAACTGTTGTTTCTCCTACAATGTGTAAATCAGAGTACAAATTCTTGAGAAGTGCTTGCAAGGGAATGTCTAATTCCCACTTGTGGGGCCAAGTAATTGTGACAGCAGGATGGGATGGATACATAAGAGTGTACCAGAATTATGGATTACCCGTTCGTGGCTGAAACCAAAGTTTAGGCTCATTTGTTAAGGTTAGTTGCTATGCTCACATAGCATTAGAGGTTTCTTGGATACAATAGAATTTGCTACAATGCAAAAGCTTCATTGTTTTCAAGCATAATAGTATAGCAGCCAGGGAAATTCTTCAGTAGCTGATTGGTGATTGCCCTCACATAATAATATTCTTTATACTAAGTCAATATCAATTATATGATTCTTTTAATTTTTAAGGACTGTTGGTTGAAAGAATGTAAGTTTCAGTTTTGCTGATGGTCCTGGGGCAAATGTAATTCATGATCATGTGTATATACAGAGGATTGTATTCTATTTTAATTTAATACAAGAATTTTTTGTTCGCACAATCTGAAATGCGGGAAAGTGCATAATAACTTGGTGCATGTTTAAATAATCAGAATACGAAGAGTTAAAAAGTACACTGAGAAGGGGTATCCAAACATGTACTTTATTACTTAAAAGGGAGCAAATTGTAGTAATTTACTCTCAAACGTATATTTTAAATCTGATAATTTTTTCTTTTTTATCTGAATTTTTTAAAAAATAAATAGCCATATAAAACACGGTGTCTTTACTATAACTGGATGAGTATTAGAAAGCAAAAAAATTCTTCAAAGAATATTCTGATTGGATGAATGGTAATAAAGTCATAATATGGATAGTATTTTGTCCACACTGATTTTTGTCCCACAAAAACTTGAGCGATCTTACACCCTTTTGACCTCATGCATTTGTAATCAACATATCTGTCTGCATCTGTGCTTAAAATTCCTGTGCTACTGTTGTTTCCACTCGATATTTGATAATGAGGAGACAAATGTAAGTTGCATAAAAAAGTTAGATAAAGTAGATGAAAGTCAGTTGCATAAATAAATAAAGTAGAAAAATGTCAGTTGCATAAATAAATAAAGTAGATAATGTCAGTTGCAATGGATGGCATTGTTTTAAGCCACTCGTTTTACTTTCCATAAGGTATAAGTAGAAAAGATGCTTGTGAATACAACATTGCTCTAACTCTTCTACAACTTTATGGTTTATCCTATTGTTTATACCCATAGCGACGCTTTGTTAGTGAATAGTGACAGTGATGATTCGAATTAGCTCAAACAATTATACGCCACAGAGCAGGATAATTAGCTTTAATTTTGTGTAGAAGGAACATTTTTTTTAAAAGTAGATTTGATCTTAACAAGGACAAGTCTTGACACAACAATAAAGTTATGTTTTGGTGACTTATTAATCATGAGTTTAAATTTGGAAACAGACTATTTGCATATCCAAAGATAAGACTACATATAATATTTTTCCTATTTATCTTTGCATAACAAGAAATCTCTCAATAATAGAGTACAATAATAGAGTACCTAGTTGTTCTACCATAATTACCATATGGATCAAGAATGCCGGTACTCAGGAAGCATTTGTTTCGTTATGACGGGATCTTTGCTTCCAGCTGATGATGGTGAATGAAGAAGTAAGGGAGAACTGAACAATCCACATGTGCTCAGTGAATCCAATTAATTTAAAGTTAGTTTGAAATTCAATTCATTAATTAATTTGATAAACTTGATTCTTGAAATAAATGAGTTTGGCATGAGTTGAAAATTAAGTTCCCAGATCAAAGGAGTTGAACGAGTCAAGTATAATTTAATTTGTTCCATGTATAAAATATATAAATGCATGACTATGATGATATGTATGTAAATTCACTAAATTATCTTGCTGCGGGTTTAGTTGGACGTAAGGAGCATGTGAGACACGTTCCTTCGAAAACAACTCAACCTTGCTTCTATTATTATTGTTGTTTATTTTGACGTGAATTTCATGTTTTTATTCTGACCTTTGATGGGTTTAATATTTTAATTCGAATTTACAAGTTGAATTGAACAACTTGTGAAATTAAATTGAAACAAAATTGAATTGAGAACAAATTAGTATATATAAAACTCAAGCTGAGAAAAATCTAAATAAGATTTATTCTTATTTACTTGACTTATTTTTCAATTCTAAAGTTAGATACTTTCAGTGGGACTAATACCAGTAATACGAAGGAAGGGCGGTATGCACACTACTAGTGTGTCAGGAACTACACTTTTTTTACGGAAAGAAACTACACTTATTTAACAATATTTAATGAAACTAAAATTTTATTATATACAGTATAGAGTATAGACTACAAATGTTCTGTAGTGAGTATTAAATAAGAGTATTTTTTCTTAAATAAATATATATTCGAGACAAAACCGTTCATTAGACTTCAAAACTAAAACGTCAATTGTTTTAGAAAAAAGATAAGGTTAAAACGTCAAAAGAAACGGGGAGAAAGTATAAAGTATTAATTTTGGATTTAACAGTAATTATAATCGAGAAGTTAAAAATTCCAAATATGATGGTTATTTAAAAATAATAATAAGACTCTAATTAAGAGGGTTATTAGAAAAAATTATAATTTGAATAACTCTTTGTTTTTTACAATTTTTATAATTATTTTTACTAAATAGTAGTTTAAGAATTTCAAACCAGAAAACAAATTTATTATGAATTACTTAAGTTAACTTTTTATCAACTTGTTATAGTATTAAATAACATTGCCGTATATATTAGTAAAAAGAAAACATTGTCGTATATAGATAGGTCAACCGTCAAATACATTTTTTATGTCAATTTTACAAAAATGTGGTAATATTGACGATGATGTAAATCATAAAATTAAAATAGAATGGATGAAATGGCAGAGTGCATCAAGATTTTTGTCTAACCGTCACAAAATTTCTCTTAAGCTAAAAGGAAAATTCTATAAAATAGCTGTAAGATCAATAATGTTATATGTAGCGGAATGCTGACCAGAACATAGGTAACATGAACATAAAATAGGGATAACAAAAATGAAGATGTTAAGGTGGATGTGTAGTTATACGAAAATGGATAAAATAAAAAATGAAAATATTTGACGAAATGTAGCAGTAGTATCGATGTGTGAAAAGATAAGGGAACATAGATTGATGTGATTTAGACACGTTATGAGATGATCACTGGATGATCTCGTAAGAACAAGAATTTGTTACCAAGAGTTCGACACAAAGAGAGTTAGAGGTCGACCAAAACTTATTTGGGAAAAGGTAGTTAAACAAGACCTAATGGAGTGTGATATATATTAGTGGACGGTATGTCTTAGGACAAAATGAAAAAAAACTATAAACTTGATGGAAGGTTAAACCTATTAGTATTTCTATGTTCCAGTGTTTTTATTTATAGTTATTTTCCTCTTCATTTCTCTCATTCTCCTTTCACCCCTCTTTTATTTTAGTTTATTTTTTCTCTCTTTTGTCTTATTTCCACTTTTTCTTCCCCTCTCTCTTTCTCTTTCTTTGTCTTATTTTCAATCTATCATTAGATTCATTTACAACTGACCCCAATTAAAAAATTAAAACACTCCAAAGAAGCATAAATTAGAATATCAAATAAAATCCATTATGTACCAAAACAATGATAGCAAATGATAATAGCCATGAAATTGAAAAATTACTTAAGATCTAGAAATGAACACAAAATTTCTGCACATCAATACAAGAGAACTATACTCTACTACTCAAGCCTTGATCTATGATAAATCCACACAAAAAATAAAAAGATATTAAAAAATGCAGAGGACAGAGCACATCATGTTCAGATCCTAAGAGAAGATCTAAAGATAAGAGCAACGACGATAGTGAGAAAACTAATGACGAAGGACAGAGAGATAAAGGAGGCAGGAAAGGTTGGGCTAGGTATCAGGGCATTGACAGCATGCACGTGAGTGGCGGAGACGACAACAAGAAGGACCTTTAACGATGGTGCTTTGCGATGTATTGAGGCAGTTTGGTTCAGCTGTCGCCAGTGTTTGGTTCTGGTGGTGGAAGAAATGAGATTAAGGATTAAGGTGTGACTGTGTGAAAGTGTCAAGTAAGAAGGGTTAGGTTCATTTGACATTTCACTTAAAATTAACACCATCACTCAATAGTGTTTAAATTTAGGGAAGAGAAAAAGAAATGTATTTTAATCGAGGAAATATAAATATAATAAATCTTAAATATAAGAGAGATGAAAGGAATTATTTGTTCTATTTTTTATTACTCAAAATAATATATACTCTTTAAAAAAATTCTCTCCACACATTCAAGGATATATTATTTTATAACTTATAAGCTTTGAAAGTTTTATCAAACATATTAGCTTTCATGCTGTATATATTCCTTTGAGAGTAATAAATGATATATTATTTCATTTTTACTTTTTGTTCGCATATTAATTTTCATCATCTTACCTTTTCCTACGTTAAGATATTATTTTTTATCATACAACTTAAGTTTTTTTCCCATCATTGAACTAAAGAAAAATGGTATTAATTAGAGATGGATCTACATTGCATATTAGTGAATAATTGCTCTTACTAAGTAAATTTTTTACTTGAACATACTAAATTATTATTATTTTTGCTCCATAAAAAAATTAGGATTGCCTAAAAATATTTTCTTAAGAAAAAATATACAAAATTATTAAAGACAAAAGAAAAAATTGATACTAATTTGATCCACTTTATATTTTTAAATTGATACTAAGTTTATAATATTTTTCATCTAAAAAATATTATAGACTACTTTTTATCTTTACTAAAAAAGTTTTATGAATTTGTCACTCGTATTAATTTCTAAAAAAAGAGAATGTTTTCAAGATATTTGTTAACAATTTAAAAGTAATAAACACAATAAGTAAATCTTTTCAAGTTTATAACGCATTTTTCATAAAATATTTTAATTTAAATTTCTTAACAAATGTCGTCGAGTCATTTGTTTGTAGGTAAATATTTTTTCTTTTGACTGATATGTAAATGTTAAGTAATATTCCTTGGACACTCCTTAATAGGAATTTTATTATTAATAATATTAAAATAAGCATAATTATCGTATGCTTGGTTAGTCACAGTTTTAGTTAATCAGTAATTAATTAATTGTCCATATTAATGATTAAATACTCTGCATCCACAAAACATTACATGAATAAATATCTAACATTGGGCCATGGTTGGACCAGAAAAAAAAACATTGGGCCAGACAAGCGTTGATAGAACCGAACGTATTGGTGGTATCATGTGGATAACGCGATCTGAATTCGTGCTACCATTGGATACAAGCGTTCCACAAGTTCATGGAAAGAAGGCGAGGAATTTTAATGGAAAAGAGGAAAGAGAAAATACAAAGAGATCTTTTTTTATTTAGTTTGATTTAATTAACAGAATAAAAGAGGAACAGAGAGTTAATCTGATTCACAAGACAACAGTTATAAAAATGTCAGTTTTTTTTCAGCAAGTTAATCTTATTTGAGTCATTTAATCTCTAACCCTTGTTTGATAGTAACGAAGTAAGAAGAAAATAAGAGGAACATAGAAGATATGAGAAATAAAGAGTGTTCGGTAGGAATGAAATAAGATAAAAAAATAAATATCATAAATTTTAAATTAAATTTATTATTGACTTGATCGATATATTGGATTAATACGAGTCACTAGTAAACTCATATAAATCAATATAATTAATTAAATAAAACAAATTCTAAAAAAAACTTTTTCTCTTTCTTCTTCATTCATTTCTTTCAAACTAAACATTTTGCAAGAGGAGAGAAAAATGAGGATGAAGATTACTATGCACGAAAATAAATAAGCATTTATATTCTTTGTATAATAATTTGAGTATGAAAATTGAAAAGTGTAGAGTACTGCGCCACCTTTTTACTTAGTTTGGGAAAAACTGGTTGTTAACAAGTAATAAATGTAGAAAAGGAGATATTGATTTTCTTTTTTATCTATTTTTTACAAAGAAAAGTACAGTTTTAGGTGACTATAGTTTTACAATTTCTAATTGATTTTGAATTTTTTTTTTCACTATTACACCAAAAAAACTAAAAACTAAACTCTGCTTTACTTAAAGTTACCTGAGTACACTTAACCTTGCATAAATGTTATAATTTTTGTTTAAAGACAAAATCTTTTGTTAAAAATTGAAAATAAATATTGTAACAATTAAAAAATGATGTGATATTAACTGATCAAATTTATTTAAATAATAGTGTAAAATGAAATAAAACAATAAGTAAGAAATTTTATTAAAGTATTATGGGCAAAATGCCACCAAAAAAGTATTATGGGTAAAAAGAAAAATAATAATAAGTTATAAAGTGACACGAAAACTAATAATAAATTGAAAAGTTATAAAATAATAAGTTAATAAAGTAACAAATATCACTCACCCACCAAAATTATTTCCCATGCCACGGCACGGATCCACCTTCTAACTTAACCAGCCTTCCAATATTATGAAATAAAAAACCAACCTTAAAAGTTGATGACTTTCCAAGGTTATAGTACATCATATAAGTCTTAATCTATCTCCTTGTCATAATATCAACGGGTTATATATTTAAAATTTTGTTTTAATCTATTATGAGTATCGAGTCTCTTTATAATATCATTTTTTATGGAGCCTCTTTATAATATCATCAAATCATTTATTGGAACCTACATGATTAGATGATAATACAAATCAAATTATTTTAATAAAGTATACATAAATACTTTAAAAGGTGAATATATATATATATATATATATATATATATATATATATGATTAGGAGATATCGTAAAGAAAATATTTAAATCAACATTAAAAAATTATACCTAAAGATTTTAATTTTGTTAAATGAGAAAATTGTACTTATACAATTTTAATATTCAAAAGTTTGTACAATAAAGAGAATTAAAAAAAAGTGTAGAATGAGATGATATGATAAAAACATATACAAAATAAAAGTATTATAAAAATAAGTTTAATTTTCATGTACTATTAATACAAAGTCAACTAACTAAAAATCATTATAAGTATGACATTTAAATTTATACGATAATGTTTAGCAAATTTAATTATGGCATTTAATTAGATAACAATTAAAAATAAGCTAGTATGACATTCAATTGTTATAAATTTAACAAATTTATTTTATACGATAATATTTGATTAGATAACAATATAAAAAATGTTTAAATAGTCAACACTTTATAATTAAATTTACACCAGTTCATATAAGTTATTATTATTATATTAATAATTAAAAATATTTGGATATGCAGGAATCTGATTATTCTAATTAAATTTATACCAGTTCATCTAATTATTATTAGTATTTTAATCAAAAGGTTTTAAACAAAACTATTGGATGAAATGATCCAGATCCTAAATTGATTTGTTGAATAACATGAGTGACCAATTACTCGTCCATGGATTTGATTACTTTAATTAACCGTCCAAAAATCTGTTGCAAAATTATTTTTCTTCAAAAGCACGCTCTCCCTTCCCCGGGGCGCATGTTAGTTGGTCCCACGCAAAAATCCATGAGAAAGATACTCTTTGAAGAACAACCACCACATGGGGGAACCCGGCCCCATGTTCTTCTTGTTATTTTCTTTGATTTTCAAAGGCCATTGTCCGCTTATAATAACTCCAATGGAACTTTCTCGTATAATTTTGTATTATCCCCAGATATAAAAGTTCAGCTACATCCCAGAAACAGACCAATAAATTAAAGAACATGTACAATTAGAGTTTTCCTGGCACTTTCATTTCCAATCTAGCTAAGATCCAAGAGTTAACATAACCCAACCTCTATAATCATTGTATCATCATATGGCAATCCAATCTAACTAGCATCTAAAGCAATCATATTTTAGACTTGCAACAATAAAATAAAAACAAGAAGTTAATTTCCTATTGTTTAACCTATCTTGGTAATGATATATCAAAATAATTGTACATTGACATATGGTTATATTATACCCTATCTAGATACTAAATATAAGATCATATTCTCATATATAAAATTGTGCAAATTAAGTTAACCCTTCCTATCATTATCTTGACTATATTAAGATAAAAAAGAGAGCAAAACAATATTAGGGTTGCTCTCTCTAGACCCATGTACCTTTTCCATAAAACCATTTCATATACTAGTACTATATATATTGCAGTGTCCCAAGAAATTAACTTCAAAATTCAAGGTGCTTGAGTAGGTCAAATGCAGCTTTTGGACCCCTAGAAATCATGAATTCGGACGCGGCCCATAACCTTGCAGCTTCAGTTGAGTTGGATCCCAATTTTGAGGTTGAAGTTTCGTTACAGTCAGCGAAGTACTTGCCGGAGACATTCAAGAGCCTTGGATGAGTGGCCACATAACATGTCGTAGCAGCTGCCTATATTATTTTTACATACAGTGAGCCAGAGCACAAATTAAAAATAAAAATACAAAGTAAAAAATATTCTATTAAAGAATTAAACTGCTCATATGATAACTACTTATATTTTATCTAGATCATGTAGGACAGAGACAATAAAAAAAAATGATGCATGTATACACTATTTTGATTTCATATTTGTATTTAATTACCTGAGGAATGGTCTTCAAGAGCTTGGAAGCCAAAAAGAACACCAAATCTGCAATTTTATTTAAGAACATGAAAGGGAAAATCCAAAAATCAATGACCACTATCATTATAAGAAAAAAAGAAGCTATGCATATCACCACAAACAGAGAGTAAATCAAAGTTGGCTTGTTTGGTTCCAACCTGTGAGTAAACCCTCACGCTCTCTAGTGAGTCTGGTTCTCACGATCCCAGGATGAACACAATTCACAGTGACGTTGGCCCCCATTTGCTGCAGAAATTAATTAATTTATTAATATCTTACCGTATGTTGGAACAGATAAAATACAATTTGATAAATCAATCAATCAAGCAAGCAAAAATAGCAAGAACGGGGTTAAATTAACGAATGAAATTCCTGAGGAAACATGAGTTGTAGTGATTACTGAGTAGGGAAACAAACAAATATGACTTTTTGAGATGGAAAGGATCATAGACAGATATTGCATGTGAATTAATTAAATAATGAAAAGAGGAAGGAATAGTGTGTTATACCTGGAGTCTACGGGCAAGCTCCTTGGTGTGGAAAACGTTGGCGAGCTTGGAAAGGGCATAAGCACGTGTGGCGTCGTAATGCCTGCCATCATGGGGGACACCAGACAAATTCATCTCAGTTCAAAGACTCGTGCAATGTGTTGTTTGCCAAACACATCACATCACATCATTCATTTCACTAAAATTCATTTTTAATTTCGAAACACTACAACACATTTAAATGATTTAATTGTTGCTGTGTGTCACCTTTTGTTGCGGCTTATAAGAGCCAGATATGAAATTGCATCGCCGGAAAACCACCCGTGGATGCTCGACGACACGTTCACTATCCTACCCTGCACTCCTGTCTCCTTCGCCGTTTCCACCATCTTTTTCACCAACAAATTTGTCAACACAAAATGACCTAAGAAATTAAAAGAAAATCAAATTTCTTGCAATTGTTTGTCAGAGGAACACTTTGTTAATTTAATTTCTCACCTAGGTAATTAGTGGCGAAGGTCATTTCAACTCCATCTTCAGATATAGCGTGTTCATGTGCAAACTTTCCAGCATTGTTTCTGATAATCATTCAAATTCATATGGTCATGGATTAGGTGAAAATAATAATAATAAAGACTAGATATATGTGAAGGATTATATATATATATATACATGAGAAGATGGAGAGGCAAACCGAGAGAGAGGAAGTGAGCAACGAAGTTTGTAACCGAATTGAGAGAACTAAGATCAAGAGCCATAACGATGATCTCTGAATCAGGACACTCTGACACTATGCGCGCTTTCGCGTCTTCCGCAGCTTTCATGCTACGCGCCGGCAGAACCAGCCTCGCCCCACGCTTCGCTAGCACACGCGCCGTTTCAGTTCCGATTCCAGACGTAGCACCTGATCGTAACCAGAAAAATACATCATATATAATTTTTATAATTAATTACTAATAATGACAGTATATTAATAATAATATGAAAATTACCAGTGATAATGGCGGTGAGGGAGCGGAGATCGGCGTGATTTTCCGTGACTTGTTCGGCGGTGGTTTTGGAGCCGAACCCGCTTGGACCGGCCGAACCGAGAAGGTATTTAACTGTCTCGAGCATCTTAAGGATGTGTTTGTTTGTTTGTTGGAATTGGATTGAATTAAGAGTTGGAGTACTGGACGTTAGTCTTGGACTATAATATTGGGGAAATTAAATTCTTCTGCTTCTGCTGCTGCTGCGGCTGCTGCTGCTGCTTGGTTTGGATGGCAGAGAAAAGGACGGGGTTTAGGATAGATACTAGATAGGTTGTAAAAAAGGTAATACTCTTTTTCACTGTCAGGTTTTGCAGATGCTATGATAGCTAGCTGCAATATAGAGCTCTGCTGCATTAATCTCAAGCAAGCAAAGAGAGAGGTTACGCGTACGTACGTGCTGAAGAAAATAAAGAAAGCAAAAGTGAGAGGAATGATAAAGACAGGGAAATGATCAGTGAGAAAAAAAGAAGAAAAAGGAAACGAGGCGTGATACTGATACTGCCATGGACAGACACAAATAAAAAGGAATGCAGCTACCTCACTGTATTTTTATAACCATATTAACAAATGAATAATGGTCCTAACTCACTACTCACTAGTGCTGTCACTTGCTGTGGAAGGTACACTGCAGAAAGGAGGAATCAGCTGGTAGAGCGAAAAAAATATATGGAAAAATAAAAGAAGGAACTATAGCCTACATGTATATTTGTCACGCATATACATGCATACATACATACATATATATATATATATGTATGTATGTATGTACTACTATTAAATAGAATGAAAAACAATATACTACCTTAAAAAAACCAATATACTAGTATAATATATTAAATTTTTTTTATAAATATTCATTTTAATCTATGAAAATATAAACAATAATATATTAATTTCTAAACGATAAAAATGTAACCTCAATGCATACAAATGCGACATATTAATCCTACTGTTAATTATTTCTTTGGTTATTCCTAACATGCATGTTTATGTAGCAACTTTGGACTCAAATGTTAAGAAAAAAAATCGTGAATCATAGGATGGAAAAAGAAAAGATAAAGCAAAGGGTGGCCTTCGATGACCATTTACAAATAGGAGTTTGATACCAAAATCAAAGATGAAACTGTTGATTTGGATAGAAAACTCAATAGATGGAAGAAGATGAAAATAGCTTATTTCAAGAAGATGAAAATAGCTTATTTCAAAATTGACAAATTAGTTCATTAATAATATGCTGACAAATTAGTTCCTCCAAGTAAATAACAAACGATTTTTTCCCCTCATATTTGAGTCTTGAGGAGTCAAAACACATTAGGTAAACAAATGAAACTTAATAGCAGGATTAAGCTGTTGTACTTTTTTTATACATTCAAAAATTAAATTTTAATTTTTCATTATTTTAAAATCAATTTGTCATTGTCTCACACTTTCAAGAATTAAAATGGATATTATCTTTAAAAATTATAAATAAATAGTGTATATAGTGATAATGTAGAGTTTTTACTTTTTATATTAGTAGTATTAATTTTTAGTTAATTGTGCTATTATTACAAAACATAATGATTTTTTTAATGAGAAATGAATGTAAGGTTGGAGTAAAGTATTTCTCTTTCATATTTTTTCCCGTGTAAACTTGATGGGAGAACTTACTTAAAAGAATATATTTTCTAACACATTTTCTTAGATATATATTTTCATTGATTAAAATTTATAGTAAACTCCAAAATTTATAAATTACTCATCTTATTTAATTTAATGAATCTTTCTCATGAACTTTATTTTTTTCAATCAATTCTAACCATTAAAAATTATTTTGTTTTTAGAACTCCTTAAGTTAAGTTTATTAACTTTTGGAATAATTATTTTTTTAAAAATTATGCTTATCATAATTTTTTATTGGCTAATGGCATAAATTTTTTTATGTTGACACTCCAGAAATTAAAGTTAAAAAATTATTTACACGATTTAGACTGTGTTTCTTTACTCTCTTTTTTATCAATTGTAAATTATTTGGTGAAGGCTTTCGTCTTTGATCAAGTACTGTTTCGGATGACCTTTTCCTTTTCCTTCGCTTTCCTCTGGAAATGGAATCTGTGTGCCAGGGAAAGACACCGATGAGATATACTACTTTTTATTTCATGGCACCACTCTAGCCTTTTGTGACTATAGGTAATCTGGTTATGATAGTACACCATTATTTTAAGAAGGATAGTGATACCCCGTACAGAATTTCTATACAATAAATTATATACTTTAAGAGAAAGAGAAAAATTAAATAAAACCATTGATGTAATGAAAACATAAAAAGAAAAAAATAAGTTATAAAAAAGAGTTTAATTACTTTGTACTTTACTGTTATCATGTCCTCCATGTCCTAGCAAGGGTTTCAGTTATATTCTAACTATCATCTGTTTGATTTCGTTCTTACTTATTTTTCTGTTTTTTTATGAATAAAATGACCTAAGTTTTTTTTTGGTGAAAAAGTTTCCTTTGTACTCTTAATCAATAAAAAATTATTGTTAATATAATTTTAAAATTATTGTATTATACAAAGTGATTTATAGTTAAATGACAATTTTAAATTATTTTATATTATACATTACATATTTTAATTTCTCAAATAAAAATATGAGTTATATATATATATATATTATAAAAATATTTAAACTATTAATTTATCAGAAATTACCGATAACATATTTTTTAAATGATTATTATAAAATAAATAATTTTACTGTATGCAATAATATGTTATAAGTATAAAGCCTATATTCTAAAAAATTAATCATAAGTATATAGTTACTCGTTATTATAAAAATCATGGTAAGTACAGTATATAATTAATAATCGTTCAAGAATATCTACCGGTATCATTTTTCTCCAAACTGTTGTTGAACATGTGTCGAGAGACAGGACACTGTGATTATCGTATTGACTTTTTCATAATTAAGATCGACAATGCATGTTAAATCAATCCCGTCTCCTTTTTACACCATTATCGGTTGCTTCTCCTTTAATAAAAAATTGTAAGAAACTCTGATACTGAGTGTTTTTATTTTTAGTGAAAATTATTTATTTTTCATTCTTTATTCATCATTTGTACTGTACGGAGGTGCAAGCGATCGGACTCGGATAACCGACCTCCATTATATTAGTGTTCTTAGTCGATGTCATAGATGGTTATTGAGTCGGTTATCGTCATTTACTATTAATAAGAGAAGCGTAACAAATAACATTTTATTCATACTACGCTAAAAACATACACTAACTTAAATGTTGGAGTTTTTTTTCAGATACTCATCCATCTTTGGAGTAAGAGCTCACCCACAGGAGATGATGTATATCAACAGGGCGATAGACATAAAACCTGATAATAATATCCTTTAAAGGATATTAGAAAATATAGTGCTGGTAGTAGTTTAAAAAAGTTTACAGTTATTAATAAAACTTGGCATAATACTACTACTTGTTTATTTTATATTTTTCTTAAAAATTGCTTCCATTTTCAGAACGTTGTGTAAATGATTTGGATGTCATGATGAGTCGAAAAAAAGAAGACAACTACTAGTAGAAGTGAGCAATGGGCATTGTCGGTTGATTAATCAATCAAATCCTAATAAATGTGAGGGATTGGGAAGACGGAAAAGCACGAGGGTCGATGTACGTGAAATAAAGCATAGATCGTCAAAGGAGGAATCACCCCGCACGTGAGGATTGAGATGAACATAATTTCTCCATCTATTAACATTAACAAAGATTGGTCAATCCTCGAATCTAGCATATTCTCGGGATACATGGTCAGTCATTCTTGTTTAAACACTAATTATAAGAACTTTTTAAAAATTATTTATTTTCTATAAGATTTTTTTAATTTTTTATATAATAATTTTTTTATATAGTATTACTTAATTATTTTTTCTTCAAACATGATGAAAAATAATTAAGTGAATAGAAAAAATAATAATTTTATAATAATAATATAAATAATTGATAAATTTAATGTTATAATTATTTGTTAGTACAATTTAATTGAAAGAGACTTATAGGTAAGAAGAAAGTATTACTCATTCTCTTTTCAATAAAGAAATTTTGAAGTACATCATAATAAACAAAATGCTGAAATTAATTCAATTAAATTTTATTATGCTCTAAAAATTGTAAAAAAAACTAACAATGTTTTATTTTTAATATAAAATAAAACCTTGAATGAAATAGTTGGTTTATCCGTTGTTTGGTGAGAGGTAAGATGGAAAATAATTTATGAAGAATGATTTTCTGAAGCTCCAGGCTTTTGACTCACAACATATTCTTTCTTATCAAATAGATGATTTGTGAAGAGGATGGTGGCAGCAATGGTGATCACTGATCATTCAAGTAATAAGGGAAGGCGCGCGGCAAAGATCAGTGCGTAGGGAACAGTGGTTCACAAAAAACAGAGGTGAAGTGGCCTATTGATTTAGCCTTAAGAAGTGTAATTTGGGAATAATATTATTAAATGGACAAAATTAATTAAGATTTAATTATGCTTTAGTCCACCATATATCAAGTGAAGAGTAAATCTATATATATAATCCATGCAGGGTTAAAATTACAAGTTAGTATGATACATAATCGCTTAAAAAAGTCATGATTTTGTGATTTAATAATGGAGGACAAAATATGAAACTAATGATATTTAAAGAGGTTAAACAAACAAATCTACTCGTGACTTTTAAAGTGATCAAATATATAAATAAGAGAAAAGCTAGTATGTTAAATAGAAACGTGTTTCTTTTTAAGCAAAAAGAAATGTGTTAAAGTGTGTATCATTAGCGCTGTAAATAAAATAAAACATTTTTGTCAGAAAAAAAAAAAACAGAAAAGACTACATCAGAAGAAAGAAAAAAAATACGAGTATATATTAGTTAAACTTATTTAATAAATGAAGTTCATAAGCAACATGAATCATATTCGTCTCACTTAAAATATAAGGCATTCAAAAGAATAAAATCGGAGCTACAACGCTTTTGCAGACTCATTTGACTACGGATATAAATTTCATCAACACCAAAGGATGCATTCACGTTTGCCTATCACGATGATTGCGTGCAATGTAAACACAAGGCATTCGGCTAATGCAATAATTACAAATTAAAGACTCGTGATCATAAATAATTGTGAGGTAAAGGCCCATTATATACATGATAGGATTAAATGGGTTTTTTTTATAGGAGGATTAAATACGCTATGCATGTAAGTAGGGGTGGTAATTTGTGACGTGAATTTGACATTATTTTTTTGTGTTTGGGGTTAACTTATTTAATAAATAGGTCGCGTTTTGGTTTAAAAAATTTAACACGAAAAAAATCGTGTTAGGTTACAGATTAACCCGTTAACCCGCTAATCCGTAACTATTATTTTCATTTATTTTTATATGGTTGTTATAGTAAGTTTCAGACATTGGCTTGCACTTAATGTATATTTTGGTGGAAGAAGTTAGTGTAAGAATGAAACATTTGTTGTATGTTGCATTTAATTATGTTTTCATATTGGATTGATGAAGTTAAATGTAATTTATTTTTATTTGAATTATATTAACAGATTAAATATGATTTAAATTAATAACATTTTGTTTTACTCGTGTTGGGTTGGGTCGGGTAATGTAAAAACAAGTTGTGCTCAAATTTAAGTTGTATGGTGTCAACCTGTGTAATCAATGGATCGTATTCAAGTTGAGTTTTATAACACAAATTGTTAATTGTGTCTGTTAGGTTGAGCCTATTCGTGTTCGTGTTCGTGTCAGTCCCAGGTCGACCCGAATCTAATCCACGAACACAAATTGCCACCCCTACATGCAATAATGTAATATCAAGAATTAGTTATCTTAGAAACCTTAAATGTTGTGCGATAATCAAATTGGTAATAACTAAGTTGTCTTCAACAATTCTATAGCCAATAGGTAAAGAATGGCTTAGACACAAGTAAATGCTCGGTCATTACTCCATGGAGTTAAAATAATGATTAATGGGATTAAGGAGGGATGATACTACCTCAGTTAGAGCTTGTTTAGTGGCACCTAAAAGTGGCTTTCTCTTCGATTTGTCTCCTGCATATAAACACAACCCATCCTATCGAGCTCTAGATTTTACGTGCATTTTTTAATATGCCACAATCATCAATCATATATATCCTTCCGTTTATCCACTGTTTTGGGTCATTAGTGATTCCTAGCCATCTTTATTTGACCAATCAATTGTGGGACTCGAGTCAGGAGAAGAAGCAAAATCCATCAAGTATACTACTATATCGCATATTAAATTGTATTTGTGGCAATTACTTCCCACTCACTCATTATAGGGTGGCTATTAGTATATAATAAAGACCCCATAAACACATTTCGCTTGTTTTCATTATTGAGTGGCATCATTTGAGTGAAAGTATTCTTCAATGATTGCCGCTCTTTCATGGGTTAGAGTCGAATCTTGGAGGACCCGCATCCTTGGTTTTAGGAATAAGCTTTTCTAGTTTCTTAATCTGCATAAATAAACTATAAAATGATTTAGTGATACTAATCATCCATCCACCATTTTAATTTACTAATCTATAATCTATTGTTCGATTGATTACCGAATAATAGCTGACATTTGTTGATTGGTAAGGCAAGGTTGGGCAAATCTCCACCAATATATGCCAAAAAAGAAAAAGTGAAGAGGATGGTGCGTGGGGGAATGGTTGGTGACACATGCCAGGAACGCAAAATATTAAGTTTTCTGACTCGTGAACCGAAATGGAGAAAGTTAATGGAAACATTATAAAGAAAGCAAAATGATATACTAACAAATAACCTTATTGTAGATTTCATTTCATTGATGTTGTACACGTAGTATCTTGGATAAAAAAAATAAAACAAAATGAGCCTAGTGCCCAGGTGGGACATAGTATACATTAACGAATCCAGTTGGTTCCTGCAGAGATTCAAACTGTATTTCATTACACCGAAAGAGAGAAATAAAAACTTAAACCGTACAAAATATTTTCAATAAAATATAAAATACCACCCGAGTCTTCACAACTACTGAATATTAAATACAAATATTAGACAACATATTTCTGTTTTGTAAATGTAGCACAAATATCACAAGATCATCTTTTTCGCCAGAGTAACGACTTTACTAATAGATGGATGAAGAGATTCTCGAACCTTTTGAAGCTTATTCCATCTTTATTTATTACAACTTTTAGAAACTGTGTTGTGACTTCAGATTTATTACGTCAAAAGCCAAGCCCATGAGTTTTGAGGTTTAATGGGGCATCGGGGAGTTCCATGAAACAACAGGGCCATGATTTTCTCAATCCCTTTTTTTGGTATTTTTGTAAAATAAAATACCTTTGATGGAAATTAATTTCTGTTGAGCGTATTATTGACCAAACTGTGTCAAGATGTACACGGAAACAATTTTTCATGTTTATTTAATTTTAATAAAATTTTGTCAACACATTTTTTTCTTACGGCAACACATGGAAAAAATAAATAAAAGGGGATTATTGCCCGAAATTTTACGAAAAAGCACAAAGAGTTAGGAGTAAAATATGCATATTAGAGCATCTTTAGTGGTAGATCCCAAATTGAGATCTTAGATAACTTTTTAGTAGACCTCATAATGTCAAGTAGGATTTAAGATCTCTTAAAATCTCTTCCATTTTGTTCTTTAGTGGTAGATCTCATTTTGAGATCTTACGGAGAGAGAAAAATGGAAAAAATTTATTCTTTTTTGAATAATGTGCAGATCTTAAGGGTTCTTCTACAAGAACTCATTCTCCATGTTGGAGATCTCGCTACCTCTTTTAGTGAGAGATCTAGTGAAGACTAGATTTTGAGCTCAAGATCCTTGCTTAAGATCTTACACTAAAGTTGCTCTTAAGCCCAATACAAAGTATTTGATTAGAAGTCATGCGTCAAGAGGGTAGGGAGGTGTGAAAATAGAAATTTTATGAAAAACACAAAGAGTTAGGAGTGAGAAGATGAAAAAGGGAATCATTGCCCGAAACAATATGCACAACAAGCCCAATACATGTGTTTATGGGGTCTTGTAGCACGGTGCTAACGCCCGCCCTACATAACGAAGCATGACTTCTAATCCCATACTTGTCACATTTGGATCGTGTTTAATGCCGTCAGATGCCAGTGTTATTAATGATATTAAGCAACTTACATCAAATGGTCCAATTATGCATCAATTTCTGCCAAAGCATTAATAAGTGATGACATACATCACTTTTTATGAACATATGTCTAACTAAACATCAAATGGCAAATAACATCAACTTCATCTCAACTTTTATTGCTTTAAAAGTGGAATTCACCCAATCATTAACTACTTCTCTTCAACCCCTCGTGCAAATAGATTTCAAGAGTAAATTCTTGCAGCATACAACTTTTTTTCCACCTTTCAATTTCTGAGAACATCAACATTCTATGTTACGATCTTCAGGCCATCCAAACTCCTCCAGGAATGCCAACACGACTCCATTTGACCAGCCCAAACCAGTCTGCATTGCAATACAATCAGTCAGATTCATGTGGAACTGGCAGATGGCAAAGATGTCATTTACTTTTTTCTCTCTGAAATAAGAAGTTAACAAATCCATACAGTCTAATACTAGTAACATTTATTTTTTCCCCTCTGAAATAAGAAGCCTAATAACAAATTCATACAGAATAAGTTGCTACTCAAATTTCTTCCAGTCACCCAAGTTATCTTATATTTTTCTCAAATTAGACCAAAAACAATAATGGTGAAGCATAGCCATACCTGGGGTACATATTCGCCCCCACCTCCAAATTCTCCACAATGCTCCACGTCAAACTTTTCATGCATTACACCCGTTTTCTTGTAAACGAACATAATTGGTTGTGATCCATCTGATGACAATTTCCTCAGCCAAGTACCTTGCTTCTTTCAACCTTGATTTTAGCAGGCCTTCAGCTAGCATGTGTTGAAGCGGCGCCCACTCATTTGGAAAGTCCCTATTCCAAGTATTTAAGGGTCACTAACAAAGGCTGATTAAGTGAAATATTTTGCCTTTCTTTCCCTCCCTCACCTTGCTTATTACCTACCACTGTTGTCCTGAATCAGTCAAAGAAGTTGCAACTCCAGCAGCACGGATCTGGCCAGAAGTTTTGAGACTTACAACAACACTACTCATAAGTAAAGTATCTTGACAAAAAATAAAACATTTCAATAATCAACTTAAAATGAAGGAAAATATTTTTCAATGTTTCAGAGATAAAGGTAAACACATTATACATTATTCGTGATCAATATCTCCAAAAGTTCAAATAAATTTTAGTTATTGGTTTGCGGTGCTTGTTTGATATCAAGCAAAAAACAATTTTAAAAGTAGAAATTTGGTAAAGCGTCCTGTGTGTGCATTCAATAGAAACTCCTTCCTTATTTAAATAATATATGACACCAATAAAAATAAACTAATGTTACACTGCTTAACAGCTTTCTAGATTATTTTTCATAGAAATGATAAATCACATGCTAATCTAAACTAGTTTAGCAATCTATCCATATGTTTAATGACTAACAATTCAACTTAAGTACTTAATAATCTACAGTTGCTTTAAAACTTGGCATGCAAGATCAATAAGGCCACTAGTTAACCTATAATTGAACAATCAAACTAAAAACCGCAGTCTAAAGTATGGATGGTGTAATTGTTTACAATTAGGAAATTGATTCTCTATGCATGAATGTGTGAATTCAAGGCAACCTCCAGTGAATAAAGTTCAAACTTGCTGATTAGCAAACAACAAGGATTGAACTCAATACCAAACTGACACCACAATTTGCAACAACCATTTGCGTACTTAAATTCACTTGCTAGTCGCCATTTTAAAGTTGATGTGATAACATATCAAGCATACCTGAGTAAAATGGCTTCATCCACAAAGGAAAAAAATTGGAAGCAAATACATTTTGATTCTGGTTCTCGTTTTTCCAAACATGACCCTCCTAAAAGTATCAAATAGACAGTCATAAGAACTAAACTACAAAAGGCTAAGACAGCTCATCTTATGGCAGATTAATACAAGTGGCTACAGTATATACCTCGCATGTACTGCTGAGCCAGTAATCAAGCCATTGTTTCTTGTTTGCATTCTAGAAAACAGAGGTCATTGCCTTCTTTCTAAGATCAGAATATTGCAGGAATTGTTCGGCAGTGCTATTATCTCCAGTTACTTTTGCAAATAAGGCAATATTAAGTTCCATCTGAACCAATGGGCATCACAGAATTGATAAGGTTATAGACACTGATTTCAGTTCTTTTATTCATTGGTCTGAGACATACCCCGAGTAGAAATGCATTCAAATCAACAGGTATTACAGATGTTGTAGCCAATGTTGTGAAATTAGGTGGATTTCTGCATCAAAAGAGTTATGATTTCATTGAACTGTAAGTATTGTCGATTCTTAAAGAAAGCAAAGTGTGAGAACCAAGCTTATGTGTATTATTCTGAGAAAGGTGAACATTTAAATGAAAGTACTTAGCTTAGGCTTGATTGCTTTCTAAGATCAGAATTATCCTAACTTCAATGATTTTTTTTTTTCTTTTTAGGAGGTTGAAAATCTTAGCGTATACTACAATTTAGTACCTCATCCATCTGGTGCTGAAATCCCATCCTGATTCAGCAGCTGATGCCAGTTCACGGTAAAACTGTGATTTTTCTGTGACGCTGGAGAAGTTGGAAGCAGATGCCTTGTCCTATTGAATGAATTACCCAAAGTTATAGTTTAAGTGCCATTTCATCAATACCACAGTTGTTAACAAACCACACACACCATTATGGACGATTCCGGCCTGGGTTTGTCCCACTTTGCATAATAACGATTTAAGGTGTGAGTGCAACCTTGAGCATCCAAAATGGTCACTTTATGTATATCTACAAGATAAAATAAAAGGTAAACCTTTGGCAAACTAGAAGGTACATGATGTGCAAATATCATCCAATCACAGTTAATGAAGTGATTGAGGCCAAAAGTTGTAGTGCAATACCTGAATTCCAAAACTCATATTCTTTCAGCAGGGCAGATAGAGATCTTTTAACTAATTCCACATCACCCGTGCTACTGTATATCTCATCACCATTTCAGTTTTTATAGTTTTATTTCAAACGGAGCAGTGCTGATATAAATGAGAATGGCATGATATCGAGGTAAGATGACGAGAGTAAAATCAAGCAATTATATCCTTTCCTTTCGAAACCTATTCGTTAAGTTGTTTTAAATCAAAAAAAATATTAAACTATAAAACTAGGAAAAGAAATTGATATTCATTAAGTCTAATTCAATAAATAACATTAATAACGTTGTATGAAAGGGCATGCAAATAAATCATAAGCAGACAAAAACAAGGCAAGAGAAAAAGGGTTATATATTTTACATAATATAAAAAATCATCTATTATATATAACAAATTTTTTGAATTTTAAAATAAAAAATTATCTTAAAATAATTTAAATTATTTTACATGTCTCAATGCTGGCAGATGATGCACGTGAGAGGGTGAGAGTATAATTGTCCCCATAATATTTTTTTATTTGTATATGTAATAAAAAAATTCCCCCACTAAAAAATAGGTATTGCCCCATAAGATAATTTAAAAAAAATGAATGTATAAAATAAAAAAATAAAATAGAGAGAATAAATTCATACTAAATTTACTACCTTATCCTTTTAATTTTCAGGTTTAATCAGTATTTTTGTTATCTAATTTATTTTATAGGTTCAATTTTATCATTTAATTAATTTATTTGGTTCCATAATTTTAGATGATACTAATAAATTATGTGTTTAGTCCTCAATAAATTAACATATTTTATTTTTTATTCTTAATAAAATTATTTTTGCATTGAATTCCAAATAAAATAAAATAAATATTTTGGTCATTGTTATTTCATTTTTGTCCCTATAATATATATAGATAATTTATTATTAGTCTTTATCAAATATTTTTCAAACGAACTAATGCAAAATGAACAAAAAATTTTAAGGATTCAAATAAATAAATAAATAAATATATATATATATATATATATATATATATATATATATATATATATTAAAAGGACTAAAACAAAATAAACAAGAACTAAAAATAAAATTTTAGTTTTATAAGAAATTTAATAATTTTTTTTATTAAAACCTAAATAAGATTCGTTAAGAGATTAAAAATATATTAATTTTTTTAACTAAATTAAAATTATTTAGTGATCTTACTGACGTCAGTGCATAAATATTAAATTTAAAAGGAGAAAACTTACATACTAGTATATTAATTACGGGTATTATTATTCTGACTTCAAAATTGATGTTTTTGCAAATAACAGCCAGAACACGAGCTAATGTGGAAAAGCGGAGTACCTCCTGCTGGTGTAGTAAGCTGTAGCTCCATTAAGAACAAACCCATATTTTTCTATGAAGGAAATGAGATGGGGTTTACTAAATACACTATATAAATTTTTAATACATTATATGTGAACAGTGTGCGGACGAAAATACCCTTCATGATTTAAAGGTTACAGATTCCGTAACCTTCATAATCAATTAATAAGTTATATATAATTAATTTAATTTTCATTTTATTAAAGTAATAGCATGAGAAATAATTCAATAATCAAAATAAAATGAAAATTAAATTAATTATATATAACTCATTAATTGACAAAATTAAAATAAAAGAGAATCCTATTTGATAGGATCATAACTAACAATTATCTTAATTGATAAAATGAACATAATATTCCTAATTAATAAAATAAGAATCTGAAATAATAAAAATAAAGAAATTAGATAAACTAAACAATTAAAGATTTAGATATGTATATTAAATATACATTAAAAAAATTAGTATTATATGTATTAATATTAATTATTTTTTAACATAATTGACGTATTAGTTCAGTTGGTTGGAGTGCCGTGTTAATAACATGAAGGTCACAGGTTTGAGACATACATACGCAATTATTTTAAATTATTTGAAAAAATATATTTTAACTTAAAGAAAAAAAAAATTACTTATTGATTGGGCAATTTATATGGGCCATACGGATTACACAATTCGTATTACTTAAAAAAACTTATGGATTGCCGAATCCGTATTCGACAGACAATCTGTAATCCGCATGAAGATTATGGAATCCATAACCTTCAAATCACGAAGGATATTTTTGTCCGCATACTATTCATATATAATGTATTAGAAATTTATATAGTGTGTTTAGTAAACCCAAATGAGATTGGTCAGAATACCCTTAGCTGTGTCATGTATTTTTCTCGCCAGCAAGCCCCTGAAGCCCAAAAAACAAAACCCATTTAACAGTGGCAGGCCCAGTAGTAGCAATAATAATAACTAATACGAGAACCAAAGACAAAGTCAAGGCCACCTAATAACCCAATAGGAAACCCAATATGACAACCGAAGCAGGAAGAGAGAGCAGCCATGTGAGGATGTGCGCTTTGTAATTTTGAACGTGGAATCGAAAGTCCTCGTCCATTTGTTTGGATAAAATAGTAATATTGATTTTGGTAATTAATCAAACACATAACATTGATGAAGAAGACAGTGAGGGACAGCGATTAGCAAAGCCGCCGATTGACGCAAGGGGCCACCTTCACTTTTGCTTTCGATACTTTCCAGTTCTACACTTCTACCCTCATAAAAAATATTGGTTAAATTTTTGTGTACAAAACAACATTGGAAAATCTGGTGGAAAAAAAACACTAAAATGGATATCTTGTTATAAAATTTGGGACTAAAAAAATGAAGACTTTGTAAAGCTATAACAATAAAAGCTTGCACGTATAATCTCAAGTGAGGTAAAATAAAGGAAGAGAGAAAATATCAATATTTAAGGGTGGGTTTGGAAGAGAAGAAATATGGTGAAAAGAAAGAGAAATTTTAAAAAATGTGTAAGTCTTCCGTCTATCACTCTATTTTAATTCAAATGTATTTTCTCTCTGTCTTTTCTTTCCATTCTACCAACACTCCTGACATGATTCAATACATATGCACTCTGAGGCTGAAACATTGCTGCAATTCTGTACTGCAACCAATATTACAATTACTGTCACACAATAAAATTGTCATCATAGAATAGTGGCAAATCTGATACTTGTCTGGTAAAACGTTTAGGATGTAGAAAACTACTAGACTGTTTGGATCGGTGTTGTGAAGCCCTAAACTCATGTCATTTTTTTCATTTGCTGTATGAGCCGCTTTTCTTTGACTTAATTTTTCACGTTAGATACCTGAGTTTTTCTTTTACCAATGGCGATCCAAACATGTTATCCATCAACAACAAATCTATTCATTATAGTTTCTACGTCTTTCTTAGTTTGCATTAACCTGAAAAATATGAGATGCACGTACGTTACAAATGAGATTCCAAACACGCTACTCCTATCCTATGGTATGGAAATGAAGAGTATGGACTTTGGTTAGAGCTTGACTGTCTTCAATCTCCATTCATTAATAATCCAGATCCATTTTTTAATCAGATGGATCCTAACAGCCAAGAACATCAAAGTACTACTCGTGTTTGTCAATATTTTAGTCGAACTTTAAATATACAAAGCATTGGTCTGAAGATGCTCACACTAGGGGAAAAACTGGTCAAATTGTTTGGTTATCTAACGCACCGATATCTATATTTCATGCGGTGGTTTTCGCAATTATAAGGGCTACCTTCTAATTTGATGGATACATAACCGAAAAAAACTATTCAAGTGTATGTAATTGGTCTTATGCTCATACGTAAGAAAGCAGAAGAAAGAAAGCCGGAGCATGACAAGGTAAAAATAAAACTTATCTACAAGTTCATTATTATTTATTAATTATTGATTTTCTACTCTGACCCGCTAAATATTAAGATAAATACTTAAATAAGTACCTAAAGTATAAATAAATAAATCACTAACAATCACTATAAACAAATAGTCCCTATAAAAATGCTGGAGATACTTTCTTTTTTCGTAAAAAAAACGTTTAATCTCTTGAAATTATAAATATATAGTATTTTGAGTCACCATAAAATTAGTAAAAAATCCATCAACTTTGATAACTGAGTTGTGTCCTTTAATACTTTAATTATTCCAATAAAAGAATTAAATGTCTTGTATTTATGATCTTGAATTTACTGACCATTTTGAGAGGCAAGAATCTCACCGAGTGCAAAGGTCCACACATTATTTGTATAGTATTTCTCTTTCCGTTAAGACAGTATGACGATGAAGAGAAACCCAGTCAGTCAATCCTAAGCATTTAAACTCATCCAATAAAAATTAGAGGCAAGGCAGTTTCTTTGTCTTTTGGCAGTAAATGGAGAGGCAGAGCAGAGAAGACAGCAGTCCCGGGATTCCGGACGTTAGACCAGAGAAGCCCAAGACCACGACTTAAAGCAGCAAAATCAGCTCTATGTTTGACCGCAGAAAGCTAACTCCAATTACTAATAACTATTTGCCTTTACTTTCACCACTTTTATTGACTCCAAACTCAACTCTAACATAATTTCAGACAGACTTTCTACCCAGAGAAATTCGTTAAACTCTTGACGCAAGAGGAGAATTCTAACAGGAACAGTTTGGAAAAGAGAAAGGAGACCATGGAAAATTCCACATCCACAGAAAAGCAAGCCAAAATTCAGCCCCCAAAGAGTCGAATTTTGAAGGAGAAGAGAGCAAAGCTTTACATAATTCGAAGATGCATAGTCATGCTTCTATGTTGGAAGGAGAATGGAGATCAGCAAAACCGGTAAAAACACTCACAAGAGCACTGACTGTAATGTTCATATTGTATTTATTGTATTATTCTAAGGAAAAAAAATTGGTTATAACACTGCAGCGGTTCTGGGCAAAGAACCAGTAGGTCCGGATTGTCTGCCAAAAAGAGAAGCACTGCATGATAACCAAAAGCAACATATGAAGAAAGCTTTTTTCAGTTTTTCTCCTAGCCAGTGAATATGAGCATATGACACTGTTGATCTACTAGTATTCTTCTTTTCTTTCTGTAAGTTATGATTTCCAACTACAGAAACAATACATATACATATACCATAGGAGCTATACAGAGTGATTCACCCACACACAAGCACTGTAAAGAGTCAAGCAAGGAAGAGGAGAAAGATATAACCTAGAAAGAAAAGGACACAGCTTAAGCTCAAATTAGTCTCTGCTCTCACATTGCATGTTCTAAGCTTAGAACATATGGCGTTATACCTCTCCATTATAGATATTAGAGATATTTATTACCCAGATCCAGATCCCTATTCCCTCATAATCAAAAGTAAAGGGCACTCCACTTAACCTTTCCTAGTCTTAGATTAAGCTTAAAGTATCAATTTTAACAAGAATTAACTATGCAGAAAATCTTGTCCTCCAAGCATACTCTAAAACTAAATCTACTACCATGTTGTTATAGATTTGATAAATTTTGCAGACTAAAACCAAATGACAATTTATAAGTCATTAGTTTATACTACTTTTGGTCTTTTTATAGGAAGGGAAGTTTGTCTTGATCCCCTCCAAATTGTCTATTGTCTACAACATTATTATTTTTGTTTTGCTTACAAAAAATACTCTTAAGTGGAGATGCATCAATTAATTAGGTTAAAAGAAATTAAAATAATGAAATTTAAATAGTTTGAAAGATAATTTTAGAAAAATAATACTAATTATTAAAAAATTTAATACTACTAACTAAATTTCTGAATTTTTGTGAAGTGGTTGAAAGAAACATGTTGATTCAGACTACCCAAGTCTCTCTCCTAATGTTAATAACATATATTTATGAACTAAAGAGAAATTGAGGACTTGTAATCATTTGTGATTTGACAAACCCAATGAAATAAATGAATGAAACTAGGACTTGTAATCAGCTCATTAGATAAGCATCAGAGGATACAAGTATTCATTCCAATACCTGCTGTAAAAACAGCTAAATAAACCGTATTTTAAAGGTGATTGCTCTTAGTGTTTGTGTTTACATATATATGGAAGCAACTGGCAATGGTGCATGTATCTTTTTTTTATCCCTTAGACATCTTTCCCTACCCAGACAACAAATCTAAAATTTCAACTGATCATCCACACACATCAATCATATTTCATCACATTTAATCTCATTTCTAAAAAAACTAAAAAAAATTGACACCATTGTCTGCATTCTGCATTGTAATTACATTTTCTGCGAGTTATTCTTAGCTATGTAAGGCTCAACCCGCAATGGACCACCACAATGTAATAAATGAATCAGGACCTAAGCATAGCTAGAAAACTTGTAATGTAGATAGAGTTCTGAGACAGTACAAGATCTAAACGCTTCGCTTGTACATTGGAATTAAATCCATGATCAATACAAAATTTGCAATGATTAATTCAAAGCCATTCCCAAATCAAAATTAAAAATAAATAAATAAAGCATCTACCCTAGCTCAAACAAATTGAAATAGCGACAATGACATAACACAACAGCGAGATAAATTAAAATAAATTAATAATACCATTTAATAGAAATATATAAGCATGTAATTAGTCAATTATATAGACAGGCATAAAATTGCATCACATCTTGTTTTATTTTTCACGACTTCAAAAGTATGAAGCAACGAAAATCGAGAATCCTTACATAACAAACACACGAAAGGAGGAAAAGGGAAAAAGGTCTATATACAGCGCAGAAACAACGTCGTCGTCGTTATATTGTCTTAAACGGGGAGGTTGGAGACGTCGTCGTTTGTTTTTTCCTCGTTGACCTGAACGGAGGGAGAAGAGGTGGCGAGGGCGGTGGTGGTGGTGGTGGATGCGGAGGTGGGAGTGGCGGTGGTGGTGGAGTAATAGTCGTCGTCGTCGTTGTCGGGGTCAGAGGTGGCGACGTTGACGCAGGAAAAGCGTTCCAATGAGGAAAAGAAAGCGGAAGAGACGGCGGAGCCGAGCCACACAGCTGCCTGGTCGATCTTCTCCCGCGATATGATGCTGTCGTTGTTCTCCATCGTCGCCACACAATCAGATCTCAAACTCAATTTCGTTCTTTCTTCCTTCCTTCCAACGGAAACCGTCTTTTTCTTTTGGGAGGAATAAGCAAGGGAGAGAGAGAAAGAGTTTCTGAAACTACCGTGTTACCCCTGATTTCTTTTTTTTTTTTTTCTCTTCTTGATTCAGTGATTTACTAATTGCTTTCTTGTAAAAAAAAACAAAGAAAAAAAAAACTAATTGCTTTGTCACCGCCAGTTGTGTTGTATAATCCATTAATTAATCCTTTTTCTATTCTTGCTCAATTCTGTAATCTGGACTCCTGATGCTATTGGGCCCTTCATAGGCCCGTGGCCAATAGTTTTTTTTTAGTTTATTAATAATTATGAAATCGTTAAATTTCGATTTGTTTCACAATTTTAAAAATATAAAAATAATTAAAATAAATATAATATTTTGGAAAATGGATATTAATTAAAACAAAATAACGCCACCTTAACTTTTCAAAAATTGATGCACACTTTCCACATAAGTAATATTAATATCTTGTTCATTTTTTTCTTCTTAAATATAATTCCTTTTTTGTATTTATTTAATTAATATAAATATAGGATTACCTTAATTAACATGATTTTGAATATTATATATTTTTATTTGAATTAATTAAGATAATTATGAAGATATTTTGGTTCAAATTGATTGATATATATATATATATATATATATATATATATATATATATATATATATACTTTAAATTTGAATATAAGAGATTTAAATTAAGGAGATCTTTGATAGAGGAGAACAAATTTCATAACCAAAAATTTTTATTCTTGAAAATCACTAAAATTTGTTTGATTAGTTTAAAATATTTTTTAGAATATTTACAATATTTCATGTTTAGTTTTAATAGAACTTTTTTTCTTGCATATATAAGTGTTTTTTCAAATTGTAAATTTTTTAGTTAAGCTTAAGACATGTATTCGTTTTCATGAGTGAATAATAATCTTAAGTAAAAAAAATATTTGCTTCAGCATTTATTCCAATTTTTTTTTTACTTTCTCACTTAAAATGTTTTCTAATGAAAGAGACAACATTTTATTTCCTTCAACTAGGGCCAAATAAGCACACCATATGTTAATAATCTTTTGATAGCCATTTTTGAGCCATTATGACCTACCATTTTCTGCTACCTGTACCTCAATAAATACCTTTTGGACTAAATAACCCTTGATTGAAAAGTGAACCCTTTAGCTATAAGCTTAAGTTTGGGATTGCCTATTGGAACTTGCTTGGGAGCAAGTATAAATTTTAAGTTTAAAGTGAGGTATAACAAGCTATTGAAGATTGCTTAATTGAGAATTGAATTTAGTTAAGAAAATATCATGATAAAAACTAGAAATTAAAAAATAAAAATAAAAGAAAATATAAATTATCAAAAGAAAACACCTTGTCATGCTTAGATAAAGCATTACAGAATTAGGTCAATTGAAAATGTTTGATGTTTTTTTTATAAGCTTAATTTATGAATTCACTTTCAATCAAAAAAGCCTATATGACTTTCTCATCCACCTTACCCTCATCCCCATTACAATTAATAAAATACCACTCAAAGAATTTTTTGTAATTGAAATTTTTTTCTCAACTTTTGCAAACATATGGTAAGACTTTATTTTTCTTGATGGTGGATGAAAATACAAGCTCAAACTCTTAAGTGATGTACACTGTGAGAAGAGAATTGGATATTCTTGGATACGTAGAGAAATTACTTATTTCTTAATCAAGATTTGCACGTCAAGTGATGCAACCCTAATTACCATTTTCTGATTACTTTAAATTCATTTTTTCCCTAACTTGCTTTGTTTTTAACCTTCTCTGTTGCTAGCGTTAAATGCCTTATTTGCTGCAACATTATCCACTAAATCGTTCTTATTATTCTAGATATCCAATGCTTGGAACATATTTTCATTAACTTTTTGATTGTTGTGGATTCCACTAAAATCCCCTTCAAGTTTCATATCCTTGTCTTGCTTTGTCTAGATTTTCCTAATCTTCACTTTTTTTTTATCACCAACCAATCCTTGCACATACCATGATGGCCTTAATTCAAGTGATTGACATGCATAGATCTAGGAATTGCATGTTGAGCATTTCCTTTGCATTCAATTATCCTTCGCCATCACCAGTAGTTTTCTGGCAACGGTACTTCTTTTTTTTATTTCCATGTAGTTTCCAGCAATACGTCCACATAGACCACACAATTTACACATTAGATGTAGGTCTTCATACTCAACGATGAAACAACGATTGCAAAACCTAACCTTCCCCACCATTGGCTGGCTCAAGTCAATCTCCACACACGCCTAGTCAAACTTTCCTCATAACCACCCATGGTTGTAATATCAATTCTAACATATCTCTCTGTCATCAAAACTAGAGCTAAGAAAATGCCTATCATCGTAATACTCCAATTTTTGGCAAAGAAATTAAACGTTATCCAAACTAGCGTACTATTAAGTTTTACATTGGATGCTATGAACATGAAAAGAAAAATATCAAGATAAAACAGAAGAAAAAATACTTTTTAGTTAGGAGATAGCTGAAACACCCTAAGTAACATTTTTATAAAAGCATTTATGATATATTAAAATAAAATACTTGACTAAATAAAACTATTTTTTCTTAAAACAATTCTTCAACTAGAAAAATAACTCTTTAGCTAAAAAGTATCACCCAAACACTATGACCATTAAAATTAATTACTCGTTACAATAATTAATTTTAAAAAATACATATGAGGATTTGAGTAACTCTTAAAAGTTATTTTGGAGTAAAAATTGCTATTTCTTCGAAACAATAAATTAATCCAAATATCCATTAAATCTATTTTTAAGATTCAGCAAAATATACATCTATATACACACCGATTCAGTCAAATCTAATGTTCTATACATCTAATGTACTTTAAAGCTAAAAGCGGTAAATCATACATCATTTATTGTGTATCTAGGTCAAGTGGTAAAATTGATTTTGAAGGAATACTTAATTTTGGTTTAAATTAATTTCAAAGTAAAGTGATTTGTGTTTAAATGATTGAATGCTATTATTTTAAAAGTACTCAATATACAATTTATCCAATACAATTCAAAAATACTAATTTCTCAAAGTGTTTGATTGAAAATTGTATCAAGTTGAAAGTCCACGTTTTATTCAAATTTTTTTTAAAGTTCACGTTTTGAAGCTATTATTGTAAGATGTTTGAAAAAACGCATTGATTACTGTTTCACCGCACCTTGCAAACCAGGCATGCAATTAGTGGATGTTTAATGGGTTTTTTTTGGAATGCAGTGGATGTTTAATGGGTATATTAATTTCAACTGTAAACTTCATTTGAAATCTGTCACGGAATTGATTTTAAGTGCAACTCAGGAATTGATTTTAAGTGCAACTCAGGAATTGATTCTTTTTGTCATGACAGATATTATATTATGGCTATGTTTTATTCATTTACAAAGTTTGAAGTTATCCCATGTTTTAACTTCGATCGATCATTGTTGGATCATTCATTTACCTGTGTTTTAAAATTAAACTATTTTTTTGCTTTCACTTTTCTCTTCAAATGGCAGTTATCTTAAAGGGACATAATAAATGGGTAGTTTGTTTAAAATTATTTTTTTAAAATAAAATAAGCATTTTATGATTTTTTGATGTGTTTGTTTAAAATATTTTGATCTAAAATAAATAATTTTATGGTTTTTAAGAAGCAAAAGTTTTTTAATTACTTTTTTAAAACTTAAATAAACTGGTCCAAAGAGGAAAAGTCACGGGGACTTTTCTTTCACTTTCACTTTCCTTTTTTTATATAACCTGTTATATAACCAATTTTTTTTAAAAATAACTTATTATATCAAACCATGACCAATTATGCAAAATCAGTAAAAATAACGACTTGTAATCTAGTTAATTACCAAACCATGAACAATCCTATTCAAAACACAATCGTTTGAACCACGAAAACTGCTTTTCTTTATCTTATTGTTGTTTTTTCCCGTTACAAAGTTTGAAGTCACCTCGTATTCAATTAAACCCTTTCTCTTTCTCTTTTTTCACTTTTTTCTCCAAATCCTAATTGTCTTAAAGGAAACATAAAGAAAGAAAATCACGGTGACTTTTCTTTATTTTTATATAAGTGACCAACAACTTAAATAAGTATCTGACAACTAATAAATCCATTTTCGTTCTTGACTTTCCTTTTTCACAAAATTATTAAATCCATTTTCATTCTAAGGGAATTTTTCTATTTTTTTTTCTTTCATTTTACTGATGGTCTCATATCTCGTTTTAAATAGATTTTTCTAGAGATTCATTTCATTCTGTCAAACCTTTTATTTAAACCACTATTTTGAAATCATTTAAAAAGTTCCTTTAATTTTTTAAATACTAATGTAATAAGGTAAATTTTAAATGACTAAAATAATAGTTTTTTTTTATAGAAAAAAAATAGCAGAAAAAAGTCTAAAAAAGAGATACTTCGGTTTGAATGTTTGATAGACGTAGACGGCTGTAGTTCGGAGTCCAACCGTCCTCCCTAGCACGCAGGAATATACAGCATGAAGATAAAAAGGAATATCGGAAAGCCGAAGAAGTATGGTGGTTAAACTAGCCAACCTAAAACAAATTCAAGCATTCATCTTTAAAGTATTTTCGGCACCAAAAATACAAGAGCTGGGGAAACTATTGTCAATTTCCACCTGTTATAAAATTTTGAAGACTCCGCTTAACCTACACTACTGCTCATCATTCAATGCTACTGCTAAAGCAACAACATCTCTAGAGCTCGTCATGAGAATCGTCATCGTCGTCCTCGCCTGATGCACCACCACCACCTGGGGCTCCACCTGATCTCTGATAGACAGCACTGATGATTGGGTTGCAAACAGCTTCCACCTCTTTGAGCTTCTCCTCATATTCTTCTTTCTCCACACTCTGGTTGTCATCCAGCCATTCCAATGCTTCTTTCACTGCAGTCTCAATTTTCTCTTTTTCATCAGACTCCAACTTGTCAGCGAGTTTGTCTTTGTCACTGACCTGGTTTTTCATGTTGTAGACATAGGTTTCAAGACTGTTACGAGCATCAATCCTCTCCTTCACTTTTTTGTCTTCCTCAGCAAACTCTTCTGCTTCACGAACCATCCGCTCAATTTCCTCCTGGCTAAGACGTCCCTTTTCATTTGTAATGGTGATCTTTTCTGATTTACCAGTGCCCTTGTCTTCTGCCTTCACATTTAGAATGCCATTTGCATCAACTTCGAAGGTCACTTCAATTTGAGGGGTACCCCTGTTCAATTACAACATAACACAGCAATGAGTTACAAACATCAATTGAACAACATCTGTAGAGGACACTAGTATCATGAAAGCAGCAAACAAACCTTGGAGCTGGAGGAATTCCAGACAGTTCAAATTTCCCAAGCAGACGGCAATCCTTTGTAAGACTCCTCTCCCCTTCGAAAACCTATGTATTGAGAAAAGGCATCAATTATTAAAGTCCACTACACAGTCATGCATTTTGGATTTAGAAGAAAAACGAGCATCGTGCACTTTAATGCAGTTGAATAATGAGCCATACCTGAATGGAGACGGAACTCTGCTGATCCTGGTAGGTGGTAAACACCTGGGATTTCTTGGTAGGGATAACAGTGTTTCTGGGAATCAACTTTGTCATCACTCCCCCAACAGTTTCAATTCCAAGGGAAAGGGGAGCCACATCCAAGAGAAGGATATCTGGATCCAGAGAGCCACACAACAATGAGAAAGCGTAATGTGTCGCAATCTACTTGCATAAAAAATATATATGATTTCTGGACAAGTAATTGAGAAGTTAGATTACAGACTATAGTACCTTTGGTTTCCTCACCACCCTCTCCGCTCAAAATGCTTCCTTGCACTGCAGCACCATAGGCAACTGCTTCATCAGGGTTGACACCCTTGTTTGGCTCCTTTCCATCAAAGTAGTCCTTCAAAAGCTGTTGTACCTTTGGAATCCTTGTGCTTCCACCAACAAGAACAATCTCGTCAATTTGATTCTTCTGTAATCCAGCATCTTCCATAGCCTTCTTCACTGGTCCCATGGTCTTCCGGAACAAGTCATTGTTCAACTCCTCAAACCGAGCTCGGGTGAGTGGCTCAGAAAAATCAACACCATCAAAAAGCGATTCAATTTCCACGCGGACCTGG
Source organism: Glycine latifolia (assembly GCA_013407115.1). Taxonomy (NCBI): domain Eukaryota; kingdom Viridiplantae; phylum Streptophyta; class Magnoliopsida; order Fabales; family Fabaceae; genus Glycine; species Glycine latifolia. The sequence goes on from CM023942.1 coordinate 33,831,700, forward strand.
TGCTGGCTGCTGAGGGCTCTCTTTGCACGCTCAGCCTCTCTCCTCAGCTTGCCAAGTGCTCGGCTGTCCTTGCTAATATCCTTTTGATGCTTTTTCTTGATCAATTTAATGAAGTACTCCATTATTCTCTGATCAAAGTCCTCACCTGGTAAGATGAAGGAGAAATAGCAAGCATTAACATCAGAAGAAAATTTTGTGGAAAGAATAATATTTTTTCTACATAATAAGTTTTTCTTATTCAGACCCATTAAAAAAATTTCTCACCTCCAAGATGAGTATCTCCATTTGTAGCAAGAACCTCAAAAACACCATTATCAATTGTCAAGATACTGACATCAAATGTTCCACCCCCTAGGTCAAAAACAAGAATGTTCTTCTCGCCACCTTTCTTGTCCAATCCATACGCAATGGCAGCAGCAGTAGGTTCATTAATAATTCTAGCAACATTTAGACCAGCAATGACACCAGCATCCTTGGTGGCCTGCCTCTGAGCATCATTGAAGTAAGCTGTACAGTTGAAAGGAAAATGTGAGAAATTGGCATAAAAGCAAAATCAGAAAGTAAATAAGTCGTGAGTTGTTCCAGACTTCCAGTTACCTGGGACAGTGACCACAGCATCGTTAATTTTCTTCCCAAGGAATGCTTCCGCAGTTTCCTTCATCTTGGTCAGAATCATGGCACTGATTTCCTCAGGGCTGAACACCTTGGTCTCACCATCCTTAATTTTCACCTGTATGTAAGGTTTTCCATCCTTGTTGACAATCTTATAAGGAACAAGCTTCATGTCTCTTTGAACTTCCTTATCTTCAAACCTGCAAAAGGATACATGTCAGACACCTTTATTCACATCAAATCAAATTGTCCTAAATCAAAAACTTGAGGATGTCTTACTTTCTTCCAATAAGTCTCTTGACATCAAAGATGACCCTTTCTGGGTTGACAGCTGCCAGATTCTTGGCAGCCTCCCCAATGAGTCTCTCACTGTCAGTGAAAGCAACCCAAGAAGGGGTGATACGGTTACCTTGGTCATTTGCTATGATTTCAACATGGCCGTTCTTGTAAACACCAACACATGAATAGGTCGTTCCAAGATCAATCCCAATCACCGTCCCCAACTTGGTGGCTTCCTCCTTTGCAATGGAAATCGCAAATAGACATCCTGCGATGAACTCTCTCAAGGTTAATTGTAAACTCAAACTAGTTACATGCATGACAAACTGTCTCGCGTAAAGTAAGTAAATCTCATTCATTCAATGACAATAGTTGACATCAAGTATACATGCACAACATCGAATTATGAATGTGATGAAATATCAATAATTGATTTTCTAATCAACTAGATTATATTTACTCTTACTCGCTTTAGTGGAGGAGGCAAATCTTAGTTTAAAAGGAAGAAATCAATTATTTGGAGGCGTGACAAAGATTGACATAAACGAATGAAAAAAAAATGTTTTAGGTATCAAATCATGCATCATGTAATCTAATCTCACCAAAGATGAGGAATATTATAATTCGAGAAACTAAATTAATAAGCATGTAATTAATTTACGGGTGCACAAGACACACAACACGAGTAGTCTAACGAAGAAAAAAAGGTCTATGCAGCATGCGTTGTTTTTGCGAAATTAGAGAAAACCAAATACAATAATGACGCAGGTGAAAAACAGCGACTAATCATTGTTGAGCCATTTCAAAGATGTAGAGTGAGAGCGAGAAATGCATGCTGATAATACTCAGTGGCACTAAATCGAGAGCGGTGATGAGAATGTTAAGCAAATAGGGTTAGGATCTTAACAGATCCATGGAAATAGGGATCGAAACAAAGCACGAAAAAGGTTCAAAAGAATCGTAGTGAGATCGATCTGGCTACTACATTTGAAATTGAAAGAGAAAAAGTGATGAGATCTGATTGTTACCTAAGGAAACGATGATGGCGAGAGGAAGCATAGACCCGCGAGAAAACGAGCAAGCCATGATGATGATGTCACCTTGTTTCTTCCTTTCTCGATGGACGATGAATTGTAGGTTCTATTGAGTTCGCGAGGGGAATTTCGCCATTTATAGTGCTCACTCGCAAGTACGAGCATGTCATACGTGCTGATGTGGACCAATCGAAGGTTGAGAAAGGGTTGTTTGGCCAATAAAACTAGTCCTTTTGCTTCGGGACACCTCACGTCTTATTCTTTGCTTCATTTATTCAAAACTAGGATTTGAGTTTAATTTAATACAATTTAAATTTATAATATAATAATAAATATATAAATCACATTATAATTAAATATTATTATAAACAATTTAAATTATAATATAAATTTATTTTTTAAACACTGATAATCTTTTAAATTGTATTCTAATCCACCTATTTTGAGAGCTCTCTCTATATTTTCTTCTTTTATATTTTATTAAACTTATTCATTTTCCTTTTTCTTAATTATAGTGTCTAATTTCTTGGATATAGATTACTCTCTTTTTTAAATTTTCTGTTCTATGCGTTATATAATCATTTGTTGTTGTTTTTTCTTCAAATTTTACACTTGCTAACATGCATTTAACATATCTTCTTGTATTTTGAACTGCAATAGAATTTCGGAAATGAATTTAAGTATATATATTCTATCTTCAAAACTCAAATATCCCTTTATGTTTTTAATATCAACTTCACAAGCTTAACGAATATCAAAAGTTAAAACTAATTTTAAATTTATATTTTATCTTCAAATTTCAAACAACGAGTATAACATGCATATGATATATTCTTTTAAAATTTTAGTATCATCAAATTATTTAAATTAATATTTCATCTTTTTTCAATCTTTCATTTTTAATATCTTTAGTTTTAACTTGAATTTCAATATTTTTTTTAAAAATACAAATAATTAAAAATATATTTATATCACAATATAAATTAATTATCATAATTTAAAAGTACAAAAATATTTATTAATGATAGGTTTTAAAAATAATATAGTTTATACATTTAAAATATATGTATTATAAATCTTAGGTGTATAAACTATAAAATAAACAGGCACTTTGTCCAATACACAGGTTAAAATACTAATTTTATAATGTATAAATAAATTCATATCATAAGCAAGACAATAATAATTATAATTTTTTATTATAAATAAGAAAAAATTATATGAAAAAATTATGATACTATTAAATTGATAATTTATTTTTTCAAATTAGCAATGAAAAGGTCCAAAGTATTTTTGTTGTAAGTAATTTTTTTAATTATAAAACTATAGTTTATAAATAAATCATTCATTTTATTTTGAATTTCTTTGTTTTTTAAAGTCATTCAATTATATATTGACTGTAATATTTGAGCAAATGTAAATAAATAGACTCTTTTTTCTTAAATAGCATAACAAAATTTGTTAATTAATTAAATATTGTTATATTTTTTTGACTATAAATAGACTTTAAAAATCTATTCAGTAAATTAGACTTAAAAAAATATTAATATATTATTTATTGTTATTAATGTAATTTATATAAATAAAATATTTTTTATTTATATAAATAACATAATTAAGTTAATTTATTGATTTTTAAACAAATAAGTTATACAAATTTTAAAAAATGAATTATTATTTTTTCATTGGTAAAAATTAAAGACGAGTATGAATGTTAATTACAACTTACACATTTTTCTCATCTAATTGAGTTAGATCATTTTAATAAAATTATTTTTTTGTTATTACAACTTATACATTTTTCTTTATCTAACTGAGTTAGATCATTTTGATAAAATTATTTTTTACTTATAAATTAAGCTATAAATTTATGTAATAAACAAACTTACGAGTATGATTTTACAAACAAACTTATAAAAATACGCTATAAGATATTAAAATAGTTGATGAACAATTTTTTTAAAATAATTTATAACATTTGGTAAGATATTACTTTTAGTATTTTTTTTAAAGACTGTTTTTCTTAAGAAGTCGAACTTAACTCATCATAATAATAAACTGAAAAGTACAAGTAGGCATAGAATCAAACAAATTGGGACTAGCATAGCCAAGGGATGCCCTTCTAACACTTGAGCCACCATATTTGCTTGTCGCCTAACAAAGTTGCAATGAAAGAAAAGCAAAGTCTTGAACTCTGACAGGATAAAACCCACCTAGGGTACATCAGCTACTTCATTGTTCAATCACTCTACTACAGATTTGCAATCCGTTTCTTAAATGACACAAGGGAGGCCCAGCTGAACTACCCATCATGATAAAGCATGGAAGAGGCTCAAAACTTCACCTTCTATAACATCAAAACCAATGGCAGAAAACTTGGTCTTAGCTGCCACAAACTCAGTCTCTGATGCACATCCCCCTTCCAGTTGAGTTATCATTGCTCCAAAATGCTGCGTCCCCATTACATTTATATTTTATAGACACCCAGCTCTAGAGCTGTCCAGGTCACCATACTATTTAGCTGATTGCGTCTTGGATCAATATCTGACTCTACTCTAGCAAGCTTCCAAATCCTTGAGCGTGCACAGCTTTGTCAATTACTTGTTCAGCATTAAAATTTCAATTCTGCCAATATTTAGCATTTCCCTTTTTTATCAACCATCGTACATTCAACTATTACTATTTTATCTTGATCGTAGGTTGAGTATGAATTATATAGTGGCTCCTTATGGTAAGACAATATCTTATTTCCATAACACCTGGGATAAAATATGATTAGGTAAGATGTGATTAGATATAATTAAGATATAGTTAGGATTTTATGATTTTTTAATATTTTAAAGAAAAGTAAAATTAAAACTAAAAATCAATTTAATTGAAATTATTTTAACTTTTAGGTTGAAGAAATTGTAATTGATTATTTCTGTATACAAAAGTTACACTAATAGAATTAGTTTATGATTTAATGGATTAAGAAAGACGTATCTGATTTACTGTCAAAATAAAAGTTATAACTGTGAATCCCATCAGATAAAATTAAAATTTCAAACTAAACTAGTAAAATAATAAATTAAGAAAATCAAAATAATAAAATTGTATGATTTTTGTCTTGAAACGTGATTCAATACCGTATTGGTAACACCCATAGTTATAAAACCCGGCCCGGTTATTGACTCGGTCGAGGTAGTGGGTCATTGGATCAATGGTCCAACCGGTGGGTCAGTAATTGGCTCGGTTTGATCCGGTCTATATTAAAAAATTCCAAATTATATTATATATATACGTATATAACTAACATTATTTGATTAAAAAAATTCATCAATAATTTCATACTCAAAAATATAAAATAACAATTGAAGTATTAAAGTTGATAACATAAGTAAAATTAATAAAAAAAAATTGTAAATAACAACTACCAAAACTAAACACAAATCCAAAAAAATTCGAAAACTGCAGAAAGCAATAAGAGGGGTGCAAAAAGAAACTTTGTGGATCTGGCCCATATAGAAAAAAACCTAATACCAACTGTATATATAATATATTCTTTTACGCTGCACATTCTTCCGCGCCGCTGCACGTTCTTCATTCTTCACTTCTTCACTTCTTCCGCTGCACCTTCTTCAATTCTTCAGTACTTCTTCAAGCGTTCAATTCTTCTTCCTGCTGTGAGCTTCTTCTTCTTGCTAGTCTGCTAACAAAGACGACGGCAGCGATGAGCTTCTACGTCAAGGCCCAACGACGGACCTTATGCATGACCGGTTCAATGCCCAACCCGGCCCGGATACAGCAACGGTTCGCTGTCCAACCGGTCCAACCGACCGGGCCGGACCGGGTTTAATAACACTGGTAACACCCGTAGTGGACAGCGAAGTTGTTTTCTGGTGACGATTGAAATCAAACCAAAGCATTCAAATTGACACGCGTCAAGTAAAGGTAAAGCGGGTTGAAGTCCAATACGTGGCAAGAGGGAAGGACAAGAATAGAACCCGTCCAAGGCTCCGGGAAGGGAAGAGAGAATTTTGAATATTGAATCCAACCCGCAAATAACCTTCACCGTAACTTCGTGGAATCAAAGCTAATAAGTTCCCAACACCACAATTTAAAAAGCAAGGCCTTTGCCGTTGTTTTCACCACAACAAATTGTAACCCAATTCCAAAGCAAAAACACGATGAGACTATTGAAGGTTGCGACATGTAATCTGAACCAATGGGCGATGGACTTCGATTGCAACGCGAAGCAAATCAAAGAGTCCATAGCGAAGGCCAAAGAAGCCGGCGCTGCCATTAGGCTCGGACCCGAACTCGAGATTCCTGGTTATGGCTGCGAAGACCACTTCTTAGAGCTCGACACAGTCAACCATTCGTATGTACTACTTTCTTTTCTTCTCTCTCTGTCTTTTTTTTTTGTTTTCTTTTTTATCAGCAAAATGTTCATTGTTGGTTTCTTAGTTTTTGTCGGTAGAAGGGATCGAACCCACAACTTTTTCATCATTCCCTTCTTTTTTAACCACCCAACCAACCTGATATCTCTATGTGTGTGTAGTGTTTTGATTTTGAGGAAACTGTGAAATTGCAGATGGGAGTGCTTGAAAGATTTACTGCTTGGAGATTGGACTGATGGCATTGTGTGTAGCTTCGGCATGCCCGTTATCAAAGGCTCGGAGCGCTACAATTGTCAGGTTTTCTGTCTCAATCGAAAGATTATTATGATACGACCCAAGATGTCTCTTGCCAATGATGGTAATTATAGAGAACTGAGATGGTTCACTGCTTGGAAGCAGAGGGATCAACTCGTTGATTTTCAGTTGCCACCTGAATTTTCCAAGGCAATAGGCCAAAATTTGGTTCCATTCGGTTATGGCTTCGTTAAGTTTCAAGACACGTAAGTTATCAATTCACAAATTATGTTTCACTCCAGTTTAATATACATGCACTCTCGGTGTAGTTATGCTGTCAACTAATAGAAAATCAGGGATGATTAGACACTTTTAAGGTAGTTATTGTAAAAGTCAACTAACATCATACATGGCAATTTGTGATTTGAATGTCATTGTAAAAAATCCTTTACACTATCACTACATTAGTTTTCTGTTCGTTTTTTTTTTTTTTTTACTTAAAAGTTATGTTGTGTACTCTGTGTCCAATATACGGTTTTGAAGTTATGGTAAATCATTGCTACATGATAAATGCAAATGTTAAACAGATTATCGGTTCCTTCTTGGCAGACTTATGTGTGTACTTAACTTACTATTACTAGATACAGATTTGGATTGTTCTCGTGTTTTAAAGTTGACATACCCATCAGAGTTGCATCCATGCAGTGTTTAGTTGATTGGCATACCTGTCCATTCTTCCATGCACCTAAGAATTTGCGTGTCTAGAGTATTTTTTTGTGACTGTATGCATGTATTTGATTTATTTAAACTGGATGCTTCCAAGTTTTAGTCAGATGTTTATCAAGTGCTAAATATAAAGCATTTTCCCCTTTCTAGAGCTATTGCGGCTGAAGTTTGTGAAGAGCTTTTTACTCCAACTCCCCCTCATTCTGAACTTGCATTGAATGGGGTTGAAGTGTTTATGAACGCAAGTGGAAGTCACCACCAACTTAGAAAGCTTGATGTTCGTCTTCGTGCTTTTATAGGTGCCACTCAAACTCGCGGAGGGGTTTACATCTATAGTAATCACCAAGGCTGTGATGGCAGTCGCCTTTACTATGGTAAAAAAATACTTTTCTCTTAATAGAATGATAATTGTTCTTTTCACATTTGTCCCATTGCATATCATTGGAAGCTAGAATAAGGGCATTTTAACTTCCATTTAGCTTGTTTAGTTTTCATTTACATAGGATTTGTCCATATTTCTATAATTTTATCTTGCCTTTGCAACAGATGGCTGTGCTAGTGTTGTGGTAAATGGAGACGTCGTCGCTCAGGGTTCACAATTTTCTTTAAAAGATGTTGAAGTTGTGGTTGCTCAAATAGATCTAGATGTGGTATGTATTGCATGATATTCCATATATCAATGTACACAATCATTAAGACTATCAATAACTGACACTGGATTTGATTTGTTTACTCATTTTGTCTGTTGGTAGGTTGCAAGCCTTAGAGGATCTTTAAGTAGCTTCCAAGAGCAAGCAAGTTGTAAAACAAAGGTTCCTTCAGTGGAAGTACCTTACAGTCTCTGTCTTCCTTTTAACCTTAAAACACGCCTTTCTCTCCCACTTAAGGTTAGTTTATTTTCATTTTGAGTTGCAACTTTCAAGATAGTTAAAAATTGATGACATCTTGAATTCTTCTTTCACAACATTACTGCTGCAATAACTCAAGTCTCCAAGCTGCTAAGTTTAATATGATATATACATTACAGATAAAGTACCACATTCCTGAGGAGGAAATAGCATTTGGACCTGGTTGCTGGTTATGGGACTACTTAAGAAGAAGTGGAGCATCTGGTTTTCTGCTTCCTCTTTCTGGTGGAGCAGACAGTTCCTCCGTTGCTGCAATTGTTGGGTGCATGTGCCAGCTGGTTGTGAAAGGTAAGTTCTGGTGCAATGAGAAGTGCTGTTAGATTCATGGATACTTTTAAAGTAAACTTCCTATTTCAGATCAACTTGTGACAGTATCAGGAAGCAGCATTATTGCATTTAGCATCCTGCTTATTTAGGAATAAAGAAATACTTCAAGTCACAACTAGTCTAGGTTTTGATAATTATGAACTGTATAAAGATCTCAGGGAAGGCTAGTTAAGAGGTCATGTATAATTGATTGACAGCTGAATTAGCTGGAGAAGTGGACCTGAATATTCATAGTTCCTTTCTTGAAAATCCTGCTAAGTTGCTTGAATATAGAGCATGGTGGCCTTTTATTACTTCAGAGTGTTCAACTTGCAAAGAAGCTAAACTGCCTACTGATGGTCAATAATAAAATTGAGACAGACTATTGGCCTCCTTTTTGTTTTTTATTTTCATATTTTCAATGTGGAAAAGGTGGAAAAATAGCTGCATTTGTAATTTGGATATCATTTGCTAACGATTCATATTTTCCTGCAGAAATTGCAAATGGGGATGAGCAAGTTAAAGCTGATGCAATACGAATAGGAAACTATACGGATGGCATGTATCCTACAGACAGCAGAGAATTTGCTAAACGAATATTCTATACCGTGTTTATGGGATCTGAAAACAGGTAAGTGGTAAATTTAAGGTTTTAGTGTTTTACATTATTCAGCTGTATCTCCCTAAGTTTCTATCTGCTATATTCCATTGATACTCCATCTATATTTGTATAAGAAGAGACACGTCAAATAAATTACTTGAGTTCAACTAAAAACACACTCTTATCAGATGTGATGTTCACTAAAAAATCTCCTGTTTCAGTTCAGAAATGACAAGGTCACGAGCCAAGGTGCTGGCTGATGAAATTGGTTCATGGCACCTTGATGTTAGCATTGATGTAGTTGTGTCTGCTTTTTTGTCATTGTTCCAAACACTTACAGGAAAACATCCACGGTATAAGGTAAATGAAGCATGAACTTGAGAATTCTCTCGACCATAAATGACAAGTACTAGAACTCTCAGACTAGTAAAATAACTGTGTAGCTTCTTTATGTGGAATCTTGATATGAACCAATACGGGGTTCATTGTTTTTTCGGATCGTCCTTGAAAAGGCTTCACTCATTAGTCTTTGGGCTCTTCACTTATTTTTCTTGGTCCTCATCAAATTTCTCTTTTCTTTCCTAACTAAAGATTTGAATCATCTTGTATATTTTATGTTTCTATTTTCATAGTTGCCTCAAATAATTTCTTTGTATGGTTTTGTTCCTACAGGTAGATGGTGGATCTAATGTTGAGAATTTAAGCTTGCAGAACATTCAAGCTCGAATCAGAATGGTGCTAGCTTTCATGTTAGCATCACTCTTACCTTGGGTTCACAGTAAGCCTGGGTTTTATCTTGTCTTGGGGAGCTCCAATGTGGATGAAGGGTTACGTGGTTACTTGACCAAGGTATCCCTATTTTGCTTTGGATTATGCCTTTCTTTGTTAGGGACCTTATGTTTTTCTTCCATTTCTTGTTTTCACTAATTACAAAAATGTCAATTTATTTTTACTTTGCTTTTCGATTACAAATATTTATCCAAAAAAATATAAATACACTCAAATCTTTGAAAACAGGAAATTAAGATGGTTTTGTAATTATTGGTGAAAATAGGAAATGGAAATAGAAAGATTTTCTTAAAACTGATCCTTTGTTTCTCAAATATTTTCTCATGTCTGTGGCCCATTTCACCCTTGTTATCAAAGTTTATCTCTTTTTATAGTATGACTGCAGCTCAGCAGATATAAATCCAATTGGTAGTATAAGTAAGCAAGACCTTCGGGCATTCTTGCGATGGGCAGCCATCCATCTTGGTTACTCATCTTTGGCAGATATTGAAGCAGCTCCACCCACAGCTGAACTGGAGCCTATACGTTCTAATTACAGTCAAGTAATATTCTGTTTTGTCACTTCTGTTACACCTTTCTGTACTGATCTTGAATCACTCGATGGACTGTTGTAGTTATGTTTAAATTGCAAATGCACATAAATATAATACCATATTCGGTATATGTGTAGCCACGTGTAGGATTTTTGCTTATAGTGGGTCTACATTGGAGGGTGGGAGATGGTTAACATTAACAATACAGAATTCAAATCATTATCTTTTTTTTTATGGTGTCAAAGTGAAGGATTATTATCAACATTACCTGAGAGCAAGAGTTTAAATCTCAGCTCATAATGATGTTGTGAAAATATCTTTACTTTATCTAGAGAAGTTGGTAGCTGATAATTGGTTTGTTTTCACACCAGAAATATGTTGTAATCTCTTGAATCTAAGAATACAGTAGAAACAACAGAAAAATCCAATGACCAACTCCTAATCCAATCATAAATAAGGATCCATGGTAACCAGGGCAATACTAGAGAAAATGAAAGTCAAAGAGAACGATCTTTTATAATCAAGTTTTAAAAATGTATAAACAAGTACCTCATTCTTGGTTGAACAGCTTGATGAAGTCGATATGGGAATGACTTACGAGGAGCTATCAGTTTATGGAAGACTACGAAAAATTTTCCGTTGTGGTCCAGTTTCCATGTTCCAGGTTTATTTTGTGCTTCTCCATCCTGTCTGTCTTAATGTCTTATTTGTCACCCATGTTAAGTATAAAGCTTAGTGGAAAGAATAATTGCTCCACTTGGCATGACGAAGTAACTTTTGGCATCCAAGTTGACAGTCTGAATAGAGTTGTCATTTGATGTTTTGTCCATTTCGCTCTTCAGCCATAACCCGTTGTTTTGTAATTTACTGTTGTAGAATCTATGCTACAGATGGGGTGCAAGATTGACACCATCCCAAGTGGCTGAAAAAGTAAAACACTTCTTCAAGTATTATTCTATCAATCGACACAAAATGACTGTCTTGACACCTTCCTACCATGCTGAGGTATGTATGTGAAGTCAGAGTTGAATTCTGCTGGATAGCTCTTTGATGTCCCTAGGATTTTGGCTTATTATATTTTTTTGTTGGCTAATGAAAGTTAATCTTTCGATCATCTTGCAGAGTTATTCACCAGAGGATAATAGGTTTGATCTTCGCCAGTTTCTCTATAATGCAAGATGGCCATATCAATTTAGGAAAATTGATGAACTTGTAAGTGAATTGGATGTTAAAGATGTTAAAGATTCAGGAGACCATGAGGCAATGGCAGCTACATCAGACGGTGTTGGTGGGATGGGAGTTGCCGCAGCTGGTTCAGGCAATCCTAATGTTGGATTGTAATTAAAATTAACCCCTCCCCTAATAAAAAGAAAGAAAGAAAGAAATAAAGCCGGATTGATTAAATTCATTCAACCTTTCATTCCAGCTTTTATTATATCAGTGTAAAAATATTTTTAATTAGTCAATGTCAATCATGTTTCAGCAGTTTCGCTGTATTGGAAAGAGGAAGACAATGTGTGAATTTAATATATATAATCTAATTTAGTGTAATATTTTATTTAGGATATTTACATTATATATATCTATCTATATATGGATAGGTTCCCGGTTTATATCCGGAATCTTAAAGAGAACATACTGCAGCTAATTGTCACTTTTTCACTCTTTTATATATTAAGGGGATTTCACTTGGAAAAGAAAATGTCCTATACTAATAGATTGGTGGCATGGCCGAGTGGTAAGGCGAGGGATTGCAAATCTTTTTTTCCTAGTTCAATATTTTTATCTGAATACCATATGTTAGTCATTTTTTTGAAAATTTTCTTTGATAATGGAATCCGTGGATAATCGATAAGAGACGGTTATAATAAAATTTACAAACTATTTTTTGATATAATTGAGACTTGAGAGATTAGGAATAGAACTTTGTCTTCTCGCAGATTAAGCTTAGCTTTTCTGCTCCGTCACCTTTTGATTAAGCGGATTCTAAAGGAAAGAATGAGAGACCACATTTTCTTGATGCACTTTCCTTTATTGTCGTCAATCGGCCTATAGTGGCCTAGATAGTATAAGTTCTATTCATTTGACCGTACTTCCATTTGGTCAGTCTCAAATCCTAGAAATACATGATAAATATCGTCAAAGTCCAATACTGCAAAGGAAATTAAGTGATGTACTCATCAATATTTATTTCAGAGAAGTTTATCTTGTAATCAAAAGAGTTTATCTTATAGTAAGAAATTGAAGAAATAAAAAAAAAATTTAGTAAGAAATTAAGTTATGCTTCCATCTTATTCTTGTCTTTCTTACAACATGAATTTTGATAATGTAATATGGTTGGACTCTATATCAATATGAATGAATCATCTTTTTCATGGAGGTAAATCTTTGCTGACCATTTACATGATTCCAACCGGTAACCAAACACTCTGGATATTGTGATGCGAGACTAAGATTTTCAAATTGAATATGTCAATAGTCATTAGCAAAATTGGGTGATGCTAAAGATTTTAATACATTACCGGCTCTTTTTTTTTTTGTTGTTGAATACGAATCAGAGGATTAGCTACCTCTGGCAGATTTATTGTGAGCTATATCAGCTCTTAAATCATAAATTCAGAATACATTACCGGGGATATTGTTTATGCATTTATGAAAATTTGGCATGATGGCGAGAAATTATTCTGTGCGTTTGTAGCCAAATCTCTTTGTCCGTCATCAGGACATGCTATTTCAAGGCTTCATAGTCGCTCAGCCCTTTGGTACTTGTTAAGCATAGCTAAATTAAAACAAAAAATTAAGGTTAAATTAATCTACATTTCTCTATAAATATGTCAATTTCTGAACTTTTTCCTTCAATTTCTCTCTAGTAAAAAAATGTTTTCCCAAAGTATTTTTTTTAAGTCCCTAAATCGTCTGTGAAAGATTAGATTAGACAATATCATTGATGACTTGGGACAATAGAATTTGTACTATTGTGGTTACAAAACAGATTTAGAAGAAATAGATTTTGATGTATAGATGAACCAAGAATGTCAAAATGTTAGATTCGAAAAAAACCTAACATTTTTCTAAACAAAAAAAAAATCAACGAATTTCGTTACCATAAATCCCTAACTTCTAGTCATTTGAATCGCATTCTCGACATTGACCAAACCGGGACTAAGATAATTGGCAACGATGAATTTAAACCTGTAAAAAGTTCTGGACTAGAAGTATATATTCTGTATGTGAGCAACGTATGTAACTGCTTCTCCATTGCATTGTCTAATCCCGTCAAATTCAATAATAGTATCCCTCCTTGGTCAATAACCATTGTTACAGAATAGAAAGGCAAGAGGTGCGGGCACTATGTAAAACAACTATGTAAAACAAGCATGATGGCATGATACTATAACAGTATAAAACAACATAAATCATCATTTTAGAAACCGAAATTCCAGGTTACATCCTTGATTTAAGTATTTATTTTCTCTTTTTGTTTTTTTATTTTTTTAAAATAATTTTCATTTTCAAGATTTAAAAATTATACATCGAAAAAAAAATCTAAAAAATTTCGTATTTTCACTTCTTCAGTGAAAACTGATTTGTTGTTTTCAGCTTGGCTCTTTTTAGAAATATTTAAAGAAAAAATATTTTCCAAATTTTAAGCCATTACATTTTACTATTTTTCTATTTCTCTGACAATAAAAAGAGATAACACTCAAACGCGTCACCCTAACTTCCGGACGCTACATTGACGAATCCATCTTTAAACTTTATTCACAAGCTCCAGGTAAAAATGAAAAAACAAATAACAATCGATAGAAACTTGATATTCGTGAGTTATATAAAATGGCTCAATAATATTTTACGGAAGTTACCTGTTTTAAGTTACAAAGACTTGATTAAAAACTTATGGTGGGCACTCGGCAGACAGATTGATTAATTTCATGAGCACGTCTACAGGCACGGAGAAGCACGCGAAAACAAGAGCGTAAGAGAATAGAAGTGAAAGTCGACTCATTCATAGAGCTGAAGAAGTTTCGTCGTAAAACTAAGCAAAAAACAAAGTAATAGTAATTTCACAAGTATCTTATCATCGGCACCAAAAAAGCAAGCGCAGAGCGCAGGGGAATTCTTAATTTCCCAGCTATCATAAAAATTGAGCAGACTCCGTCCGACTAATCTAGTATTTATCGTCATCTCTAGAGCTCATCGTGAGAATCATCCTCGTCTTCGCCTTCACCTGATGCACCACCTGGAGCTCCTCCTGATCTCTGATACACAGCACTGATTATTGGGTTGCAAACGGCTTCAACCTCCTTCAGCTTCTCTTCATAATCTTCTTTCTCCACACTCTGGTTGTCATCCAGCCATTCCAATGCTTCTTTCACTGCAGTCTCAATTTTCTCCTTTTCATCTGATTCCAACTTGTCCGCGAGCTTGTCCTTGTCACTGACCTGGTTCTTCATGTTGTATACGTAGGTTTCAAGACTGTTGCGAGCATCTATCCTCTCCTTCACCTTCTTGTCTTCCTCGGCAAACTCTTCTGCTTCACGAACCATTCTATCGATTTCTTCCTGGCTAAGACGTCCCTTTTCGTTTGTAATGGTGATCTTTTCTGATTTACCAGTGCCCTTGTCTTCTGCCTTCACATTTAGAATGCCGTTGGCATCAACTTCGAATGTCACTTCAATTTGAGGGGTACCCCTGTTCAATTACCAAATAGAATACCACCAATGAATTACAAACATTAATATATGGAGCAATATTGAGAGAGGACACTGCATCATCAAAGCAGGTAACAAACCTTGGAGCTGGAGGAATTCCAGACAGATCAAATTTCCCGAGAAGGCGACAATCCTTTGTGAGACTCCTCTCACCTTCGAAAACCTGTATTAAGAAAAAAGCAGTGAATTGTCTCAAGTCAATCCCATCATAGTTCACCAGACAGTCATGCATTTTGGATTTAGAAGAAAAACACGCATCATGCCCTTTAATGGCACCGTACCTGAATGGAGACGATAGTCTGCTGGTCCTGGTAGGTGGTGAACACCTGAGATTTCTTGGTTGGGATAACAGTGTTTCTGGGAATCAACTTTGTCATGACTCCACCAACAGTTTCAATTCCGAGAGTGAGGGGAGCCACATCCAGGAGAAGGATATCTGAATAGAGATTGCCACACAACAATTAGAAAGTGTAATGCTTAGCAATCTACTTCCATAAATCATATTTACAGACTATGGTACCTTTGGTTTCTTCACCACCCTCTCCACTCAAAATGCTTCCTTGCACTGCAGCACCATAGGCAACTGCTTCATCAGGGTTGACCCCCTTGTTTGGCTCCTTTCCATCAAAGTAGTCCTTCAAAAGCTGTTGTACCTTTGGAATCCTTGTGCTTCCACCAACAAGAACAATCTCATCAATCTGACTCTTCTGTAATCCAGCATCTTCCATAGCCTTCTTCACTGGCCCCATGGTCTTCCGGAACAAGTCATTGTTCAACTCCTCAAACCTAGCTCGGGTGAGTGGCTCAGAAAAATCAACTCCATCAAAAAGTGATTCAATTTCCACGCGGACCTGGTGCTGGCTGCTGAGAGCCCTCTTTGCACGCTCAGCCTCTCTCCTCAGCTTGCCAAGTGCTCTGTTGTCCTTGCTAATATCCTTTCCATGCTTTTTCTTGATCAATTTAATGAAGTACTCCATTATTCTTTGATCAAAGTCCTCACCTAGTAAGGGGAAACAGAAATAGCATACATTAGCATCAGAAAGAAAATTTTATGGAAAGAATATATAACTTCATTTCATTCTCTTGTGTGTATGTGTATGTGTATAAAAGTACTCACCTCCAAGATGAGTATCTCCATTTGTAGCAAGAACTTCAAAAACACCGTTATCAATTGTCAAGATACTGACATCAAAGGTCCCACCACCAAGATCAAAGACTAGAATGTTCTTCTCGCCACCTTTCTTGTCCAATCCATAGGCAATGGCAGCAGCAGTGGGTTCATTGATAATTCTGGCAACATTGAGACCAGCAATGACACCAGCATCCTTGGTGGCCTGCCTCTGAGCATCATTGAAGTAAGCTGTGCATTTGAAACAAAAATGTGAGAAATTGGAATAAAAGCAAAAGCAGGAGGAAAACAATCAAATTGAAGTGGAGAAATAAGTCGCAAATTGTTCCAGACTTCCAGTTACCTGGGACAGTGACCACAGCATCATTAATTTTCTTCCCGAGGAATGCTTCCGCGGTTTCCTTCATCTTGATCAGAACCATGGCACTGATTTCCTCAGGGCTGAACACCTTGGTCTCACCATCCTTAATTTTCACCTGTATGTAAGGTTTTCCATCTTTGTTGACAATCTTATAAGGAACAAGCTTCATGTCCTTTTGAACTTCCTTATCTTCGAACCTGCAAAAAGATACATGTCAGTTACAATTGATCCCACCAAATCAAATTGTCAAAAATCAACAACTTGAGCAAGTCTTACTTTCTTCCAATAAGTCTCTTGACATCAAAGATAGTCCTTTCTGGGTTGACAGCTGCCTGATTCTTGGCAGCCTCCCCAATGAGTCTCTCACTATCGGTGAAAGCGACCCACGATGGGGTGATACGGTTACCTTGGTCGTTGGCTATGATTTCAACATGGCCATTCTTGTAAACACCGACACATGAATAGGTTGTTCCAAGATCAATCCCGATGACCGTCCCCAACTTGGTGGCTTCCTCCTTAGCAATGGAAATCGCAAATAGACATCCTATGGAGAAATTTCTGGATGTTAGTTACATAATTAAACTTTTACTACACTGAAATTCATCGAAACGCAATTAATTTCTGCATTTGCACATAATTGTGCATGACAAATGATAATAATGACATGAATACGTTAACAAAATTACCATTAAAGGCACTTTACTTTATATTTTTTTCTATGTGTATTCAATTATCAGCCGGAGGAAAACTTAACCATATCATATTCAAATCGCAAATACGAAAACGCCAATCCTTTGAAAAAAGCATGCAATGAAAGCAAAAATCTTAAGCAACACAACGGAACAAAACTTCTTTCCATGGCTAATACTAATCACTCAGCTTAACAGTGAAAATCTTTATCAACAACTTAAAAAACAAAACAAACGAGAATGCAGCTAGTTAGTTAGAAACATATTTGCACGAACATTAACGTGGACCAATGATAATTTTAAAACAAAGATTGATTCAAAAAAATTTAAAATATATATAAGAAAAACTGATTTAACAGAAATCAGAGGCACGTGTGTGGGTTACGAAAAGTAATTTGCAACAATTAGCATTTTCAAAAGCAAAACCAACAAAACGCTCCCTCAGAAATCGGAATAACAACGACAACTGATTACTGTTGACGAAATTCTCAAATGAAGAGAAACGCGTATTACACAAACATGTGATATCCTAGAACTAACGAGTTCGCAAAGAACTTCACTGAAATGCAGAACACGACACATCATGATTTACGAAATCCTAAACAACTACGTCTAAAGATCTCAGTCACTGATCTACCGCTACGTAGCACGCAACGAATCAAACAAAACAGATCCAAAAAGGTACTAACAAAGCGAGATCTGGTTACATTTTTCCACTTGCGCATTCAAGCAAAAAGCTAAAAGAAAAGCATGATCAGATCTATTAGGTGGTGAAATTACCGAAGGAAATGATGGCTAGAACAATCAGAGAACGGCGTGCCCACGAGCCAGCCATTGCTCTCTCTCTCACACACACACACACACTAGGTCTCTTCTTCTAGCAAAGCGTTTACGATTGCGAGTGGAATAGGTTAAGTTGAAGTTGCGATGCGAGGATGAAGAGAGTGTAATGTAATCGGTTGATGTGTTTTGAAATCGCACGAGGGAGCGAGAGGCCTTTATGTAGTGTGGTGACCCTACCGAAACCTGGTCATTTCCTGAACTTGAAGCTTGACACTCGAACATGTCATTGATGATGACGTGGACCAATGGAAATGCGCCTTTTGCTTGTTCCAACCAATGGCATTCGTTCTAGTGTTGGGAACACCTGTGCCGTCCATCTTCACGACCTCAACTTATCAAGGATCAATCTAGGTTCTTCTTCTTATCATCATATATTATATTTTATCATATGCTAAATTATAATTGGTTGCTTCTAATTTTTTAAATTCATAATTTTAGTTTTTTTTAATTGTAATATTTGATATCTAGTTTTATAAAGTAAAATTTTTGCTTCAGATAAATTATTAATTAATAATTGTGATTATAAAAGATATTAAATTAATTATAAATTAAATAAAAATTAATAAAATACTATTAACTCTAATATAGTGTTATCACTAATGGACTCCCGTGTTATAACGGAGGTGAAAGAAATGTTTCTAAAAAAGAGGAAGAGTACAATACAACAGTTGTAGAGAATTAGGATTATTAATAAACTTTTTATTAATTCATGATTTTAATTAGATTATAATTAATTTAATAATTCTACAAATTAAAATTATTTATTAATAATTTGTTTGGAGGATCAAAATTATTAATTTATAAAATTTGGAGGATGAAATGTTATAATTAAAATGCAAGAAGGCCAAGTCATTAATTTGAGAAATAATAAAATTACACTTTGAAGTTTGAACTTTATCATGTTATATGATATATCATATATTACATTAAAAAAATGTTTCTTAATTAATATTATATTTACATATTAATAAATAAAAAATAATTATATTATTATTAAAATTTGATATCAAACATTAATTAATAATCTATTTTATTTTTTTATCATTATTTTAATTTGAACTGACGTAATTGAATTACATAAATAAGTTTGTTTTTCCTTTACTAGATTTTGATTTTTTTAAAATCATTTTTTAAACTACTTCTCTATTCTCTATAAATTATCAAATTGAAAGTAGTATTGCAATATAGTAAAAGGATGTCCGCTTTTCTCATCTGATATTTTTTTTCTCTTGATTACTATATTTGATTGATTGTTATTATTTATTGTTTGTATTTAATTGTTGTAATTTCAAACAGTGTTAAAGATGGTGTCATGATAGTGGTTTGATGGAGTTGGAATGTTTGTTTTTGTATTTTCTCCTTTATTGTTGTAATTTTTTCTCCTGATTAATATATTTGCTTGATTGTCATTATTTATTGTTTTTATTTAACTGTTATAATTTCAAGCAGTGTTAATGATAGTGTCATGATAGTGGTCTTTGGTTGTAGGTGTTGACATTAATTTTATTGTCTATTTTGGAAGGAAAAGTAATTTGATTGTATCTTCGATGTTTGTAAAATATTTTATTTTACACTTTTGTTTTTTTATAAGTTGATTATTCTTTTTTTTTTCTATATAAATATGTGATAAAATATCTTTATGGGTGTGACTTGCGTGTTATAATCGAGAGTGAGAAGAAGTATTCAATAAGATGATGAGTTTTTTACGATTGTTTGTGTGGATATTGTACAAATTATATAGTTTTTATTATTTATTTTTTGTATGAAATATATTCTTCATAATTTGTTTTTTAGCATAAAATAAACAAGTTTTTGAAATATATTCTCAATAAACTCATGCATTGTACAGATACTATCTAGTTATTGTTAAATTATAGTTTAAAGATGAATATTTTTTATATATAATTATTGTTGTTATCATTAAAATATAGTTAAAAGGTGATTATTATTCTTTTATATATAATCATTTAATCATATAAACTAACATATTTTATTGTGTTATTTAAATAAATAATATTCAAATTAATTTAAATTTAAATACAATAATGTAAAAACAATATTTTAAACATAATATGATTTTTCAAAATTGGAAATAAAAAATATTTAATATTAAATTGAAAATAATAGCATACTAATAATAGATTTAGAAGTGTTGACAACGCGATTTAGTTTTATTTCTTGACAAAAATTCGTGCAAACCAAGCATATAACACTGCAAAAAAACCTGTTTTTACTTACAGGTATCTTGTAGCGGTTACCAAAAGCCGCTACAAAATAATATGATTACTTTCAAATTAAATCTATTTTAATTTTTAAAGTAATTAATTATTTCAATATTTCTATTCCTGCACTTAGTCATTTGAAGAACAAGAAGTCACGACTAAAACCTATTCCCAAAAGTTATTGACAACCTCCTCGACTTCTCCCATGCCGACGCCATTATGTCCGACGGTTTCTTCGACAATGTCGCCGGAAAATCTACCGACTCCTCCACCGTCACCGCCATCTACAACTGCAACTCCTCAATTTCGGGCAGCTAACTCGTGGAAGACTCGTTCTCCGCCGAGGAGGAGTTGAAGATGATGCAGCTACTCTCCGGTACTGCCGCCGCGTCCACCGCCATTGGCGTGAAACCTCCCTCTAGTGTGCCGCTACGACCTATTCTCAAAAGTCATTGTCATCTTCTATCTCTTTCCCTCCCTCTAGTGTTCCGCTATAACCTCCGCCATCGACCTCGATTTCAGACACTGGGCCTTTCTAAACTGATAGAGTCCGTTGTCGAAAAATTGTTCTCCTCTATTAGGTATTAGCTCTTAATCACAATTATTGAGTTCACTGCTTCCATTTTTAATCCTCAATTCAGTTAAATTTTTAGTTTTATTTATTGTTTTAGTTGTACCTTTAGTTAGGGGAATAAAAATAAAAGGCTATAAACTGAAATTGAATGATAATTTGAGTTTAAGAAACATGTTGTGTGCCAGCTAACATATCAAGTTAGTAATAAATGCTAGAAATTTAATTAAGTTTTCTACTTTTACATACACAAGAAAGTAGCATTATAAATGCATGCATTATCATATTCTTGGATTCTGTTATAGGACTTTGGATAGCCTTCTTTTAAATCTTCTATTCTAAGAAAAGTATAGCATATCATAACATGGTGTTGGTGGAATCTGGCAGGGGAATGGAGTAGTGATTGGAAAGTTCAGAGTGCATCAAAGAAAGATCACCAAAAATTTACGTGTACAGAAGCATTTAAAGAAGTCATTGTATAGTCTTATATGCATGCCAGAGTATCTATGTGCTAGGGTTTGTGTTCGGGACAATCAAAATTAGCATGTAAGTTCAGGGCCCTGGAAATTGATACAAATGGTTGTGTTTGTTGTTGCAGATTTAGATTCTGAGATCAAGCATGGATGATGTGATAATGCCAAACCATACCACAATCCCTTGGTTCATATCAAATCTGCAAATATTTCACTCTTCTTTTTTTTGTGCTCTTTTCCTGTCAAAATATATTTTCTCTTTTTCTTACTTTGATTTGTTAAAATCTGTTCTTTCATTAGGTATGTGGGATGTTACTTGCACCCAATGCCTGTTTCATCCTTATTTTTAAGCACAAGAGAGGATGAAATCCATATTTGTGTCTTATGTGGCTATCTGACAGGTCAGTACAGGACCCTGTTCACGTACAAGGTAGCTATTGCTGAACCAACTTTAGGGTGCACTTCTGTCATGGCTCACAGCTCAATACTGTTGCCAGATCCAAAACATAACTTCATAAAAGAAGTAAGTTATTTTTTACTTGGTTCATTCTCAATCCATTCTCCCTTATTTTTTAATACTGTTTGGTTAGATAAATCCTCACTGTCAAAATCTGTTAGAGTACAGCTGTCCTAATAGAATATAACTTAGTGATACACTGCTACATACTCTAACGAAATCTATCATGTTTTATGCTAAACTATGGTGGAAAGATCTGGGGTGCAGTTGACTCACTAGAGCCATTTATGTCCCTTTCAGAATATGATTATTTCAAATTTTTAATTTGTTTTGATTAACTTGTTGATTTCTTATATGTGTGCTTTTGTAGCTTCAAACTTACCACCTTCTCTTCAATTTCTCTTTGCCTTTGATCTTTGCATCTTTTTCTTGCTTCCATAGTTCATATGGCGTGTGTTCAAGTCATCACAGTTCTTCTCTTTGCATTGGCTCTAGCTAAAATTTACCCCTCAACATACCAAGTGGTGCAGGGCAAAGCCTCCTGCGTTGACTGCACTCACAACTAAGACTTATCTGGTTTGTGCCAGCTCTCATGGAATATATATGTACTAGCTTTAATTATATTTCAATAAATGTTCATTCTATCCATTACTCTATTTCTTAGCAAAATAGCATGTGTGCATGTGTGTTTTGTTGTCTACAATAATGATAATGAAGTTTGATAAACCTAGGATCTCATGTAAACTATTTAAATATCTCACTATTAAGCCGACTCTAGTAGATTAATCTGTGTGTATGCGTGTTCTAGGCAGGGACGAATCTATTTGAGAGACTGGGGCAGTTCTGCACACTATTTTTATTTTTCTTTTACATAATATATATGCGTGGTTATAAATTATTTTAAAATATAGTTAAAATATTAAGTTATAATATCATTTTTGCTCCCACTATTTTATATATGTAAGTATTGCCCCCACAACTAAAAAATTCTGGTTCCGTCACTTGTTCTAGGGATCATATATGAACTTTGATTCTATATACTTCTTTCAAATTTTCAGATATTAAGGTTTCAGTGAGGTGTGATGGTGTGAAAAAATTGGCTTTGGCAACTACAGAAAATGATGGCTCCTTCAAGGTTGATCTTCCCTTAGACCACACAAAAACCTTCTTCTTCTGTGAATAAATGCAAGGGTGGGAAACAAGTTGGTTCATCCAAAACTGTGGATCTCCCTCTGCCTCCAGAGTGGGGATTGGCACCAAGTAGCTATTATGTTCCTTTCTTCCCCACCATTGGAATACCTTGATCATGTGCTCAAGACTTCAAGTGATTTGTAATCACTTGAGTAATAATACTTGTAGGGGATAATAGACTGTTATATGGTCTTGTATTTTCACAAGGCACCTAACAAGAAAGTTTCATGAAGAAACATGTCGAAAAGTAATGCAATAATTGTTATGTAATTCTGTTTGATTTAATTTATTTTGCAAAGTTTCAGGTGCTTAAATCGTTATATTCTCTCTTTATCTCTTCATTCCTTTTGTGCTTTGCTTGTTTACTCAAGTTTTTTATGGCTTTGATGATTTGACAGATTAAAGCTCTTCATCTTTATGACTGCCTGAGAGCCAATAAATCAACTGCAACATGGGGTGTAGAGGCATGTATACCATTCTTGGATAAAGAATTTATCAACGTAGCCATGAGTATAGATCCGGAATGGAAAATGGTATTTTACCTTGACTTTTATCTGTTTTCCTCTTATTATGCTGCATAACTGCTCTAGCCTGTCTTATGATTGGGTTGACTGCATGTGCATCCAGTGGCAGAACTTTGTTATGTAGCTCCCCCAAGCTTTTTTCTTTTTTTTAACCTACATATTTATATAATTATTAAAATATTTACTTTTTTAGGTGGTGTTTGATACAATAACTTTTTCATTCATAACTAAACTATGTACCTGCATTGTTGATTTAGATTGTGTATCTTACTACTAAACAAATTCAAATGTCTTTTCAACTTTCCTTCACTTTAAATGTTCAAGTTTGTTTCTTTTGGTTAATGGTTATCTTGTTTCATAATTTTTTTGCTCTTTGGTGACCTATCTTTCTAGCACTGCATAACATGGTGTAAATGTTTGATTAATTGATTCTACTTGTTGTAGAGAGAGGGAGCTTCGGCCTCTAGTTCCTGATCATTATCATGTGAAGATAACTACTCAAGAAGAGTAAACATCTGCCTTATAGTTTGTTTAATCTAAAGTTAGTATTTTCCATAAAAGAACTTACGGTTCTTCTGCAGTCCCATTCTAGGTGTTTGGCGTGGAGGGTCGCTGTTAGCACTGAGTCCAGATTTTGAAGCAATGTGTGTGACCAAGTCTAAGTATGAGGAACATGGTTCTGCTAGATGTCACAAAAGATTCTTTCATCAACTATTCATGCTATCAACATGACTACCTCAATATTATATGTAAGACTAATATGTAATATGTAGGACTAGATGTCTGTTTTTTTTATCTCTTTCATTTCCTATTACCCAAATCAAAATAATGTTAAAATTATGTTTGATATTTTTAATTGCAATTCTAATTCTATCAAAGATGTAATTGACTATTGGTGCAAAGTATAATTATAGGATAGAATGAATCATTTTGAAGATTGTGGTGTGAATATGAATAAATAAGAAAGAAAAATTATACAAGAAGATAATATTAATAATTACAATAATTATGATAGTATTGAAATTTCAGAGAATAGAAATCTAAAAAGTTATCTCAATTTTTATACTTAATCAAATAGCAATGAAAATAATTATAGAACTAATGAAAATGATTAAACTAGAGAAAGATTAATATTAATTTTTTTTATAAAAAAAAAATACTATTTTTGGTGGAAAAAAAATAAAAACTCACTTTGTGGCGGTTTTTAGCTGCCATTATATTTTTTGTGCGAAAATAAATGTGCAAAATAATAAATAAATTTTGTGACGGCTTTTAGCCGCCACAATATTTTTGGCGAATTTACCAGCGTTCATAAAAAAGCCGCCACAAATATTTCTGACGTTGTTACTTCTGACAGTCGATCACGACCGTCAGAAATCCATTTTGTGGCAGTTTTTAGCCGCCAGAAATGACTTTTTTAGCCGTCACAAATTTATAATTTTTTTGTAGTGTAATTAGTATCCAGTGTGATATTGTGATATTGTTCGACTTGAATGCAACATTAAATTCAAATTAAATTAAATAAATATTTTTTATAGTTCAATTTGAATTGTTTTGACAATTTTTCATATGTTTTAAAATGATTTTTTATATGATTAAATTTAAAATAAATAAAAATAGTATCATATTAAAAGTATAAAGTATTTACTGAATTTGGTTAAAAACATGTTTGACTATCTCTAATAAAGTTTTTCCCCTCCAACGATGTTTTATCTATTCATAATAGTGAATTTTTTTTTTGATAATTTTATAATACTAAAGCTCGATACCTTATCTAAATGATTAAGGTATAATTCCATTCCCACCAAATGTAATGTTGGAAAGTTTATTTTTTATTTGGCAACTAATAAAAAAATCAATACAATTTAAATTACAAGAACTAATTGAATCGTTATCTAGCCTTAAAAAAAACAACGTTCACATAACTAAAAACACTTAAGCAACTAAAAAAACACAAAGGAAGTGGAAAGTTTTACTTTCTCTACGTCGACTAAGTAGCAACCTTAAGAGCAACTAGACTATAGAAGTGGAAAGAATAACATGGCTACATTTCACAACCAGCAGCAATCCCATGTTCATTGGAGAAAACCGGACCAGGGATACAGGAAGTGCAACTTAGACGCTGCAATTTTCAGAGATAAAAAAATTCCTTTGAACATGCCTTTTTCCAGGATCTCCTCAACCTTCTGAGGCTGAGGCATGCGCACTCTATCAAGGCATTAATTAAATGGATAACAGAAATGCAGCTCCAAAACATCATTTTGAATCCGATTACAAGATGATCACAGATAATCTAGATTCTGCCGTTACTGGCCTCAACACTTATAATGCAATTTTGTCAAAATGTAGGCATAGTTTAATTTCAATTCCAAACTCTCGGACGAGTTATGCAAAGAGGCCAGCCAATCTTACTACACAATCTCTTCCAAGGGCATGCATTACATCGTTAAAGATTTCATGCTAGCATACATGTTGTTTATAATATTCCCTTTTGTATCCATGCAATTATTATGAATGAAATGAAGTAATTCATTTTTCCTTTCTAAAAAAAGAATCCCTACACTTACTCTTCTTCATCGTTGTTTTTTTCGAGACAAAGTCTTTGATAATAAGCAACAATTACCAGTTGGAGAGAAATTAGATCTTTTTTCTTAAAATTTTATTCGTATATTGCTTACTTCTCCTTGTTTTAATACGCCAACTTACCTCTCTTAAAATGTTAAAGGAACAAGTTATATGATAGTCAAAAGGCATGTTAGTGACATTATCAAGAAAGCCAACCTTTTTAATCAATGTGGAGACACATGCTTCTTCTTCTTTTTCATAAATGGTTTTTGGAAGAGTATTATACTATTAGTGACCTTAACTCTATCGTGGAGGCCAAAAGTCATACGAGTGGGCTTTGGATTTTTGTAAGACATTGATATAGTAACTATACAAAAATGTTTTGGATGCTACATTTGTTCGACATCATTTTTTCACTATTACGTGTGGAGATAAAATTTGATTTTTTTCACATGTGTTGATGTAAGCACCACCCCAACTCTTTGGGTGGCTGTGTACCCACCCACATCTAATGACGATAATAGTAACAGAAGTCTTATATAATTGAGATTATTGTCTTTTTATTTTAATATTGATTAAAGAGCATTGATATAAGATTGAATACGACAAATTTTGTAAAACTATATTGAATTATTTAAAATTTAATATTTATACTTAGTGAAATTTGAAATATATTAATGTTAGAATTGATGAACTTGACATAATTTGAAACTTTAGACACTTAATTATCAGAATTATTATAACAACATAACAACTTTATAGATAATTTGTAATAAAAAGATAATAATATAATTATTAAAATTCAAACTTATATCAATAACTTATCAACTCAATCATCTAACTACTAAGTGAGTAATGTCTGTTTTGTAATATGATTACAATATTTTAGAAGATAAAGAAAAGTTTCATTTGGTTTACCGCTTAAGCTTTCCTCCGAGTCCTCTCTATTCTTCAAAGATTGCTAGCTAAGGTAAATGGGGAGTGAGGGATAACCTTTGCTTTTCCTTGATCAATTAGTTTGTGGGAAGAATTCGGCCCTTTTGGTTTTCAAGAGAAAGATTAAGAATCATAAGTCAAATAAAGAAAAAGATTAAGAAGAATAAAAAATACAATTTTTTACTTAGCAATATAATTATTATTTATATTTTAAGTAAATATTTTTGCAAAAAAATTAAAGAACAAATTTAATTGATAAGAACAACTATTTTCTATCCAATAATGGACCACGCCCTATTAAACTAAATTGATAAGGAAAAAAAAATTTCTTGTTAATATTGATATTGAATAAAATATGTTTAAGTTACATGTAAAATTTTAAAAAATATTAATTTAATTCTCATAAAAAAAATTCCTCTTTATAAATATTTTTTTTATTCATAAGATTTAAACTTAAAACCTTATTTAAAAATATTGAATTTAATATCACAAATTATTTGTTAATATTTTAACTAGTATATATGTTGTAATAATGTAAACTTTTTCTTTTGCCTAGTAATCTAATTGTAAACAATTTTTTTTTGAAAAAAAAAACTATTCCAGTATATGATAAACTATTAACTTAAACGTGTATATATTTTTAAAAGGAATAATTACTTGTAAATTATTAATATTAATTTTGCATGATAACAATAAAAAATAATATTTTTAAGCTGATCATTATATTATCATTTATTCATAATTTATTATATAATAAATTTGTTACTTTTCATTATACTTATTTTAAAATCATATCATCAATAATTTATAATTTACTAACAATATAATACACTGATCCAGAAAAAAGATAGTATAATACACTGATCTAGAAAAAAGAAGTGTAATACGTTATTAATATATGATGATTAAACTCAGAAAAAATAATTCACCAAAAAAAGAAGAAAAATAGCAGTGACAGGGAGTATCGCTATATACCATAAGATGTAGAATTTTGATTTGATAAAAAAGAGAGCAATGATAGCGGTTATAATACCCCCATAATCTAGTGACTGCAAAGCCGACACCATTGACACGGCGCGTATAAAAAATCAACCGATAGCTCACATCATAAGGCATTGATTTGAACCCGGAGCCCGTACACACGCGCGGAAAATGTCGCGTGGCCCCAAATGACACCGCTCGCACACGAAAAATGAAAATCGAGATCGAGCAAGCATTTCAAAATAGAGCCGTTGATGGGAAGATCGTAGCGTGGAGATTAACCCTATTTGAATCAACGGCGGATATTGCCCTGGTGTGTCGTACAGCGAATATAAAAAAGCAAGTATTGAAGAACTGAAAATACTTAAAACATTGGCGTCTCTGCTTTTTCCCACACTCTGCTAGGGTTTCAGAGTCGCCGCGCTCCCTCACTTCAGTTTCAACTCGCTTTCTCAATCGCCGATTCCACTTGTTAACTCGCTGTCACTGAGTGAGTTCTCTCTTCCATATAATCCCTAAATTAGAACCTTCGCTTTGTTTTCCTTATTATTATTCACTGCTTCCGCCGCTTATCCGAGCCAGTGGTTTTACTTCATTCCACTGATTTAGGATGTTTTGTTTTATTTCGCTCGCGATTAGATTGACTTCGTGAACTTTCTTTTGTAGTGCTGTTTGATTTTTGGGTTGTATTTGATTCGGGAGTTTTGATTCACTGTATTGTTTGGCTGTTGAGGAAATGTAGAAAACCGATATGGAGTTATTATCCTCTTTCATTTTCGATCTGTTGAGACCTCTGCAAACAGTGCTTGAATGTGCTGAAGTGTATTTTCTGAGTAATGGGGTATTTCCATTTTGATTGTTATGGTTGTAGTTTGTTGCATTTTTGGGGTTACTTAATATTTTTATACACTTGTTTTTGCTATGTTCTCTTTATGTGGTGACATGGGGTTTATGTGAGGGTTAGGTCATTTCTCTTGAGTAGAAAACACTGATTTTATCTATGCTGTTTGTGCAATGGTTATATATCAATATCTTTTTTTTCCTGCTGAGATAACGAGAAAGCACTTCAGGAGTCAAGTTTTGTCTGCTTTATGGTGTCACAGGCTCATAGCCGTAGCACATACAAGACACTCTGTCTATCAATTACGATTTATTCGTCTTTCTTAATCCCACCTCTTTTTAATTTGGTGCACACTGAATCGCCTGGTGTTTTGTTGTTAATACTTTAGGTCTGAAATATTTTGCATTTTTTCATTGTGAGCTATGTCCATTTTTTGTTAATATGTACATTCATTTTTATTTCTTGCATTTTTTTATTGTACCATGTCCTTTAAAGTCTTTAGTATTGATATGATATTAAGGTGAATGAATTTGAGACTTGAATTCTTTCCTTTTTTGCTTGTTTGGCTTGTATTTTGTTATTTGGTGAAGTTATATTTTTCATACTAATGTTTGTGATCAGTCATGGTTGCTAGTTTGTTTTGGTGGATAATTTTTCAATGCTTTTATTTATGTTTCAGGTTCAGATGGCCATGGAGGTTACTCAAATCCTTTTAAATGCACAAGCAGTGGATGGCACATTAAGGAAACAAGCCGAGGAAAGCTTGAAACAATTTCAGGAACAGAATCTTCCAAGTTTCTTATTTTCTCTTGCTGGGGAACTGGCAAATGACGAGAAGCCTGCAGAGAGTCGGAAGCTAGCAGGTTTAATTCTCAAGAATGCTCTGGATGCTAAAGAGCAGCACAGAAAAATAGAATTTGTTCAAAGATGGCTGTCATTGGACCCAACCTTGAAAGCCCAGATTAAGGCATTCTTGTTGAGGACACTTTCTTCTCCTTCTCTTGATGCCCGATCCACTGCATCACAGGTTGTTGCTAAAGTTGCTGGCATTGAGTTGCCTCATAAACAGTGGCCTGAATTGATAGGATCCCTCTTGTCTAATGCTCATCAGCTTCCTGCCCCTACAAGACAGGCAACACTTGAGACCCTTGGATACATCTGTGAAGAAGTTTCCCCAGATGTAGTAGACCAGGATCATGTAAATAAGATACTCACTGCTGTTGTTCAAGGGATGAATTCAACAGAAGAAAACAATGATGTCAGGCTTGCTGCCATAAAAGCATTGTACAATGCATTGGGTTTTGCTCAGGCAAATTTTTCGAATGACATGGAGCGGGATTATATCATGAGAATTGTGTGTGAGACAACACAATCTCCTGAACTGAAGATTCGACGAGCAGCGTTTGAGTGCTTGGTAGCTATTTCTTCGACATACTATGAAAAGTTAGCTCCTTATATCCAAGATATCTTCAACATCACTGCCAAGGCTGTGAGGGAAGATGAGGAGCCAGTTGCACTTCAGGCAATTGAATTTTGGAGTTCAATATGTGATGAAGAAATTGATATACTAGAAGAATATGGAGGTGATTTCAGTGGGGATTCAGAGGTTCCCTGCTTTTATTTTATTAAACAGGCACTTTCATTTCTTGTCCCCATGTTATTGGAGACACTGCTGAAGCAAGAAGAAGATCAAGACCAGGATGAGGGAGCATGGAACATTGCTATGGCTGGAGGTACCTGCTTGGGATTAGTTGCACGGACAGTTGGTGATGACATTGTACCTTTGGTTATGCCATTTATTGAAGAGAATATAACCAAACCAGATTGGAGGCAAAGGGAAGCTGCAACTTATGCCTTTGGCTCTATTTTAGAAGGTCCATCTCCTGATAAACTTGTGCCATTGGTGAATATGGCTTTGAATTTCATGCTCACTGCATTGATGAAAGATCCGAATAATCATGTGAAGGACACAACTGCATGGACTCTTGGGCGAATGTTTGAATTTTTGCATGGATCAGCTCTGGATACACCCATTATCACTCCAGCAAACTGCCAACAGATTATTACTGTGCTGCTTCAGAGCATGAAAGATGTTCCAAATGTTGCTGAGAAGGCTTGTGGTGCTCTTTATTTTCTTGCCCAAGGCTATGAGGATGCTGGATCTGCATCCTCTCCATTGACCCCCTTCTTTCAAGAAATTGTTCATGCTCTCCTTACTGTAACTCACAGAGAGGATGCTGGAGAATCCCGCCTTAGAACAGCAGCCTATGAAGCGTTAAATGAAGTAGTGAGGTGTTCTAATGATGAAACAGCTCCTATGGTAGTACAACTTGTTCCTCTCATCATGATGGAGCTCCATCAGACTCTTGAGAATCAAAAGGTTTCATCTGATGAGAGGCAGAATGAGTTACAAGGCCTTCTATGTGGTTGCTTGCAGGTTATCATACAGAAGTTAGGATCATCGGAACCAACAAAATATCATTTCATGCAGTATGCTGACCAAATAATGGGTTTGTTTCTGAGAGTGTTTGCTTCTCGAAGTGCAACAGCTCATGAGGAGGCTATGCTTGCCATTGGAGCTTTGGCCTATGCAACCGGTGCTGATTTTGGGAAATACATGACAGAATTTTACAAGTATTTGGAGATGGGTCTCCAAAATTTTGAGGACTACCAGGTTTGTGCTATCACAGTGGGTGTGGTTGGTGATGTATGCAGAGCCTTGGAGGAGAAAGTACTGCCTTATTGTGATGGGATAATGACCCAACTTCTTAAGGATTTGTCCAGCAATCAGTTGCATAGGTCTGTTAAGCCTCCTATTTTTTCATGTTTTGGAGACATTGCCTTGGCAATTGGAGAAAACTTTGAGAAATACCTGTTATATGCAATGCCTATGCTTCAGAGTGCTGCCGAGCTCTCTGCTCATACATCTGGTGCTGATGACGATATGACAGAATACACAAATTCTTTGAGAAATGGAATTCTAGAGGCATACTCAGGGATCTTCCAAGGGTTTAAAGGTTCCCCAAAGACCCAGCTTCTGATGCCATATGCTCCTCATGTGCTGCAATTCTTGGATAGTTTGTATAATGAGAAGGACATGTAAGTAAATTTCTGTATATTCTAATAATTCTGCCTCTGTGAATTTTGTATTTTTTAATAATTTATTGGCGCCTCTTGTCCTTTCAGGGATGATGTTGTGACTAAGACAGCAATTGGCGTGCTTGGAGATTTAGCTGATACTTTGGGTAGTAACGCTGGCCCGTTGATTCAGCAATCTGTGTCCAGCAAAGACTTCCTTAAAGAGTGTTTATCATCTGATGATCATTTGATTAAGGAATCTGCGGAATGGGCCAAGTTGGCAATCAGTCGAGCAATTTCATTTTGAGGCTATTGCTATTTCCTGGCTTCTAGTTCTCTTGCATACATTTGCATTTGTTGCATGGGGGTCTCAACTGCATACATGAGTCGGGTCATCACCATTTTTGGGAACAGGTGTTCGGTCCTTTGGTTGTCTGCATTTCATGTCAGCAACATGGTCATGGAGTCTGCTTTTTCATTTTTTTTTATTTTAAATTTATTGTTCTGCATTGCTATGAAGAAAGTCGGTGGGTGATGACCAATCTTTCTGCTAACTTGGCAGAAAAGATACGGTTTTTACGTACAGGAGGAGAAACGGGGTGAAATGGGGGGAAGGAGCAAGAAAGGAGATATCCCATGATATCTGCCAATACCGTAACTATTGGGCTTGCATGAGTTATTGAATGTTTTGGAGTCTATGGTGGTCCAGATATTATGTCCTTTACTTTTTTTTTTCTTCTCCTTTTACTATTGGCTGTAGAGTGAAACAATCATCTTAGTCCATCCATGTGTTTGGGACAAGGTAATGCAACATATTTTAGCCGTTCCTTAAAATTATTCAAATAATTTTTTGTCTCCCGCATTAAAGTTTCTATTTATTCATGAGTTGTTTTTTTAAAGTTGCATTTATGAGTAACGTGTCATGGGACGCGTTATGGTAGTTTCTTATTCGCTGCCTTAGTTTTGAATGTAGTCTGTCGTGAAATATATCGTGTATGTGCATGATTTAGATTCGTGTCAATGAGAGATATCGAACATGATTTTTGGATTCCTTGGTGGTAGCCAAGCAAATTGTTATAGCGTGTTTATGTGGCATTCAATAGAGTTGTGTTTGGTGGTACCAAGTTGGTTCCGACACCAGCATGCAATTTGAAGCGGGTTCGGATTTGTGTGTTACAACATGTCAAATGTCATAATTGTATTTCTTGGGATATTGGTCGGTGTCCCGAGCAGAAGAACACTCAAGCTGATTGTGCATAATTAATGGATATTCGAATTATTTCTAACTTGAGCTGCTTGTGTTTTTTAACTGAATTTAATTAGAATATATTAATATCTGATTTGTTACTTTTTTGATAAAAAAAGAGAAACAATTTTTGGAAAAGAGCTGATGTACTGACGTTGCTTATCTCCTTATTGGCTATTGCTATGATTTTTCCGACTATCTTTTCTCACAAGTAATTTTGCGTGTACACCAATCTTGACATTGCAGCAACCTTGATTAAAAAAATAAAAATATTTGCTATAATGAATTTACAAAAATGTCTATTCAACAATTTAAATTTTCATAAAGATATTTTAATAGGATTTAATTGAACTGCGTGCGCCATATCCTTTAGCCAAAATTTTGGTGTTGGGAATGATAGTTACTTCAAAGATTATGTATATTAAATTGTAGGTGAATTAATATCTGCAATTATGATCTTATAACTAATGTCTACTTGTATTTTAAAAAATGTATTACGCATAAAATTGAATTGAATTAACAAAATATTAGATATTTAAAAAAATTATAGAAATTCGCAAACAAACAGAGAAGCATAAAGAGCAAGCCTCTACACGTAACTTTACACAAGGGATTGATTGTTTGATTACTATGATTAAGCCTTATGATGTCATTTTCTCTGACGCAAACCCTTATCTTAAGGGAAAAAATTAGCGGTGTATCAATTTATTAGTACATTGTTTTCTAAAATAACATTAATGATTGAGTCTTGATTCAATTTTACTACGTATAACTTGCATATGACCTATGTATTTCTTGCGTTAACTATGTAGCTTAAAAATTTTCCTCTACGATTTTCATGATAAATTTTCTTCTATTGGTTGCACAAGATGTAATAAATCGGGTACAAAAAATACCTATGTATCATTTAAAAGTTTTTCCTTATAATTGCCACATTATTTATTAATAAATCTCTATCATTTTTATTTACATTCACTCATCTTCATAGAAAATGTATATTAATATAATAAGCATAAAGTATTATTTCTATCGTTATATATATATATATATATATATATATATATATATATATATTGTTTTATCTTTTAGCCATATTTATTCACTGAAAACATATTTGAATAACTTACTTAATTTACTTTTTGTATGTTTCTTTAATTGTATATTTCAATTTTTTTTACAAAGGTTTTATAATTTTTTTTATAGGCAAGGTTTTATAAATATATAAAGGAAAATAAGTCAAATAGAAATTTTTGTATAAAATATGAATAGATAAGTTTATTTTTAAAAAAATTGTTATAAAAGTTGAATGATATTTATTATATATATATAATAATGGAATTTCTAGAGAAAAAACTATAGAATAGTGAAAACTTAAGTGTTTGCAATTTTTAAGTGCTAACAGCAAATTAATTAATTGTTTTAGCACGTATTTAGTTGCGGCGAGGTAGCAAAAATAACGTAAAAGTTGTAAAAATGAATTTAGTTGAGTTGCTTTTATTGCACTATAACTCCAAACACACTTAAATATTTTAGTCATAAAAATCTAAAAGTAACTGTTGATTTTCATGTTACTTAAATAGAGAAAAAGATGAAAGATAGATGTTTGTGATAAATATTTAAAGAATAATCAAATAAAAGTGAAATTGACATCGTTTAAATTGAAAATCACGGTATACATATTTTAATGATATTATTAAAAATAATTACAATTTTTTGTGTGATCAGTACCTGTTTACTTCATTATTGATAACTTAACTTTTAGTTTAATTTTTTTTTCATAAGCAAATTCTCTTTCCAACATTCTCAATACCAAAATACTAACTTAATAAATCAACACAGCATTTTTCTAAATATTTTTTTTGTGTCATCTAAATATTATTATTGCTTACCTTTTTATACCATTAATTAATTAATTTTAATTTTTTTAAGAGAACTAATTTTACTTGGCTTCTACGCTGTATCAACAACTTTTTATTTTACGTTTTATATTACAATGGCGATAAGAAAGATTCACAGTGTTTCAGTTAGACAAAATTAACATTTGAAATGAACTTTGTTTTAAATTGAAAACATGTAAAAGTAATTTGAACAAATTAATTACAAAATTAAAATGCATTAGAGATCATATCATGTATTATGAATATAGTAATACTATATCTTTTTCACCAAAAACAAGTAATAATATTTTTTACACGAATATTTAATCATAACATTATGTATATTCTTTAGTTTTGTAATACTTTCTTTAAAATTCAATGTTAATTTCTTATTTGATGATAGAATAAGGCTTCATTTGAACAGAAAAATTAAAGAAAAGAAAATAGAGGAAAGAAAATATTAGATTATGTTTAATTTCTTTCATTTGTTTATAGTGAAAATGAGAGAGGAAAACTTGGGTGATGTGGCCCCATTCTAAAAATTGTTTCAGCCCAAATTGAAAAAAAAAAAAAAGATGAAAAACTCAAATTTATACATAAAAGATCAAAAGACTCTTAATCTAATTATTCAATATCTTTTATGTTTTCTTTGTTATTCATTGTTATTTTGCTTTTACTTAAGAGGTGCTTCTGTTTCTCTATGTGAGGTATTCCCCCCTTCCTCTTATCTTTAATTTGCAATAATTTTTTTCCTTCTTTTGGATGTTCTTCTCCTTTCTCATTTTCTCATTCTTTTCTTCACCTTTTATTTAATATTTTTCTTCTCCTTCTTCATTTTGAAATTAATTTGTCGTGATGTTTCTTGTATATTTTTTTCATTAGTTCATCACCGCATTGTTTGCTAATTTACTATGAGGACCCTAAAGGAGTTCAAAGGGTTGTGTTGCTTGATTTTATAATTATTTCATGTTTTTCTAATTTTTTATTTAAGTTTATAAAAATATATTAATATATTCAAAATTTTATATGATTATCATACAATGACAATCAAAGAGCTATTTGACATCTATGGTGATTTCAGTTAATTCATGCTTTATTAGGTAAAATAGTTGTGGTAAATTTTACTAAATCTAGAACAATAGTTGTGGATTGTGTTTTTTTTTTTGCTTGGTTGTTGTTGCTCTTGGTGAAGGGTGTTAACTGAAATGTTTCCTCCTATAATGCATTTTAGATTTTATTAGAATTAAAAATATGTCTCTTTTAATTATAAATAAAGAGATTTTTTTATTTCAATGATTTTGTTTATGTCTAATACAAGTGTCCATGATTAGTAATTTTGGATTAGATAGAAACATCTAGAATTACTAAAATTATACAATGGGAAAGATTTTTAATTACGTGATTAGTTAGTCATTTCATTACTATATTATTTTTTTTCCTTTTTTTTTCTCCTATGAACATTCAATCTTCATTGATATGTTTTTTACAATTTGTTTGATTATATTGTTATGCATCATTTTAGTTATTTTATTGTGTTTCTAAAATATATTTAAAACTTTCCATTTGTCATTAGTCCATTTAATCAAAGTTGAGAAAAATGGTTTTTCCTAATGCAGAAGAAGGAAAGTTTGGTATTGCACTTAATGATACAAGTGAAGTGTAGTATAAGGTAAATCATTTGGCTAATATTCGCATGCCACTTTACCTAAATTTTTTAAGTCAATTCCAACGAGAATGGGGAAAAGCATTTATGTTGTTGTGTCATAAACTTAGAGAGAATGATATGGTGAAAGATACCATTTGATCCACTTTTTAGGAACAAGTGACTAGATTCTATGGAGTGTCAGTTAGTCGTCACTTTCGATGAATTCCTAGTCCAACCTTTTGGTATGGAAGTTCCTTCACAAATATCAAGTAATAATATATTTAATCCTTTTTTTGAAGGATGAATGCCTTCCATTTACTTAGTTATCTCCACCATTAAAATTTTAGAATATAATTTCATTACTAATTTGTAACTTTAATAAATACAATAAGAGATTGCATTTGTGCTATAGATGAAACACATATTTGAGTGAAAGCCCCAAGAGCATAAGCCCCTCAATTTTGTGGAAGAAAAGACTATCCAACAAGTAAGAGGGTACAACATGTGACTCTAGAATTTTAAAAAATGTTGTAACTATGGAAAACCCACTAAAAATTCTTAAAGGTTAGTAGTGTATTTTCATATTTTCATTAACAAATATTTGACTTTAAAATTATATTAACTAATATGTTAAGTCATAATGTATAATAAAAATTATGTACGAAAATATTATATTAGGGATGTTGGATTTATGCTAAAAAGTGGAGTGTTTACACCATATAAAGGAGTTCCTTGTCACTTCATGTTTCACTTCGATGTTATAAAGAGAAGTTTCAGTGTTTAAAAAAAAAAGATTTTCAATTATATCAATTGGCATCTAACCATGTTATTTGTTTGACATCAGAGGGACATTGTCTTTGTATGTTGTATACTGCATAGCTTCCTTATGGATGTTGACGTCGATGAAACCTTGATTGCTGAAGTATATCATGAATTGTTTCAACATGACATGACATAGATAGATCCTATACCCAACATCATGACGATGACTATAGATAAGGAACAATTTCAAGATACAACATTGCTGTTAAGATGTGGATTGCCTATCAAACTCGATGACACATTGTATATCATATTGTCAATATAATATATTATGTTTTGGTGTGTTGTGTCTTCTATTAGATTTGAATGCAGATACTACAATGGTAAGGGGAGAAATTAATGCATTAGATTCCACTCAGACTAGTAAAGATAATTTGCATTGGAATGATGACATGGACTTGTTGCTTATGAATGCTCTAACTAAAGAAGCAAACAAAGGCAATAGACATGATGGTGATTGGGCAACACAAGCATATATCCATATGGTTGAAGTCTTAAGAGATACAATTAGACAAAATATTACAAAAATAATATAAAACATAGAATGAAAACTTCAAAAACTCACTTTGCTAATGTGTATGACTTATTTAACAACACATGGAATGCGAACAATTTGAGGTTGAAGAGGAAATTTAAGGTAACTATCATTTTTTTACACTATCTTTTACAACTTCTTTATATTTTTAAAATTTAGTACCAAATATAACTTATATATGGAGTTAATTTATATAGGCAAAACCACACGCAACAAGATGGAAACAATGTAAACATTATGATATGTTGAAAGAGTTATTTGTAGCTGATAGAATAGGTAAACAAGCGGCATTAAATCAATCAACATTCCTGCCTCAAAGGATACAAAAAAAAGAAAGAGAAACATGGTTAACTTGTTGGAGGCTTAATATAAGAGAATGAACGAAGGAATTTTAAGTTTAGTTGAAGCTTTGAAGGCTAGAAATTATGTTACAGATAAGTTGAAACAAGTTACTGAACGACATG
The DNA here is from genome assembly GCA_013407115.1 of Glycine latifolia. Taxonomy (NCBI): domain Eukaryota; kingdom Viridiplantae; phylum Streptophyta; class Magnoliopsida; order Fabales; family Fabaceae; genus Glycine; species Glycine latifolia. Next base: position 33,870,266 of record CM023942.1, read on the forward strand.
TAGATAGTGTTGAAAACAATCGACTTTGATGCAACAAACACAACCTCAACATGAATATGAAGTGTGGACTTGTTTGGAGGAGCTATATGTTCTACATGCTATTTTTTTTATAGTTTGTCTGCTAGAGATAAGCAGTAGAAGGTATATTTATATTTTTTAAGTCCTACATGAGACATTACAATCCCATGTGTTTTTTTGTATATGATTTTTTAATACAACACTATGTTTTAGGTTGGTATAGAGCACTTGAAAAAAGATACTTTAATGATATCTACATGAGGTATCGAGTTATTGCACGTGTGTTGAAGGAATTAGAAGTTGATGGGTGATTTTTTCTGCTAATGTTAGTGTAATTATAGAGGAACTAGACTCATCCATTTCAAACAACAGTTGATGCATTCACATGAGACAATGTGTATATATACATAGTAGTTTGGTGTGAATGACTTGCGAACTTAACTTTAATATTTATAAAAAAGTTATATTGATCACATGCAATGGGAATGGTGAGCAAAAGACCTTATGCTTAATACAATTGGTCACTACACCCAAAATTGACACTACACATGGACATGTTCGAAGATAAAGAGTGTAGTTGTGGTTAGTATAAGGAAATTGTGACTCCATAATTAAAAAGTGGAGCAATTTGGTATAGTAAGTCATATTGTGGGAAGGTGAAAGAAGATTATTTTTAAGTACAAACATGAAAAAAAAAGTGAAATTTTATTTAATATAAAAGAACATCATGAAAAGCACATTTGCTGATAGAAGAACATAGTTAGCTCATACATTTTGGAAGGATAACTTATATGATGGTATGATAGTTCATGACATGTAATTAGGATAGGTACAAAATGCAATCATGCAATTTGTATATTATTTATTTTTTGACAATTAATAATTAGGTTTCACACTATTAATATAAGAATTGATGCACACTATTCCAGATATATAAGAATTTATGTAGAGAAGTTTAATAGAAGTAATTATATTTTATGTATCTTGAATATTATGTTAAATACTAGCTTAATTTTATATGAATCTTGTATAAATTATATGCTATTTTATATATGTATCTTATTTGTTTGAGAGTTTTCTATTTTAAAATTTTTGCATTTAAATTAAATTATGTTTTTATATAAATATTAAATTTTATGTTAATAAGAAGTTAATCTTTTTTATATTATTTTTTAAGCTTATTTTATTTTTATGTTATTTTAACTTACTCTCTGAAATAATTATTTTATCATTTTATATGGCAATTTTAGTTATTTTCAAATTTAACTCTTTTTTTTTAACTTTTTGTTTAAGAATATTCATTTTTTTTTATAAATTCATATTTTTCTTTCTTCTTATTTTTTATACAATTAAACAAGGGAAAAAAAAACTCATTTTCCATTTCTTTTCATTTTTTCTTATAACAAACAATTAAAAAAATCACCTATTTTTTCTTTCTTATTATTTTCTTTTAAACCAAACAAAGAGTTGAAGTTATAGTCGAAGAAAGGCATTTTAATGTTATAATGAAAAAGTGAAAAATGCCATATAATCTCTCCTCCACAAGCACATACTGGGCGAGAAGTACAGTGTAGTATGCAATTGCATTCCTCACCTCACTCTCACACACTCACACTCACACTCTGCTCCCTCTCTTCTCTTCTATTTCTATGTAAAACACACTCTCTCAAACCCTAACTTCAATCTCCAATCAATGGCGATCCTGTCCCAATCCACCGCCAGCTTCTCCTTCGTCTCCACTCGGACCGATTCCACTCACCTAACTCGCTTCCCCTGCCGCGTCACCTTCCGAGCCCGCTCTCCCCCTCGCCGCCCCGCCCTCGTCTCTTCGCACGTCAACTCCTCCAGGTCTCCCGACGCCGGCGGCTCCCTCTCGCCGGACAACGGCGGCAGCGACGTCGCCTATCAGCTCCACCACGACTTCTGTCCGCAGCGCCGTCGCCGCGGCTCACCGGTCTTCGTTACGCTGCCGGTGAATTCCATCGGTCGGGAGGGCCGTGTCGCGAGGCCCAAGGCGATGATGTTCTCGCTTAAGGCACTCGCCACGGCCGGCGTGGAAGGCGTGGTTATTGAAATTTGGTGGGGATTGGTTGAGAAGAACAAACCTAGGGTTTACGATTGGAGAGGGTATGAGGAACTCGTCGCGATGGCGTGCAAGTGTGGCCTTAAGGTTCGGGCGGTTCTCGCCTTTCATCAGCATGGCACGGGACCTGATGATCCCAATTGGTATGTGGTAATTCTTGGAAATCACATCTTGACCCCAATCGGTATGTGGTAATAGTTCAAGATTCCTTAACGATACCATCAAAATAATGTATACAAGTGGTGGACAACTCTCACCTTGTAAGATAGCTAGTTTTTGGGATGAGTTAGTTTTAAGTTCATTTTTCAAATTCTAACATGGTATCTGAACCTATACTAGTAGTGGTTGTTGGTCCTTTCAGACCATCTGTTATCGGATTATCCGTAGATGTTAAATTTTGCAAATTTTGTGCTTGAGATGTTCACTCGATGCATAAAATAGTGTATATAAGTAAGAGATAACTTTTAAATTCTAATATGTTATTAGAGCCTATTCTTGCAAAATTCAGATTTTCATGTTTGAGAAGTCGGTCTTTAACATGAGGGGTGTGTAGTGATATGACAAAAAATAGTGTATATAAGAAAGGGATAACTGTAATCCCACAATTTAGTTAGACCGAAATTCAAATTCTAAGAGCTATTTCTTTTTCTTATAATATGTTTTAATAGTGTGGGGAATGATAATTCAAGCGTGTAACTTTTTTATGCAATGTTTTATGGACGTTCGACCTGAGTTATGTTGATGATCTAAGCAAAGTTGATTTGGTTTATTTTGAATTATTATTACCATTTTTGTAGGTAGGTATTGTTTCCTAGTCATGAGCCTCATACTGTGGAAGTTTGTCCCCCTTGTGTAGGATGCCGCTTCCTCTATGGGTGCTTGATGAGATACAAAAAGATACAGAGTTAGCGTATTGTGACAGGTTTGGAAGAAGAAATATTGAATACATTTCCCTTGGATGTGATATTCTGCCTGTGTTACATGGGCGTTCTCCTATTCAAGCATATGCAGATTTTATGAGGAATTTTAGGGACACTTTCAGGTCTTCACTTGGCGTTATCATCACAGTAAGTTTCTATGATGATTTTGGGGTGTTATAATACAATGAATATTTGAATTCCCAGCTATCACTATTAGATGTTTGTTGTAATTTGTGTAACACTTTTGTTTTGCAGGGTGTACAGATTGGCATGGGTCCTGGTGGTGAACTAAGATATCCTTCATTCTCTTCACAGGAGCCAAATTTGGCTTGGTCTCATGAACTTGGAGAGTTTCAGTGCTATGATAAGGTAGGTTGAAGATTCAGATTTAGGCATGACTCTGTAGTTTGTTGAGCTTTAGACTTGTTGCTTTGTGTGTGTTGTGGACTTGTGGAAGACTGGCGATAACCAATTTGCATACTTTATGATGTTCAGTGAATATATTGTATTTAACTTTGTTTTTTATTGTTTGCCATATCTGCCAGTATATGCTTGCTTCTCTGAATGCCTCTGCAAGAAATATTGGAAAGCGTGAATGGGGAAATGGTGGTCCATTTGGTATTGGAAGTTTGATGCAAAATCCCGAGCATACTGATTTTTTCAAAAATGATGGTGGTTCTTGGGACACACCATATGGTAAATTTTTTCTTGAATGGTACTCAGATATGTTGCTGCTGCATGGGGAGAGGATTTGTAGGGAAGCTGAAACTATATTTAGGGGTACAGAAGTCCATATATCAGCAAAATTGGCTGCCATTCACTGGCATTATGTCATGCAGTCCCACCCATCAGAGTTAACAGCTGGCTATTATAATACTTCTAACAAGGATGGATACTTACCCATTGCTCGCATGTTTAGTAAGTATGGATTCTCAATGTGCTGCTCTTGTTTTGAAATGCAAGATGCTGTAATGCAGAAGATCAATCCAAATGGTAGTCCCGAAGGTTTTCTTAGACAGCTTTTGCTGGTTGCTAGGCTCTGTGATATATCACTCGAAGGTCAAAATTTTTCAACTAATTTGGATGATGGTGCATTCACCCATGTGCTTAAGATGTCAAAATTTTACTCAGATGGGATTGAGAAGCGACCTTTCTCATTCAACTTTGTAAGAATGGACAAAAGATTGTTTGAATCACGAAATTGGGATCGTTTTACTCGTTTTGTGAGACAAATGTCTAATGGAAACATTTTTCGAGCCAGATTAAATTCTGTTCGTGATGTACGGTTGAAGACCACACCGGTGGTAGCAGCAGTGGGACTGTTGTACCACCTATATCAGCACTCTTGAAACTAGTCTTGCCCTTTGTTCTTTAGGCATATATAGTATTTCTGCAACTGATGCAAGAAAGTATGATGACCTCCGGTCTAATGTTGTGAAATGTGTAGTAACTGCTGATTCTTCAAATGATTCTTTTATTGCTTTTCGGCAAGATGTTACTTCCTCAAGGTAACACACTGCATTGCCTTCCTGTTTTTTTTTATTATTATTTTTTATATATGGGTGGCATGTTATCCACTTGTACCTGAATTTCCAGTAGAAAGAGATATAGTTTAAAACCAGTTACTATTGAGATCTTGGTTCTTCACATACTTCTCTTTTTAATTTTTTGCTCTGTTGAGATGCTGATTTTATATAGCTGTGGTAGATATCTTAAAGAGTAGATTGTCTGTTGTCATTTCAAACTGCTGTTCATTCTTGTTACATCCTGTGTTTGTAGCTTGAGGAGTGTTAGGAACACACTTATATTTTCTCTGCTTATATTTGTGCTTGCAACATAAATAGAAAAACATAGTGTAACATATCTTTTTTGTTTTGTTTGGTGTTTGGTGTTAGCACAACATAGCCAATTTTGGATTTGATGCCTGCTGTGCTGGGGGTTGCGCTGGGTAGGAGGCCAATGAGACTTATTGTTGTTAATAAGGGATTTGTCCAATTTGATGAATACTATTTAACTTGAGTTTTGAATGATGTGGTGTATGAGACTAGTTGTGTCTAGGTTTGTTGAGTACCAAATAATCTGATTTTGGCTTGTATTTTATTGTTGTATAGTTTTGTTTTATGTACTTATAAAATCATATTGTACAAGAATTTATATGTCGTCGAATCTTTGAATTTTGAAGGAAATAAAATTGCATAATGTGACAAATTTGTAAAAGCTAAGCCTACAGATTTAGCACATCGTAATCCCCAAGTGTGACTCTTTGTTATTTATTTCCGTCGAGTTGGGGTCTTCAACACAGTTTAGGATAAATATGTTAAAAGTTAAAACCTAAAAGAGTTCGGAACGTGAAATTATAAAATAAGATGATGTTATTTAAATTAGTGCTGGATTTTTATAGCCAATGGCTTATATTAGTATAGCACTAAAAATGGGATATGAATAAGGAATAAAATATATTACTCGATGCATGAGTATGTGACTGCAGCATAATTATATGAAGTATACGAGCACATTTATTTCTTCTAAAACTATAAATTCATATTTAAATGTATTAATTATTTATTTTTATATCTTTAATTTATTGTAAAATTTATTAATGAAATACTCGTTTATTCTTTATGTAAGTGGGTATATTTATTGATTTTTTTAACAATTTAAGTCATTCTCATTAAAAAAATATCTTGAATTATGATATGAGTTCGGCTTTTCTCTAGTATAAAATTTTGTAATTTTCTCGTAGGTGAGAGACTTAAGGTGTTTATGGGATTCACCATTGATAAATTTCACAACTTGAGTCTTTCTTTTTCTTATTTGAAATACCGAGTGGAGAGAATATATTTTTTTGATAGCTGCATAGTGATCACAAATAATTTTGATGTCTTTATTTATTTTAATCATCCTACTTGTATTTTATATTTAACATTTTTTTTCATTTTGTATTATCAATAGTATATATAAAACTAACTGACCGCCAAAAGATTCCACGTGTCAAGAAGTGATGTTTTTTATTTTTCATTTCTTTTGCATTTTAAAAGAAACACAGTATTTTTTTTTTTGTCTGCAGCCCTACAAAGCGGGCAAATTACAGTAGTTTGTCTTAAATATTTAAACTTAGAAATACATATGGTGTGGTATGACATCTTTTTAAAGTCAGATTTCTTTTATCTTTTGCTAAAATTGCAATGCCCCATGTTAGATATATCAACGAATTTTTCTTTAGTTATTAATCAAACTTAGAACTGGATATGATATGATACCATAGTAGAGTTGGGCTTAAACTAAACCTAGATTGATGTTTTCATTTATAGTTTTATACTCTATCCTGTGGTTGATACCTAGTGCATATTTTATGAAATAAATTAAATTTAATGCATAATTTTTTTTATTTAAAATATAAGTAAATATTATCAATAAGATTAAATAATTATAAGTGTCTTGTTTACCTAAAATTTAGTGAATGATCGTTGAGTCAACATAAATGTATTTAACAATTGAATTAATAAAATTAATTTATACAGTAAGTTATTTAAACCCTAAACCAATAATTACTCCCGAAGTAATGTAATACTTAAGGTTAATTTTTTAAATTTATTTATAACCTGATTAAATTTTATTTATAATTATTATCTTGAAATGTTTTTTTAAGTTTATTATTTAATAGATAGTTTTGTGCATGTTAGACGACAAGAATTTTCTTGTGACAAAATGTTGGAAGACAAGATAAAAGTAATAAAAAAAAGCAAAAGAAAATTGAATAGTAATGAATTTTTTTTAGATAAAATTATAATTCATTAATGACTTGCTATGCTACTGGTTGCTAAGATCTTAGGCCAACTGCAGTAAAAAAAAAAAGATCTTAGCCAAACTTATGAAGATCCTATATAAGGTATTTTTTTTTTACATATATCTTATATGTCTTAAATATTAGGGATATTTGCATCTATGTAACCATATAAGTGAATTAGACACCACATCTTAACCAAAAATCTTAAATTCATTATTCATTGTTATCATGGTATACTAGATGAAAAAATAAAAATCTAAGCATGATAGCAGAATAACTTATTTTTTAAGTTTGATAAATTTAAAAGAAACGACCATAGTTTGTGGTTTATTAAAAATGCAAGTCTGCGTTTTAACCGCGCACTTGACCTGGCCATTGGCTTAGCAAATTTTTTTAGATTAAAGAATATAATATAATGACGTCTTCTATACGAATTTTAGTAAGCCGAAAAATAGCAAAATTAAAAAGGAAACGAAATTTCAGCGATCCGCGAAAGAGTGCATTGCATGCGTTCTCAAAATCCCATCGATATTGTTGATCCATCAATATTGATTTGGAAATTCAGCTAACCTAATTCATCGCAGCAATTATGCTCCCTTTGAAACAAAAACATCCTCATATTATCTTATGATATTACATACCTCTGCATGAAAAAACAAAGCATTATTATTTCTGGTAAGTTTCAGCCACAGAGGGAATTGTCACTTACATAGTCAACTTTCTTTTTTTCTTGGACGTGTCTATTTAGATATATCTCATATCTCCAATTCCTATATTGGCCGTTGTGGGTACTATTTGGTGCGTGACACCTCATTTGGACCATGAAATGATTCATCATATTGACTCCATTAGAGCTAGCTATTCGCTACAAGACGCGTTTTTGTTGACGTATACCAATATATTTTCTAATTTCTACGAATAAGTTTATTTATCATTCATTTCATTTTTTCTCGTGTATCATGATTAGTGTGTAAAATTGATGGTGTCAATTGCTTGTACCTGCTTTATGGGAAATTAATTGGCAGGTTAAACTAGCTAGGAAAACATGTTTATTCAAATTAGGCCTTAACCTTAAGTCTCTTGTAGACAACCAACGTCTTATCAAAGCTTCAACTCAAGTTAGATAATAACATATCCTGTACTGATTCTCTGTTTTTTCTATTCTATTTTCCAAATGATTAAAGTACAAAATATATATTTGACACACAGTTAGAAATTTAAAATAAAATTTATGTAAAATTAAGGAATAAAGTGAGTACGCGACTGACACTTATAAGTTAATTTTAGAACTAAAGTGAAGTTTTATTCATTTCAACTTTTTACTTGAGGTTTTGTTGGTTTGCAGAGAAAAAAAGCGAAAAAAAAAATGAACCTTAAACAGTAATTTTTTTCTACTCTACCGAACCGTACGTGAAAGCTTTCTGATGAGTGCTCAGAAGCCAACTTTGTCCGTAGCCAGAAAATGTGGCACTTCTAAAGCTAATATTAAAAATCATGTTTCGAATGAACTTATAATGCCACTACTCAACAGAAAAGCTAGAATGAAAACTACACATGATAATAGCCCATAAGCACTTATGAAGACGTTGTTGACCATCTTTAAATGAGATTACTTATCAGTAACTAAATTTAGATCGGATAAGACATTTTAGTTTATTCTGATTGTATACACAATGCAATAGAAGCAAGAAAAGCCAAGCAAATCTAGCTAGTGCAACACAGACGTCAAGTGCTAATTTGCGAGTTACTTTTGGATAGATTGGTTTTGTTATATAACTTTTATTAATTAGGTCCCAATGCAACTAAAATTTGTCAACACTTGTTTATTTTACTGTCAAAATCAATTCTTTCCATGAACCATGATGATAATACACATTTAAAAATAAATTCCAATCCTGGGTGATCATTGTAATTTATTCTTAAATTATATTTAACATTTTAAATTAATTTTATCTATCAAACTTAATAAAGCATACAGACAGTTAATAAAGTTGACTCTGCCCACACACATGCCAATATGTTATCTCGATCTATTGTACCAGTTGAATATATGCATCATATTAATATGACAGGCCATAATCCACATGTATCCTGCGATTACTTTTATTCACTTTAGTTAAGTTACAACTTACAAGGGCAATTTTCCCATTCTAACCTTGAAGAGAAAAAAGGCTTCATGCATCTATTCTTATTGCCATACCTATACGTACTATAAAAAGGTCGATATTCCCCCAGCATCTCAAATTTCGGTCATCGTTCAAACTCTATACCCAACTTTATGGATCCCAAGCTCAGATTCTCTATTATCATCTTCCTTTTGCTCTTTGTTGAACTGTATCCAGGTAAGCATATATGTTCTCCAGATATATTTTAAATAAATTATATATACACTCTACCAGAATAAATGATAACTAATTAAACCAAATTCATTTTGTGGATCTCTTGTAGCTAGAGTCAACAGCTTGAGGATGAGAGTGGATGTAGAAAAATCACCAACCAAGGTATAGTATTTGCGTATGCGAACAAGCTTAGAAATATTTAAATTGGCCATATACTATACACACTTTTCAATCTATCCTTTATTCTATTTCTAGTTTCTAGCTAGTACATACTAATTCTCCTCAGACAAGAAAAAGCTAGTACTAATTAATTTTCCTTAATTTTTTTTAAAGGTCAACGTTAAGAGTTAATTTTTTCATTTTTTTGTTTAAAGAGGAATTTGAAATCTAAACGTCTCCCTCGTTTCTCTTTTTTCCTTGTACCACTTAATCAATCTTATAACTCCTAATTTTCTTTAAGAGTATGTGAGGTAAAAATCAAAATCAAATTTCTTTCGCTATCAGATTAATAATTCATTTACTCCTTTCTAACAAAAACGTACTACACTACTACTTGTGTCTAGAAATGGCTTAATTTAAACAATAATGACAAGTTTCAGGATTTTTTAGTACAGAAGTTACACAATGGACCACTGATTTCCGTGACTAAAATGGAGAGAGAAAAAAAGGAGTTACGAATGGCGATAGATAATTAGATATATGTCTCCTTCATATAACTGTATTTGGAAATATGTGAGTGTAACATTACTCTAATTATTAATTAAACACCTTTTTTTGTTGAAGGTTTCTTTTCATCAGATGAAGGGAAGAAAGCTTTTGCACCTTGACACTGACGACTACAAAGAATCTGGTGCTAATCCACGGAATGATCAAGGGAAAACGAAGCCTCACGGTTGAAGTTAACCTGTTATGCTGTGTTGCTTCTGATATTATATATATTTTAATGGAATAAATTATTCAAGCCAGCTCACACTGCTTGTAGCTGAAAAACGGCAGAAATATATATATCTGTGTGTGTGTGTGAAAAATATGTACCAAAAAATGTATAAGAAAAGCTGACAGCAGAAGATTTCCTTCCACTATGAGTTTTATATTTCCGTAAAATCAAGTACTGATTAAGATATCTAGATTCTAATCTCTATGAATACCAATAACTGTTAAAAAATTTGTATCTAGAGAATTTTATGAAATTATAAATTGCTTTTACTGCCTCTTTCTTCATTTATCGTCTAATCTATGTTTGGTTTCACAGCGTCATATGCTGTACATGCATCACTACTATTAGAAGACATAATCAGTTTTCTGGTGAGACTCTAACTGGTAAGTAGTAGTGTATTTTGAGTGAAATGTTTAAAAGTATTTTGGCTAATTATTTACTTATTACTAATTATTTGCACTCATTTATCAAATAATTCTTTTATGAAAAAATCTTAATTTTTAGTCTCTATATATAAATTAACAGTATATTATCGTCTCAGTCGTTTAGATCCATTATGCTGATGCTTAAGAGATACTGATGCGTGTAATGATAGAAAATTTGACATAATTAATACATTAGTCTTTTTGGTTACACTAATACATGAGTCTAACGTTTTAATCCTATATGAAATAACATTATATAATGTGGAAAATGAGGAAATTAATTGATTCTAAGGAAAATAAAAATAAAATCTATTTAAAGCAGCGCAAATCGTAATATTATTTGATTTTCTTGATTAACTGTTGATAATGTTCTTTTTATATGTATTGTAGATGTGATCAACTTTCAAATACTATGGCAATGTTTTAGCAAAAAATATACTGACTTGATCAAATATGTATATATGCAAAATTTGAAGAGTCGTTACTATTTATAATGTTATTAATGAAAGCATTTTAACTTATTTCATGAGGTTTTTTTTTTCTCTATCCCAACTCTTGTTCTCTATATGTTAATGAGAAAAATAATGCAACTTTATTCAAAGGCTTCGGAAGAAGGAAGTGGGTGAATAGTTAATTAGTGTATTGACACTCTTATTAAATATGTGTTAATTAGTTCGTTCAAAGGTGATTATATAACACAAACTAGTAAAAACTAGGTTTGTCAAACAAATGTCATGATAGTAGGCATAGAATGTACCTTATGTGAAAATTGTGCTAATCATTAGGTGGATATTGCCTAAATGCCTATGTTCTATTTGTTGGGAGGTTTCAAAATATCCTCTTTGCAGTGGAATTATATGCAAATGAGTATTAAATATAGAGACTCAAAGATTAATTTATCCAAGTATTTTTTAAGTGTATTATTAATACAATTTTATGTTTTAATATTGAATTTTGGTAGATATATTTTTTTGAAGGGGATTGGTAGATATATAGATAATACTTAACTAATAATTTATCATGTAGGAGTACTTCATTGGTAGTTGCCTTCTGTTGATAAATGAAATGATGATGGGTATAGAATTGGCGCAAAGATAGGAAGTCAACTTCATAGCTAGTGCAGTGGTTTCAATGATGTGACCCTCAACGTTCCCTACATCTCAATTCTGTGTTTTAATCATTCTATACAGATTGTGTATTCTTTTATTTTCCTAACAACAATAAATATTGCATGCCTCAATGGCCACAAGCTTATTCTGAATTTGTTGATTATATGGATTGGTGAATTTTTCGTGCGGTTGAGCCTTGTATTCGATATTAACGAATGGTAGAGATTAACGAGTTATTATGCGACATACCAAAAAAAGGATTATTTTAATTTAATAAGTAATGTCAATTTTGAATTCAAACATGTAATTGTATTAAATATTTTAAAGGAAAAATTTATTGTTCATATAAGAGCATAATTACTTCCCATAAAAAGATATCTATGATATTTATAACCAAAAAAAACGTGTAATACTACTATGTTTTAATTAAAGGCACTATGAACAGCCACATAATAAGAGCCTAGAGCCTAAATATTTGGAATAAACGAGTAAAAATCCATAGAGATCTTTTCTTTTTGTTGAACTGGTTCCAAGTTTAAATTGCTTCAAAGCACCTTTCAGTATACAAAACAAAAAAGGTGGGTAATGAATATGAACTAATCCACTGACTCTGATTTCACTGTGAATGCGACTGAACTTTTTATGTTACTTCTCTATCTATATGTATCACCCAATATGATCCGGTAGATCCGCAACTTTGCATTAAATAGCATTTATGCACCGCCATGATCCAAATGGAAGTTCAAAACGTTAGTGCTTTACGAGATCAGTATGCAGGTATTATAATGGGGACTATAGGTGACTTTTTTACCCTAATAGAAATTATTATGGTTTTTTATTTATCCATAATACATGATACATGTATCTTCCACATAAGATAATTTTATTTAAATTAAAAAAAATTATTATGAATAATAAATTTATCATTTCAAATATTTAACACAAATATATACTCAATTATCGAATTTAAAATCTTTAATTAAGTAAAATAATTTTACATTAATTGATTAATATATTTAATGGTAGAAATTATTATGTTTTTACATGTTTTTCACCAATTTTCTATACGTATAATATTATATATACTACAATATATAATAGATATTATTCTTAATTGACATTTGACAGTCCAACCTAAAGAATTCATCTGCAATGATATGATTTGTTGAACGATAACAGTTGATGTGTCTTTGCCTTTTCAACTACTGTTGATTACTGTGTATAAGGATCAGACGCACTAACTAAAGCAGGACGTTAACCATAAAGTCAAGGCTAGATGCCTAACATGTCTTATGAGATGGTACACAAAATCCAATCGCTAACTACCACAGAATAAGGTGCCTATAATTAACCACCCTATTTTTATTTATCAGGTAATAGGGATGGACACAGTGGCGGCATCTATAATCTATGATAGAATAGACACTAAACTCAAGCTAAATAATCATATAATCTAGACCTGTTGACTTTGGGATAAATACAGAGAGAAAAGATGGTCAGCAATTAAAATATCCTAATCAATTTTCCAAATGGCTCTTATGGTTATCCTCCACTGAAGGTGCTTGGCACAATATTCAGAACAAGACATGCACTAGTAATCTAATGACTCCTCAACTAAAGACTTTCACTTCTCTATATGGCAACAGGTAAATGCATGTTCTTCTCCTTTTTTGTTAGAGTTCAAGCTAACTAATGAAGGTTCTGAGCAACTTTTAAGATAGGAGGAAGCATGAAATGAGCATGAATCATGATCCATCATCACAGGGCACAAAGCAGAACAAGGAATAAATAGGTCAAGTAATAGTTTCACCTACTTCATGTAAATTGTCAGACCCATATATGGCTGACTGCAAATTCTATCATTGTAGTGCTAGAAAACTACAAATTGTTGAGTAAAATTTACTATTCTATGTACATTTTTGCCTACCAAATATATCTATCATGCATATTCAGTCATATACCAGTTCAAATTGAAAAATAAAGTAAAGAAATTTGTCTTTTAAATGAATAGAAAAAAAATAGTATATATACTAAACGATTAATTTAAAGAATTTTTAAGTTATTATTCAATTATAAATTTTTATGTAAGATACATTTGTTAACTCTTTTTCTTTTCGAATAATAACCTAAAAATCCTTGGATGTTCTGTATCTAGTGAAAGAGTTAAAACAAGTGTTTCGGTTGTTTGAAATTAAAAGCAAACTTCATTCCACCCCTAATGAAACTGACTAGAAAATTACTAATGAATTAAAAATCTATGCCATTCGTAATAAGAAAAAATATCTATTTCAATCGATTTTCATATGGGAGAAATTGGAGAAAGAAATATTGCAAGATGTTTTACGTAATTACAATCTGAAAGGGAAACCATTTCAACGTGAGAAATTAAATTTGTAATTTAAAACCTATATAATCCATCTCTAATTCTCCACCTTAATTTCTCTCAGTCATATTCATAATCCATGAGCCAAAGCTGCAAAACCTATATAATCCATGCATACGACGACGACTAGTACTTGTTAGCGGTAAGTTAACTGAAGATTAAAGTGAGTGAAAATTTAGAAGATGACTTTTACTTACTAATAAAAAAAACAAACGCGTCATCATCATTTAAAGAAGAAATCAAATTCAATATGAAGAAAGAATTAACGAGTGAATCTATTATCTTGTAGATGCTTGTTTTGTTTTGAATGAAATCGTTTGAACTTTGTGAATTAGAAAAATTAATTTAATAAAATTATGAATATGTTGTACTTGAATAAGACTAAAGAAAAAAAGAAGAGAGAGAGAGAGAAAGAAAAGAAAGAAAAAGGGGTAAAAGAGTTATAATAATTAATAATTTCAGCAGATGGGCGTTGGCTGAAGAAGCTGAAGGAGGAGGGGAGTTGAATTACCATACTAACCCGAGAGACAGATAGGAGAAGGAAGATAGAAAGTGAAAAGAATGAAACCTGCTTCACAGCTCACACATGACACAGGCTTTCGGCTTTCCTTTTGAGTTTGATAGTATAAGCATTAGTTGAGAGTGGTGCCCAGTTCTTATCCTTCCCCTAATCAATACAAATTTCAGCCATTTTCCATTTCCCTCTTCCACACCCTAATTCCTAATCCCACTCCCTCCACCACCATGCCAGGTCTCGTCTCCGTAAAAACCCCACCGGACGCCCAACCCCTCCGAATCTCCGTCCCGGATACACCCACCCAATCCCAAAGATCCGAACCCAACAACAAAACCCCTTCTCCACTCCCCAAAAAACCACCCTCCCCATCTCCTTCTCGCTCCTCTAAAAAGAAAACTCCAGAAACCCCTCCGGTTCTCTCTGACGCCTCTCTCGACAACCCGGATCTCGGCCCATTCCTCCTTAAGTTGGCCCGCGACACCATTGCTTCTGGCGATGGGCCCGCCAAGGCCCTCGACTTCGCCATCCGGGCCTCCAAGTCCTTCGAGCGCTGCGCCGTCGAGGGAGAGCCCAGCCTCGACCTCGCCATGAGCCTCCACGTCCTCGCCGCCATCTACTGCAGCCTCGGACGCTTCGAAGAAGCCGTCCCCGTCCTCGAACGCGCTATCCAAGTCCCCGACGTCGAACGCGGCCCCGATCACGCCCTCGCCGCCTTCTCCGGCTACATGCAGCTCGGCGACACCTTCTCCATGCTCGGCCAGGTCGACCGATCCATCTCCTGCTACGACCAAGGCCTCCAGATCCAGATCCAAGCCCTCGGCGACACCGATCCCCGCGTCGGTGAAACTTGCCGGTACGCAATCGATTTATCTTGTTCGTTTTCTCGATTCATAAATTGTTTGGATGAAACTTAGATGCAGTCAAATTATAATTAGATCAGTTATCTACACAATATTAAATGTCGACTCGGACTACCTAGGTTAAACTTCAATTCTGATTGGTGAACAACACTAGAAGCACTTATAGAATTGTATCTAAGTTTGGTTCTAATTATAATTGGATACTTAAATTATGTTGTTGAATTGATAATTGTTTGGACAAAACCTAGATGTAGTAGGTCACATAGAATTGGAGTTTTTATCTTCGTAATCTGCATAAAGGATTTCATTTGATATCAATACATTTAATGTAAGCACATATTACCAATTGAAATTCTAATTATGATTGGATAGCAAGACCAAAAGTACCTATTGGAATTGCGTATAATTTTTGTCCTAATTGTGATATGAGGATAATTGTGTTTTTGAATTGGTGTTGTGTGGTAGATACTTAGCGGAGGCAAATGTGCAAGCAATGCAGTTTGATAAAGCAGAGGAGCTGTGTAAGAAGACACTGGAGATTCATCGCGCACATAGTGAACCAGCTTCGCTTGAGGAAGCTGCAGATAGGAGGCTCATGGCACTGATTTGTGAGGCAAAGGGAGATTACGAATTGGCATTGGAGCATCTTGTGCTTGCTAGCATGGCCATGATTGCAAATGGTCAAGATAATGAGGTTGCATCAATTGATGTTAGCATTGGGAACATTTACATGTCGCTTTGTCGTTTTGACGAGGCGATTTTCTCATACCAGAAGGCGCTTACAGTGTTTAAGTCTGCCAAGGGTGAGAACCACCCTTCTGTTGCCTCTGTTTTTGTGAGGCTTGCTGATTTGTACCACAGGACTGGGAAGCTTCGCGAGTCAAAGTCTTACTGCGAGAATGCTCTTAGGATTTACTCAAAGCCAGTTCCGGGGACCACCGCAGAGGAGATTGCCGGTGGCTTGACAGAGATTTCAGCAGTTTTTGAATCTGTCGATGAGCCGGAGGAGGCACTGAAGCTGTTGAACAGGGCAATGAAGTTGTTGGAGGATAAGCCAGGGCAGCAGAGCACTATTGCGGGGATTGAGGCGCGAATGGGAGTGATGTATTACATGATTGGGAGGTATGAGGACTCAAGGAACTCATTTGAGAGTGCTGTGGCGAAACTCAGGGCTAGTGGGGAGAGGAAGAGTGCCTTCTTTGGAGTTGTTTTGAACCAGATGGGGTTGGCGTGTGTTCAACTGTTCAAGATTGATGAGGCTGCTGAGTTGTTTGAAGAAGCTAGGGGAATTCTTGAACAGGAGTGTGGCCCATGTCATCAGGATACTCTTGGGGTGTACAGCAACCTTGCAGCTACATATGATGCTATGGGAAGGTAAAATTCATTTCTCAACATCCTTGTTTTCTTTTGACTCATAGTTAGCAGATATATTTGCTTTGTTCCCTGATTCAATTCATGTTGTGAAAGTGTTCCCTTTTGAAGCAGCCTAATGTAAAAGATAGTTGTAGATTATCAGTGACTGACTGGAAGCTTACTGTAGTTATTAGTATAGTTATATGTTTGTTTGATTGCTGCTGTTTTGTCTATGCGGTTTTTAAGTTCAACTTTTTTTGTAAATATGTTTGGCTATCCTAGAACTTTAAGATTAAATTAATTTGTAGGTTCCTAAACTATTTGAGAATTTTTTAAGTAAATCTTGGTACTTTGAAAGTTTGTAATTAAGCCCTTAAAGTTTAAATATTTTTAATTGAGTCCCTCCTAAGTACATTTTTGTTAAGACTTCATTAACCTAATTTAAAAATTTTCAATTTAGCGAGTATGTCACTAGTTTAATTATTCAGCAAGTCTTTATATTGTATAAAAAAAATTAATTACAAGTTTGATTTTGTTTTTGGTTTTTAAATTTTATTTTATAAAATAATTTTTAATAACTAATTTTTAGAGAGTAAGAATATAAAAAGAGGAAACGGTACAAAGAAGAATGTGAATAATGGAAAATTAAAACCACATAAAATGTCATATTTTATTTTAAAAATTGAAAATATTAATCTTGAATATAGTTTTAAAAAATTATTCTTATCAAACAAGCTTTTGATAAGAAATTTTGTGATTAAAACCACAATTTTTTTTTTAAATAGGAAAAAACAAATTACATGCAAGCCTTTGTCTTTCTACTTAATGGAAACCTAATGAAAATTTAGTTAGGGACTTGATTAAAAATGATTTATAACTTGAGGGACCTAATACAAACTTTGAAATATAGGACCTAAATTCCTAAATAATTTTGGGATCTACTCATTAATTTAATCGAACTTTAATATTATTATTTTGTCATTCTTTTGGACTTCCATTGATCTTATAGTTTGGCTACCCCAATAAATATTTTCTAGCTCCGCCCCCTTTGCTGGTGTATTATGTGTTTCTTTGTACCAGTTTCTGTTTCTGTTTCCATCTTTCTACCTATCTTCTATTCTCTTCATGAGGATGGATTCCTAGTTATTTCTTTTATTAAAATAGAAAAACTGAATGTCTATTTTATGTTGTGCTATGCCGTAATACACTTGTATGTTCAAACTTTAGAGCAAAATATTCTTTATTTTTTGATGTTGAACTTGACATAATTAACTCAACCTGATATGATGGCATGCTTCAGAGTGGGAGATGCGATTGAAATCTTAGAATATGTTCTCAAGTTGAGGGAGGAAAAGCTTGGGATAGCAAATCCTGATTTTGAAGATGAGAAGCGTCGTCTGGCAGAGCTTCTGAAAGAAGCAGGCAAGACACGGGACAGAAAAGCAAAATCTCTGGAAAACCTTATTGATCCTGGCTCAAAGCGGACGAAGAAGGAGGGGGCAAAGAGGTGGCCTGGTTTGGGGTTTAGAATTTAACCAATAGTTTTATTCATAAATATATATATTGAATGCACATTCTGTAACATAGGATATCTTGTATAGGGTTGAATATGTAATTTGGGAGGGAGCTTCCCTGTTTCTTGATATTTGTTCATGCATTTGTTTCTCTGGGTTAATTGCTTTATCAATTGTGTTGTGATCTTTTAGTTGTACCACAAAATTCTATACCTGTCCTACGTTTCCGGAAAATGTTGAAAGCAAATTTTTATTGAGTGAATAAATTTTGATGAAATTGTGTTTTATTTACCTATCTTGTGCGTAAGCGAGCTAGCAAATTGTTTGGTGCTTAATCCGAAAGCGTAAAAGGCGCCGTGAAATTCGTGCTCTATTTATGATAATCACGAACTACATCAACTGGTGAAAGACCAAAGAAATGAACCGTGATTCGCGTATAGTTTCTTTAGATTCTTGTTGCATATAAAGGTGGGGGGAGGGAAGGAAAAGAAAGAGAGACAATGGGCATCATGCTCCGTTAACAAATGTAGAGAAGATAAAATGATTTTTTATTTTATTTCACTAATCAAGCTCAGCTTGTTCTTTTAATTTCCAAAAATTTTGTGTATTTAGAAGCTATTACGAAGCCTTATTAAATTAACCTAAGTTTTTTTAAATTCATTGTAAAATAACAAAAAATACAAAAACTCACCCTAAAGCAATAATAGTTTGAAGGGGAGAAGGAGCGAACGATATCGACTAATACATTATTGTTACTCGAGATGAGAATGTTAATGATTTGTCATAATATGTATTCATCACTTATGTTTTGTGTAATTTTGCCCCCTTATCCAAACATCATAACTGAACAAGACATAGAATATACCATTCTTTTATATTTTAAATATTTATTCCTCAATATTTATACATATGCATTAGTAACAAACAAGGTCAATGTCTCTTAGTGACTCATTTCTTTTGCTGGTTTTGATTTTAACCATGGTTGCCTTCTCCTAATTTTAGAGGTATCTTATACTATGGATTGATTGAAATTGTCCTGTTCATGTCTCTATTTATGTTTTTAGATGTCATGATTATATATGTGTGTTTCACGGTAAAAATTAAATGAGGATATCTTAGCAAGGAAAAAATCAAAAGGAATTATCTAACATAAACTAAATATAAAATATATAGTTAATTTGCATTTCTATGTATGGATGTTGTAATCAGTGGTGAGGTGTCTTGTTGAGTGATTTTTTTTTCCGACAAAATGTGAGTGATATTAAAATGACCATTATGTGTCATCATATCCTATATTTAGTTTTGGACATGACTTTTCATTTATGAAACCTCCTAAAGAGATAAAATCAAATCGATTAAATTTTTATCTCTTAAGTAAAAGGGACAAATGAAAAATAGATCGGTGTTGTGTAACACTTTGTTGACCATTGTCAACCATTGTCATGGGTGGACACGTTACCCTAATGGCATAAGATTACATAATGTCATTTGCTAAATGTCTTAGCATTGATACACGAGAAATATAACCTAAGAAATGTCTAGTTATCTCAGTTTGTAAGATCATGCTTAAATAATGGCTTTGTGAAATGTGTGTTAGTGGGTAATGTTTGGGTTTCACTAATGGCTGTCATGGGTACTTGAGTTATCGTGGGGTTTGTTTTGGTGTGTGATTTATTTTTTATTTATTATGCAACATAAAGCAGAAAAAAGAACTAAAAAACTAACGGTGCCTAACAAAAAATAGATGTCTAAAAATATCTTTAGTAATAAATTCTAAATTAAGATTTTAAATTATTTTTTGATAAATCTCATAATATTATATAGAATTGAATATTTCTCAAAATTTATTTTATTATTTTTTTTAATGATAGATCTCATTTTGAGATCTTAGAAAAAAAAATATTTTTTAAATAATATGCATATTTTAAATATTCTTTTACAAAAACTCATTCTCCACACTAGATATATATTCACTTTTTTTATTAAAAAATTTAGTAAAGATCATATACTTACTCAAAATCTTACGCTTAGCTTAAAACCCGAAGACAGGATTCTAAGATTACAAGCTCCTTTCTTTGCTGCAAGATAGTCTGCAATGTTATTTCCCTCCCTGTAGGTATGCTGGAAGTGGATGCGCCAATCAAGATCCAGGAAACTCCTAATCTTCTGGTGTGGGATTTAAATGGTAACTTCCGGTATCAAAGTATGGCACGAATTTTGTTAAAATATTAGATAAAAATAAAAAAAAAACTAATAAGTTAGAGTTATGATAGATGCACATCCCATTTTAGGGTGCATAGAGATAAAAAGAAAAAGGTAAAGAGTGAGAGACATGAAAAGTGATATAATAGAAAACGAGAAGAAAGATTTTAAATTTGAGTTTTATGCGAATAATTAACTTGTTTTATGCGAATAATTAACTTGTTAGATTTTAAATTAAATTTGAGTTTCTATTTTTCTTTTCAATTTTGTCAATAGCAATCTTAAATCCTGATATTGCTCGTGTTAACAATGCTGGGTGTCTAAATCTCATTTCATCTCCTTGTAAAATCTGTGCTTATGCCTTTGTCTATGATTCTCGTTCTTCGACGAGAGAAAAAATTAATCATGGAGATCATATTATTACCGGTACAAAGTCACACAAAATAGAATAGAGTGAAATTCACAGGGCAAGAAGATTCGAAGGGAACCAAATCTCCCATAAATAATAAATAATCGAATTAAAATTAATTTTCTAGATAATCTAATTCCCAGGATCCTTGCACATAGCCAGGCCCTTCTGATATACTTTATTTTCTATTTTCTGCTCGTTAAGACGAAATAAAGGGTTAGATTAGATTCTTATATATCATGTGTTGTGTTGTTTGTTACCTTCTGAAGCCTGAGGTTAGAAGTGCGTCACCAGATCACGGAAGCTTCAAATAATAGATGCTTCAATAAAAAAAAGTCAACTTGATTTTGTCTAGTTTTTTTAATCAATAATTAGTGAAGTAACTAATTCGCATCCTTCTCTCTTGACTTGTCTTTTTTTGTTCTTTTCGTCCGACAATCTCACCTCACATTGTCTCCTCTTTTATGTTTGTTACCAAATCATTATGAGGTTACTAAAATATTTTGTAACTTATTTTATCCGTAAATTAAAGTAAAAACTAATATATTCTTACACAAAAAACAGGCTAATATATTCTAGAGACAAATTACTAATCCCTATTAAATTAAATCATATTATCTTAAGAATAATAACTTTTTAAATTATTATTTTTAAAGATTGATACATTTTTATTTTTCGATTAATATACAAAATTTAATAATTTTTAATATTTTCCACATATTTTTTAAAAATTTATCTGAATTGTTTTTTTTATTTCAAAGTATTTATGCAATATAGAAAATACTATTTAATGGTCTGAAATAAGTAGTTAAAGAGCACGATATAAATTTCTTACCCTTAGCGTTGGTACATATATGATAATGAGTCGATTTGTTTAAATTTATTTATTAAAAAAATATTTATTTTAATAAAATAGGTAATTTCTTATTTTCTTGATGTGTTAGGCTAAATTATTTTGAAACAAATCTTATCTATTTTTTAGAAAAATGCTTATATAAAAGAATATTTATTTTTAAGTTATTTTTTAAGTTTAAAAATTTATACTATTACAAGAATTAAGTTTTTTATCCCTACGAATTATGTTATCATTTAATAATAAATTATCATGTATGAGTTTGTTGTCTTTTGTAAATGATAAATCTTTATATTAACAGTGAATAAAAAATAATCTCTTTAATTAAAATGCATTGATGGTATAAAAAAATTTGCACTATTATTTACACCATAGATTGTTGTGTGTAATAAGATTATTGATTTTTATAATAATTATAAAAATTCCAACCAAAACAATAATTTCGTTAGGAACATAGAAGTAAAGCATTTCTATATTTTAGACATACAATTAGAACAATTACCATAGAAATTAATCTTTAATAATCTGAAAATAAAATATGTAAATGACGCATCTTTTTCTTTTTCTTTAATTTTGCCAATCATTTTTGGGCATCAGCATCGCAGTCGCAGTCTCTATCTCAGAATAATCGGTTAATTTTTTATATTGGGGTGGGTCGAGACATGATCCAAAGTGAATACACACAGTAGCTACTTAGGTTTTATTTGTTTGGATAAACAGTACTACCTAATAGAGAGAAATAAAATAAAGGAGAGATGGGACATCGAATTAATGTGCCTAATATATAGCTGCTGGAAATTCACTTCTTCACTAACCTACGTAATGCTCCTCTATTTTTAATTTTTGGAAAATTATGTACGTCAAAAATATTTTGGATTGGTGATGATGAAATTACCAATTGGACTATATAAGTAATTTAAGAGGAATAAGCACAAATATATCATGCATGTTTACAATTGTTTCGTAGAATGACTTTTGAACTGCTTTCCCTCGGAACGACTTCACTTTGATTTTCAGGATGAAAATATTGTTTAAGATTATTGTTAATGTCAACATTCGTTGTCGCATATGTCTACAGTGTCTGCACGTGTTTTTGTTGAACTGCTACAAAGGAAATATAATCCCTCCTTTTAGAAGTATCTGATGAATTTTAAAGCAACCGTAGAATGTATAGATATAAAACACAGCATATGAATAATCAATACGTGATAGAGAGTAATTAAGAAGGTAGCATATTTAATTAGATTTTTTTATGAGAAGAAGAGAAACAAATATTGATCATTAAATTTTACTTTTAAAAAGGTAATAATTTGTTAAATGATTATGTAACATTAAATGTTGATCATTTATGTATGATTTTATGGTGTAAATTTATTTTTCTTAATAAATATGATTCCAAATTAAGAATGTTTGTGCCTGAATACTTGAATTTATCTTTGAATCTATAATGATGAGAGAACATAGTTCTTGTGTTCAGAGCATATATATTGCACATTTTTAGAGTGTTTTATCACTTCATGTGTGTATGAAATTGAGTAATGGGATGTCACTTTTTAAACTCGTTGATCGCATGTAGATATTTCTCAATGGGCTATACAATCGTAAACAGCCCATTTTGTTTGAGTAGATAAAAATAAAATATAAAAGGAAAAGAGAAAAATGAGGGAATTTTTTAAGAGAAAAAAAGTGCTTAATTTTTATGTTGAATACCATAAAAAGACAATGAATTTACAACTGTTATGTCATTGGAAAGCTTGGAGAAAGTTCTACAACTCTTCTCTCTACCATGTAATCCAAAAATGACTTCTATTTTCATGAAAAACAAATATTTCACTCCACCATAAGACGAAGTGAAATAAATTATAACTTTAATTTTGATATTGTCCTTATTTTAAAAATTTTAAGCATCTTTTCTTTGACCAAAAAATGAGTATTTTGAGTTTTCTGCGAACAAACTAAAAGATGGGTTGCAACACAACTGTCCTATAGTATGCTCTCTTGTATTAATGGATATAGTAGAAACTAGAAAAATGGGGTTAAATACTTCAGACAAAGAAGAAGAACACACAATAAGTGTGGGAGCTAAACATAAAATTGATGAATAAAAAAGAAGTTTCGATAAAAGGGATTATGTCATGTGAGAAATTGGGTCCATCTACGAAATATTTTAGAATGAAAATAAATGGGTGATTATTCGTCGCAACTTACCCGAACCAACAGTAATGAATAATTT
Organism: Glycine latifolia; assembly: GCA_013407115.1. NCBI lineage: Eukaryota > Viridiplantae > Streptophyta > Magnoliopsida > Fabales > Fabaceae > Glycine > Glycine latifolia. The sequence goes on from CM023942.1 coordinate 33,894,208, forward strand.
AAATTTTTCAAGGAAGCAATAAACAACACACTGCAAAGTATTCATGAGGTAAAAAATAGATATTTTCAAATTTAGAATGTTTAGATCCATATCTTACCCACCCCAATCTTGGGAAAAGAAAAATGTCAGTATACAATGAAATTTTAAAAAAATTAAACAATAGTACAATTTTTTGGTCCACTAGATATCTATGGCATTTCGCAGCATCCTCTTCCCGTCATCCAAACATATCCCTTAGTGTATGTTCTGGTCACCGAACTGGCAGGTTTCTTCAACTCCATCGACACGTATATGAGAGACACGAAGTTACGCAGAATCGATCCTTAAGGAATTTCTGTTTGTAGGTGGAATTGTCGAAAAACATATTTCTACTTGTAGATAGAATTAGACGTCATTTTCTTATACGAAATCAGGACAAACACACCATGCATCATGAATTGAATACCTCCCTCTACGCTCTTACTACGATCCAGTTAATGGAACCTATCAAAGTCCTAAATACAACTGTTCATAGGGGTCTCGCGTTACTTTGAGCTTTTCAAAATATAACTAACCAACTCCCATGTTAGTATTTTAATGTTTAGGAGGAGTACTATTTTCCTTTCTTTATTTTTTATTTTTTTTGGTGAATTTTCCTTTCTTTATGATCTGTACCTTTCAGTTTTTCTTTTCGTATTCAACATTGAACATTGATTGATTATAAAGGAAGCAAATTATGGTTATAAAGGTTTGAATATTTCTCTGTCACTATATATTGTAAGAACTTTACTTAGTTACACTTTCTAATTACAAATTAGTATCAGAGCTGTGCATTCATGTGGAGATATCTAGTGAAAATTACACGTCCTTTCCTCATTTTGATTTATACAATGAATTATTACTTTTCTAGATGCTAGCTTCTTCAAATGAATCACTCAAGTTCAAAAAGAAGACTTCCAAATTCCAATTGTCTTCTTTTCCAATCTCCAAATTATATCACAGCATTAATATATATATATATATATATATATATATATATATATATATCAGATTGTTTCTCTCTTTGGATGTTGCAATTAAGCTCAAATAGTTGTCTAATTCTACATAGTTGGCACATTTCTTTGTCCAACAATATATATTCATCAAATCACTTGAAGGTTGTGAAATTAACAAAAGTTTTTTTAATCTAAGGATATCAGAAGGCTAAACAATATATAATATTTGATTTTTCATTGACAAAAAGAGTAAAAAGAATTGAGGAATTGTTAATATTGTACGTTTTCTTTCTTCCTTGTGTATAATTGTTATTATACATTTTAAGGACTTGAGTCCTTTCATGTTGTTAAGTAACATGATCATGTTGGAAAGATAGAAAAAAATAGTGAGTTATACTGTTATACAACTAATAATAATGTTGGATTTAACTATTCAAAAGTGAGAGAATGCACTTTAAAGGATAATAAGGTATACTTATAATCGTTGATTAGAAAATTAAAGTTTTTTTTAGAAAAAAATCAGCGGTTAAAAATCGTTCATGATAAATCAAAATCATATTTAATAAAATATAAATTAATTATAATCTCAATTATTAATTTTTTTTGGTAACCACAATTATTAATTTTTAATTAATGATTATTAATACATTTTATTCTCTAATTGCAATCTCTTACTTTTCGCTCTAGATTTGAAAGTGCTTTCAATTGTATTTTGAATGCTTTGAGAGCATATTCTAATAATTTTCATTTTCCTAAAGATTGTTATCCTCTAATATATCATTCACCAAAAAACTTTAGAGAAGCCAAGTCCAATAATATTTAGTCCTAATTTGATAATAAAAAAAATTGGCTTTCTCTGCAGCACAACCATATCATGTTACTCAATATAAAAGGATCCTAATTCCTACATTTAATAGCTAGTTAAAGAATCATTATTTGTTATTAAATTCATAACAAATACTCCTTTTTTTTCTTCTTATCTTGCTATTTTCAAAAGCAAACTTTGGTTTCTATTGATCTATAATCCATTTATAAGTTTAGCATTTTTTCAGTAATTTATTTTAACATTTTTTTATACTAAATTTATAATTTGAACATAGTATTAGTTACTATCTCAATTTTCAAGTGTATCCTTATTTTTAATAAATTTCTAAATATTTTAGACACTTACTATAAAATGAAATAAAAATATATTTTTATTGTTACTCTCACCGTCTCTCTATAATTGTTGTCCTAGATTTATCGTTCTAGATTATTTTACATAAATCAAGAAAAATCAATAAATAAATAAAAAAAATAACAATTTTATAATATTAAACTTATCATCATTAATTCAATTTTTTAAATTTTTGTAACTCATATCATTAATATTATAAAAGATATAAATAAAAAATAATTAATGTTGCATTAAAAAATTAAAATAATAAGTATTTTTTTACGACAATTATTATGGGACGAATAGAGTACATAAAATTATATGCGCTTGAATTTATTAAATAAAAGAGTCTTAATTGTTTAATAAAGTCAACTCTAAATTTCATTTAATATATAAATTCGTTTTATTTTGACTGGATTAATATATAATTTCTAAAAAGCGTTAAAAGAAATACTATCAGATGATCATTTAATACGCATTTAAGTTAATTTGTTTTTATATTTAATGGACTAGTTTTAAAAGTGGGAAACGTTTTTACAAGTTGATTTAATTTTCTTTATTTGATTGTCACATTGACCAGAATTGTGAGTAGGAAATGAATGATGAGCATTGAGCATCTCTCACTGCAGGTGCAGGTAAGGTAGCGTAGCGGCAAGTTAAGAAGAGTAGCAGACTATCTCTTACTTTCTTTAGCTCTATTTAAGGAACACAAGTTTTACAAGTGTAGTAAACAGTTTCACAACCCAATACATGCCATGCACATGTTCAACCAAAATCCGGATAAGACCAAACTGCATTTACATTTTGCTGCTTAACTCAATTACTAGCTATGGGACTTCATTCGCCGACTCCTCCTAATTAACTTCTCGCAGTTCTTTCATCAACTCATATTTCAGTTATAAAACACCCTCTCCTAGTTTCTCTTATCTTTGATACATATATCACTTTTTTACTCCTTAGCTTGGAACCATGACTGCAACTGATATTGCCCGAACAGCGGTCGGCATCATAGGTAGGTCAAATTGCTCTCTAAACTCTGTTTCTACTTACGTATGTTACTTCTATTTTCATTTTCTATTTATAAAACTGTCATTGTTTTTAAGTTTTTTCCCCATGTTTTCAAAGATTTATATGAAAAAAAAATACTAAACATAACTTTTTTTGTTTTTCTATTTTCTGTGTAAATTTTATAAAACAGTAAGTAAATTGAAAACAAAATGACAGTTTTATAAATTAAAACTAAAAATAAAATATAAACAGACTCTAAATATATTTTTTTTACTCTTGTGGATCTCTGTCTCCCACAGGAAACATCATCTCGGGCGCCTTGTTCTTGTCCCCACTGTAAGCTCGTCTTTCTCTCTTAACTTCTTTTTATTTTTTTTGTATACACACAATAAATAAACTCATATATGTAATGTAAATTACTTAAACCCACTATTGCATATGGACATGGATGGATGTGTATATAAACTCGTTCGAACCGACTGTTTCCAAATTGTACTGAAACGAATTGGCTTTTGAAAATAAAACAGAACTATTTTTTTAAAATTAGTTTGATTTGAACTAAATTGATTTTAAAACTGATTAGATTCATTTAATAAGTAGCTTTAATTTTTCTAAAATTGAAGTAGCTAAAATAAATAGTTTAAAAATTAGTTCGAAATTGATTAGATTATTAAAATTGATTCAAAACTTATTCGAGATCAATTTAGTTTAGTTCTGAATTAAAATCAATTTGGTTCAAAATTGGTTTAAAGAGCGATCAATTCTTAATTTTAGTTTAACCCTAAATCGATTTTTGCACACTCCTACTAGTAAGGTATAGTGTATTACTTTTTCTCTCTCAGCTTCAATGAAAAGTTCTCATTATGGTATATAATTTTTTTTATGTAAAATGATAACAATAAAATTAAAATTTAAGATTTTTGAATCACAATGATATTGGTATAGAATAGAGTATTCATTTGTTTTAATTGATCAGTTTTAATTAATAAAATTTCCTTCATATTTTTTAATCTAGAATGTTTGAATCTAAAATTTTAATTATAAAGATCCAACCTAATATTACTCGAACTAATAATTTATCGGTAAACTTTAGATTTTATAAAAAGTACAAACTATCCAAACTCACCTAATCTTTTTAAAATGACACTAGATTCCTGTGAAATCTAATTAAGGAGGATTTTTTTTAAAAACGGATAAATATAAATTTAAAATCTCTTTAAAAAAACATAAATTCTGATAATTTATCACTTTGAATGACTTGTGGTTGGACAAAATTGATTTCATTTTGTTAAAAAGGAAAAAAAAATTGTCAATGCCTCTCATAATATGATATTATTATTAATGCCAAAATATCCAAATTCTAAAAAAATTACAATGAAAAATTATAGTTCTGTTTAGTTTCAAATTGAAATGGATATACAATACAGACCCACTTTTGTCGAAATATGCAAGAAGGGATCAGTGGAGCAGTACTCGGCAGCACCATACCTAGCAACGCTGGCGAACTGCATGGTTTGGACCCTGTACGGTCTACCCATGGTTCACCCAAATAGCATTTTAGTGGTAACCATTAACGGCTCAGGTTGCATCATTGAGCTTATCTTTGTGACACTCTTCTTGATCTACGCTGGTGGGAGAAAGAGGCTCAAGGCCCTCCTGTGGCTCGTATTGGAACTTATTTTTATCTCTGGTCTCACCTTCATCACTTTAACTAAGGTCCACACCTTCAAGAAACGCTCTACCATTGTTGGAACCACTTGCATTCTCTTCAACATTATGATGTATGCTTCACCCTTGGCTATCATGGTCAGTCATCACCATTCTCATACTATATTCTATACTGCTTGTCTTTGAGATGCATTCATTCATTTTACCATATCTTGATCACTGTAGGACCCTATAGATCTGGAAGAAATAACAGAATGAAGGAGAAAAGAAGACGTGAGAGAGAGAGAACGTTAGAGAGAAAAGAGAATAAGAATTTGTCCAACTTTTCCATGATGCTCTATTTCCGCCCCATATGGGCTATATAACTAACAATAATTGCCCCTTTCTAATTACTGCAAAATACTATTTGCACTATAACAGAAAATACCAAACTTTATCAATTCATTACTTAAAATAATCTTCTAGATACGCGGGCCTCTTAATGTCACGTTTGGGCTTATCCATGCCAAGCTCAGATAGTTGGGATGCAACAATCACATTCATGTGCAAGAAAAAATGGTGGTTACGACGATCTGAGGCACATGGACAAACTATAATATTATTCATTCATGTAATATCAACATTTAAAGTTGTGGTGGTGACAGTCATAGCTACTTTTGTCGCGATCTATGCTATTGTGAAAAATTGAGTTTTTTTTTTTTAAAATCAAAAGGAGGCATGCTTGAACCTCACAATAGGACAGAAATCACAACTAGGCTGACACCTCTATCCCTTTTCATCTTCTGCCTAACATGCCAAGAAATGAAATAGACTTTATGGCTAAGGTCACAATTTTAGTTTATCTCAATCTTTGTTATCATAAAAAAAAAATGTAATTAATTGCAATTGCGGAGATGATGCCGTCATGTAAACCTCAAACTAAAATCACGGTTTGGACCATTTTTCTTAAGCCTCGTGTAATGTTAAAAGGTTTATGGTATTTCATTTCTCACTTTTAATTTAGCAACCAATTATTATATGCTTAAGGTAATTACATGATAATTATGTTGATTATTGCGGTGCAGAAACTGGTGATCAAGACTAAGAGCGTTGAGTACATGCCCTTTTACATCTCTCTCGCCTCTTTTGGGAATGGTGTGGCTTGGACAACTTATTCTCTCATCCGTTTCGACAAGTTCATAACTGTAAGTAACAATTTAATTTGAAAATCCGTCCTTAATTCCCCTCGTTTAACAACATATAAAAGCTGAAGATGACATAATAATTACTTTAACCTCTTGATGTTGTGCTTAATTTAATTGTCAGATACCAAATGGGATTGGGACATTGTTTGCGGTGGCGCAACTGATTATGTATGCAACCTATTACAAGTCGACTCAGCGGCAGATAGCGGCAAGGAATGCCAATGGGGGGGTGAACTTGTCGCAGGTGGTGGTGGTGGGTAGTGATGACCAATCCAAGCCGGATAATTGATCATGATGGAATCTCCCTGTGTCCCCTTCAGTTCTCCAATAAAAGGTTTCTTTAGATGAGCAATGTTGTTTGTAGTACGTTGGACCTCCTATAAAACGTAATTATATTTTATATTACATAAACTACAACAAGTTGAGCTTCAAAATGTCCAACTTTCATCTACAAGTTACAGTTTACTAATTGCATGGATTTGTTAACTACAACAATTCCAGATCCACATCTTTTGGAGCTTGTTAATTGTAGCATAGTTTATATATAGACTATGATGTTGGGGAAAAGAAATTAAATTATAGGTGCCAAACAGCCCCTTCTTCGAACTATCAAAGGGAGCCTACATACAATTAATATTGTAAACAATGACAGTAAAAGTAGGCAATTACCCCAAACAGGGGAAAACGTGCAACATGCTTCGTGCTTCTTCTGTACGGAGTTTGTTGTGTTGGAATTGGATTGGATCTCTATGAGTCTGCGTCCGAGGAATTAAGTGTTGGTTGTTAGGATGAAAATGGGAGAAAAAAAATGGAAAAAAAAAAAGAAAATATGATTAACGAATTAGAGAAAAAATGAAAAAAAAATTTAGATAAAAAATTTAAATTTTGCTCTTTTTAATTTTCTTTCAAATTCAAATTTTAAAATTTTCATTTCTTACTTTTTTTTTTATCCAACCAAATATAGCATAAGGGTCTGAATAATAAGATTGCTTATACACCGTCAATGATTTGCATTTGACCCTCTGTTGAGGCGGTACAAGTCAAAGTCAAAGTCGTATGCTACAAAAGATGCACCGCACGATTTTCTGTTTTCACTATTTGCCTGCCTGATGATTAATACATGCAAATTGGTATTAGATCGTTGTAACCCCGTTGTTCGAATTCTTTAGTACGCTTGTATATTTAGGCAATATCTGCTAAAACTATTTTAAAAATTACTTTAAATTCAAAAAGTTAAGTTATATTTATTAAAATATTTCAGTTAATTTTTAATTTTTTTTAGTAATTGAAAAACTCATTTAACTATTTAATAAATAAATTTATTTTAGTAGATTCTTAATAGTATCTTTAGTGATAAATCTTAAATTAGAATCTTAGACCACTTTTTAGTAGAATGACAGGGTCACATAATTGAAGATATTTTAGGATCTATCTCATTTGTTTTCTAGTGGTAGATCTTATTTTGAGATCTTAAGGAGAGAAAAAAAAATTATTCTTTTTTGAACAATATATCGATCTTTAGGATTTTTCTAAAAACTCATTATTGGAAATTTTTTCACATTCCTTATTAGAAGATTTAGTAAAGATTAGATCTTGAACTCAAGATCCTTACTTAAGATCATGCACTAAATATGCTTAATAAATTTTTTAAAATACTGATAGAAGTAACATTTTTTAAAATATCAGTTTTTAGTTTCTACTTTTTTTATTATTTTTTATCATTTTTATTCTCGATATATTTATTTATTTATTATTCTTGTTACATTTTTTTAATAAATCATATTTTTATTATTTTACTATCATTTTACACTTTTCAACTATGATTATTTTTACCGAATATTTCCAATTTTATAACTAGTTATCAACTAACTTTCTAAATTCCTTGCTAACTTTTCAATTAATTTTATCAAACATAGTCTTAATCAATAGTTGAAAAGATAGTTTATTAAATTATAAATATTTGATAAAATTAACTGTTAAATAATTGAAAAGTATAAAAAGACATAAAATAATAAAATAATAGTTTATTTAAAAAAGATTACAAGAAAAATAAATAAATATCTCAAATATAAAAATAAAAAAAAGTTAAATAAACGTCACTTAAAATAACATTTCAAAAAATACTAAAAAAAATTATTCACCAAATAATTAAATTTTTTTCAAATAATAAAAAATTAAAAACTAATTAAAATATCTTCTCAAACAATAACTTAACTATGTATAATTGAGGGATGCATAGTTCGATAAAATTAAAAATAAACTTATTTAGTGCTTGTATTTTGTTCCATCTAGCTTATTATATTTTAATTCACTGCTCTTTGATTTTTCATTTTCTGGCTAGTATTTGATTTAATTTTTTTTTATCTTTTATCGAATAACACTAACTACTGCCTATTAGCATCATTATTCAAATTGAGTGAGATTTTTTCATTTTTTGCTAGTATTTGATTTAATTATTTTGTTTTATCTTTTCTCGAATAACACTAACTACTGGCTATTAGCATCATTAATCAAATGGAGTGAGATTATAAAATCAATGCAGAAAATTATATTTTGCAATACCATATCCAACACCAACTGAATCTCCTTTTAGATTATCATAAGCTCAACATAAGAATTAGCAAATATGTCAATATATCTTACAAAACCTATTATCCACTCAGTGAAGGGTTGTCTAGCTGTACTAGGATATTATAATTATCTATTATTATTTTTTATTCATATATGAAAATTAAACTCCTAAATCTATTTATTATTATTATTATTATTATTTTGAAACGTAAATCTATTTATTTAAAGGCTAAAATTTGGTTTTCGTATTCCTCTTTTCGATTCTAATCCCCTTGTTTTTAATTGAAATATTTCATTTCACTTTTAAAAATTTTATGATTTGAGTTTATTATTTTTTACTTGAAATATTTTGTCTTCCATTTTTTTAAAATCCACAATTTAATTATTGTATCCAATTTCAAATATTGATCTATATACTCGATAAATACTGATTGACATATATTTATTATTTACATGATAAATATTTTTTAAATTATTTAATTATTAACCTGTTTAATTTATTTAAAAAATTTTAAAAATACACAATCAAATATGAAATTGAAAAATAGGATTAAAATTACAATTTTTTTAAAAAGTAAGGGATAAATTATCTTAATTAAAAAATAGAGAGATTAAACTTATATATTTTTTTAATAATAAAAAATGAAAGATATCAATTAAAAAATAAAAAGATTAAAATTGCATATTTGGAAAATAGGAGAAGGAAAATTGTATTTTAGGGTTAAAATATTTTTTGAAAAGTAAAATTAGTTGCTTGACCCTCCTCTTCCCGCGCTCTCACTAAGCAAATTTTGGCAATGAAAAAATTGAAGAGGTTAGGGAACTAAGAAGAGTGAAGAACACTCGTCATTTTCCTCTACATGATTCGCATCTGTTCAGTTTCCATTGGTCTGATTGTGAATGGGGGACTCGAAACGATGGACGGTGACCCACACAAAACACATCAAGCAGAAACGCAAGGTGTATCAGGATGGATTCCTAGAGCTCCACGTTTCCACAAGCAAGGTATTCTATCAACTCTTTCACCCTAAATTTCCAAAAAATTTCGAAATCAATAGTTCTATAGGATCGGAAATTGATATTGATATTGCTCAATCACGAGGTGCGGACACGGAAGTCGATTTTAAACGGAATAGCTAATTGCTTCGCTCAATCCACTGTGCAGGTTAAGCTGTATGATGAGTGCGAGAAATTGTTGGAGTGTAGGCTCTTGAAGAACAACGAAATTGTTACCTCTGGTGAAACGTTGATTTTCAATGGTTACCTTGTTGACATTGGCGATCCCGAGGGAGGCAACAAGCCTGAATCTGATTTGAATGTTGATAGGAAACTCAAGAATTATTCGAGATTCAGGATTCCTTCTGGTTTGAATTCTCTGATAGTTTCTCTTTTAAGTTTATATATTGAGAACTTGAGATATGCATTTTTTGGCTTAAAATCTAGGCATTTGAAGTTTTTGATCATTATTTGCTGTTGATGCCTTTCTGTTTAATGAGATGGTGCGAAAAATACCAAAATGAATGAGAAGGAGAATGTTGGACAAGTGCGAAGACCTCTTAGTCCATCACAAAAAGTTATCAGAGTTAGATTATGACATCATTTTTTTTCTCTTCAGGATTTGACCTTTTATACTAATTAAAAGTTCAAACTGTCCCAATTTGGCTTCCACACTGTCAGGGACTAGAGGAGGCTTAGATTTATTATTCCTATAATTATCAAGTCCCATTGTGTGTGCCATGGCTTATCAATGCTGTGCCATTGATCTAGAGCGCATCAAGTAATGGTATTGGTGATAGTTTTTTAGCTGTAGTTACTTGTATGATTTGCTGTACACTGTAGTTGTATTTTGTATAATAGTTGTAAAATTTGCAGAGTTTAAGAAGAGAGAAACTGCTTAAGTATGGATCACCAAAGATCAGTCAGGAAACATCAAAACCTAGCACTGAAGGTTAGTGTGTCATGCAAATAAATTTTAATTTACATGCTGAGCTCACACCCTGCTCTGCTTCCTCTTTCAGTTTCTCATCCTAATGCAAAAAAAGGAATGTAGCATAAATTTTTTGTTACTACTCTCTTATTAGTATTATATTCAAAGTCGAGATACATAATGAAACTGTCAGTTAATTGCAGGACGTTATGCTTTTGTGTAATCAACTTCCATTTTTTTAATCTTCTAACCATCCTAATTTTTTCTATTTCAAATTAGAATGGTTTGTTCTATACACCACACAAATGACTCAAAAGGCAAAGAAGTACCATGATGGTTTTTTACGTTTGGTTCTTCGTGGATCCAGCGGGGCGCAGGTGAGTGTCAGACATATTTCATTAGAAAATATTCAATATATGTTCTGATTGGTGGGGTCAGATTATTTAATAAATACACTTTCTGACCCATTTTATTTGTTATCCTTCTGATAATGTGATCTATAGTAATAGTTTTTTTTTCTTCCCAAGAGCTCATTCAATAAGATTTTGATTACAGGTTGTTTTGAATAATCTAATCCAAGTACACATTAAATGTTGCTATGAGTAGTCGCGTATTAGTTGTATTCAGGTTTCGATGAATAACACAATGAATAGGGCAATTCTTGGGACAATTCTCCCCTTGTGTGTATATTTCAGGTTATGCTGTTTGACACAAGCAGGAAACTCTTAGATAGTAGATTCCTTAAGAAAGATGATGTAATAAAATCTGGTGAATCAATTGCATTTGATTCATATTTGATTGACATTGGTGAGCAGCAAGGAAGTTGTACACCGGATTCCAATGTTCTAGCAGACAAGTGTACTAATGTTAATAAAATGGCTTCCACAACGTCTGTTCATCTTTTGCTAAAGGTTAGTCGTTGACTAATTCAAATGTTTCTTTTTCAATCCGTGTAGTCCGTAGTACTATTTTAGTTCTATGCATGTCATTTGATTTAAATTTATTATTATCCCTTGCATTTAGTTGTAACCCCTTGGCCCTTGATCTCATTACGATAGAATATCTTGTCCATTGTATACATATTTTGCTCACTTAGTTGGTTTTTGCCTTTTAAGCTTATGTCCATTTAACTTTTATGAATTAAAGACTTCCATTTATGTCAGAAATTAGTTGCAAAAATAAAATATTGAATAATAATGATCTGGAAGCAGAAAGAAACTCTGTTCTCTGTGTATATATGTAGTATGTGTTTGGATAAACAACTTAACTATGGGCTTATTTAATAAATTCTTATCATATGAAAACTTATGTCATAAAATTGACCATAAACCTAAAATCAGTAAAATTGCAAGAGACAAAAGGAAGCTAGGAATCTGGAAATAATTAAGAATAAATCACAACAAAAATCCATAAACTGACTCGTAGCACTAGAAAGCTAGTATATCTGGAATGAGCTGTCAACAGGTTTTGATTTTTCTTTCTCAGATGTTTATGGTTATACCATGCAGGAAAACCGCCAAGTGAGCTATGTCCGGGGAAAGATTCAGGATTGAACTCTCTGATTACCGAGCTAGAAGAGATAAAATCAAACAGGATAACCCCACCAATCAAGCCTTTACGCGATGGTTCGTACTTATTAATTTCCTGCAGTCTTGACCCTTATCTTACTGTTTATTTGCATTACTTTTTCCTCGCGTCTTCAATAGGAAGTTGATACAGTTTTATTCATTTCATCATTTGCATGCATTTTGTAGATTAATGATAATGATTTTCTTCATAAATATGAATATGAATATCCTACATTAGGATTAAGTTTATTCGTGATTTCTAATTCAAACAACCAGGTTCAAATGTACTTAATTGATATTGATATTATGATATTATTCCATTATCATGGCATCCCTAACTTTGAATTATGCAAAAAATAGAGGGAACAGATAAGTAGGCAATACTATTATGTCGAATGTAAAATAGATGAATAACGAGGTCCTGTTGACATGTGTGAAATCGCATGGGGCTGATTATTCTGCAACGAGACATCGTATTGACTAGTCTAGGATGTGCCGTGGGTTGCTGATCTTAATAAATTACTTCATTATTTCTACATGCAACTGATTTCTCCGGTTTGGCAGCCAATCAAATATTGTCCATTTTACAGAATCCTAACCTGAAGCCTCAGGAGAGTTATGTAACAGGTCAGACACGTAACCTAACTAGATATATAGGTCCCTTATGGCCTGATGACGTGATCGTAATGGATTTCTATAGGAGACAGATCGCCCAATGGGTCTCACCAAAATATTGGGGATAGGGAATCAGATGCGACTGCGAAATCCCTTGATATTACGTCTTCTGGAGGTAAGTCAAGAATAGATGGAATTTTTTGAGATAGGTATGTTTGGGTAAAAAAAAAATTACTTTTAAAAGAAGAAAAGAAGATGATATTTTTTATAAGCAAAAATAAATTTTTTATTAATTAATTTTTAGAAATTTATAAATATAGTTTCATTAAAAAATAAAATGACATTTATAAATAAATTAATAAAAAATTTATTTTAACTTATAAAGAAATTTATGTCATTTTTTTCTTCTAAAAATACATGTAAAAAAACTTACATTCAAGGTACCCATATTTCTTAATTCTTAGTAGCTGTTCTTTGTTTTGACTGTTGATATTGAAATGCTAGTAACTATTGTTTGACTCTGCTTGAAATGGGTTCTGTGGCAGCATGTGGTGGTGGTAGTTTCCAATTCACCGAGAATGTCAACATGTCCCATCAGGTAGTCTCTCTCTGTTTGCATTTACTGTAAGTGACTCATGAATGAGTCTCTTGATATTACTTGCATATAGCATGCAGAAGGTTATTATTGTTTTTATTTATAAGCGATGGCATATTATGTTTAAGGTGCTAGTGTTCATCACAGAGACTAGAATCCCTAAATTCATGTGTTTTTTCTAATCATTCAAATCTATGCAAACTAAAACACATTACAGAAAATTTCCTAAAATATCACACGGTTTCCCTCACTATATGTTGGAGAAATCTCCAGCTGTCTCAAATTTTGTCTTTTTAAATTGTATATGTATGCCCCGACAAATATTAGTGAGACAGTGTGTGATTGTCAACCCAGCCTCATTACCAATGAAGGGAAGAGTGGTGAGGAGTTCTCGTGTGAAAGCGAAACATTCCGAAGCTTTGACCTTGGATTTTAACAGGTAATGCGTCTTAAAGTCATGCTTACTTTATTTGCTCAATACTCCTGGTAAGTCGACGTCCTAGACATTATACTCTTGCTGCAACCTTCTGGTGAAATGAAGAAAGAAGCATTTCCTGCTTACCTGACATGAACTGATGCGTATCAATTAGCAACCTCTATAGAAAGAGACCGAAGATACATCCCGCCAACAGAGGCAAAGAAATAAAATCAGGCACAACATCAAAAATTCCGCCATAGCTATCTAAAGAGGACCCAAACAATGCGGCATTTCCTGACCAAAAAGAAACAATGCGGCATTTGTTGTGTATTGTTTCGTGATGGCCATATATATAACTTACATAATAATATTTTTTTATAGAACTTACATAATAATAATAATAATCATCTTTAATAAACCTAATGTTGTGTACACGTGACAGTGTGACACGGTTACATGTTTTGGCAGCTGCTCCGTACATCAGCTTTCACTTTTGGAGTGAAATTTGCGAGGGGTGTGAGGAAAAAGGGGCAGGTAAGGGGTGTAATAATAATAAAGAAAAGTATATTTAATAGTTATAGAAAATATGTTTAACAATTGCCCAACAAAAAGTCTATGAACTCATCGTAATTAGACCACTTAATATTATAACCAATATAATATAATTGTATCAAAGTATGAGTCTCAAATATTAAATTGAAATTATAAATTATAAATTTCTAACAAATGTTACTTTTTCAGGTATGCAGGCTTTGCATCTTTTTTACTTCCAGGGTTGTCCTTGAAAACACTGGTCGGGTTATCAAAACCACTTGGATTCTTCCATTAAGAATTAAGAAATGTTTGGCATTCTTTTTGAGGCTGAGAGTCGGATTTTGAGGCTTGATTTTGTTTAGTGGCCGAATGCAAAAAGAATATTGATTAAACAAAACAACCCTACAAGAATCAAAAAGAAAAAACAAAATCTCATTCTAATTTTTATAATTTTCAATGTTTGGTCATTTTAGCCTCTTAACAAAATTCTTATTTAGTCACTAATTTTACAAATTGTTATTCATTGTTATTTATTGGTGCAAAATGAAGTAGGGAATGACTAAAATTTCCAAAGTTAGCGCTTAAAAGATTAATTAAAGAGTAAATTACAATTGTACTCCTTTTATTTTGCTTAAATTTTATATACTTTTCCCTTTTTACATCTTAAAAAAGTTATTTAATTGTTTAACTTATATTACACTCGGACCTCTTCTTCCTAAACACTATTTAATACTTTAATAGAAATTATGCACATATGGATCACATGACTTTGAATGAAATTTTATGTTTAAAATACATTCATCTTCTTCATCTCAACCTAAAAATATTTTAATAAGCAGTGTTAATATCCTTCCTCTCATCCTTTGTTTTACCAACATACATATGAACTGAATTTTGATTCTTAACAAACATTTTTCAGCACATTATGATCAGTCTTGGGAAAAAATTTTACCATTAACAATATAACAAAACCACTAAATAAAAGGATGACATGGTGACAAGTTTAAATCATTAGCAATGTTGTTCATACAGTTATGTGCGTTGAACATTTCAAACTTATCAAGATCAACATTGCATATCTCACTTGGTTCGCCGTGTTGGTCTGTAAAATGGATCAAAATATCCAGGTTGTCTGGTTCAGGACCCATATATTCCAGTTCATCTGTTGTGTTCATGTGGTCCCAAACATCAACATTATTTGAATCAATAATAGTAAATAAATGATTTTCAATTCATCAATTGTGTTTCCTGTGGTTCCAATCATTAACACTATTTTAATAAACAAATGATTTTAAAAATTATAAGTGGCCTCAAATTGATTTCCCATTGAAACCCCATTTAGAAATAGACAACAATAACAATCAAAATTAAATAAATAATATTAAAAAGTAACTTATATATAAGGTCTAGTGGTTACTTACAAGCATAATCCTAGCATGAACAGAAATCATGGAACAGGAATAGAAACAAAACGCTCGTGAACTTTGAAGAGGAAGACAAACAGAGATGCTCGTGAACGTCGCGAATTGAAAAATGAACAGTGGAGAACTCGTGAACTGGAAGATGAACAATGGAGAATTCGTGAAATAGAAGAAGAACGACGAAGAACTCACAAATGGTAAGAGGAATGGAACGTGAACGTAGTGAGAGAAAGAGAAACTTACACCCCTTAGACGCGGAAAAAGAACTTGCCAACAAGATGAGGATGAACAGTACTCGCGGATGGTGAAGAGAAATATAACGTGAATCCTAAATTCTGAAACTAATTGAGAGGGGTAATTTGGATTCTACAATTAAAATGTAAGAAAGTCTGCTTACATATTTCAATTGACGTTATTTAACGACATTAATATAGGGGGGTAAAAGTAATGTACAAAAAAGGAGGGATATTGAATGAAATTTGAGTAAAACGCATGGGATGCAAATATAATTTATACTTAATTAAAATAGGGATTTAAGAAAATGATGTCCAAAAATTCACGAATTTTAAAAATGACCAAGTGTCATCTAGTAATAATGCATTGTACTTAAAACCTCTCAATTTATATTTTATTTTATTCATAAGATATATTTCTTAATGAATAATATTTTATATAATGTTCATTTTCTTAATGATATTTTATAATTTTTTATACTATGATATTGGTGCAGAAATATTTATTAATTTCACTTATGATTAATTTTCGTTAAAGAATTTGACTAATCACTTTTAATGAGATTTCTCTTCTCATTCATGTTTTTTTTATCCAAAAGATTTAAATTCAAGATCTTGTTTAAGAAAGTTAAATTCAAGACCATTCGAATCAATAATATATTGATGAACATTTTATTTGAATACAAATATAATATAATTTAAATTTAAATATATCTTATGTATTATTCATAAATGTGTAATATTTTCAAATTTAATAGTTAATTTTATACAATTAGTTTTAAACCTTTAAATGTTTTTTTTTTACCGAAACTTCAAATGTTATTAAAACATACATTTAAATTAATTTTAGATTGAAATATACTTCCATGTATTTGACAAACAATAAATCACTATAAAGAAATATTGTTACACACGAATTCTAAATTGCGCTGGTGTGCGCTCATTTCGCGTTATCCGCATCTCTATGTTTGGGTGATAGGATACAACAGCTTCTTCACCTCCGAAGACGTATAGCTTAGCTTAGCTTAGCAGGGGCAAAGCAATGGCTTCGTCCTCACTCACTTCAGTTCCTCTCTCCTCTTCTTCCCTCAACATTCCACTTTCTTCCTCCAAACCTTCCTCTAGCTTTTTATCTTCTCCTATTTCCCCATTCTCTCGCACTCCCAAAACCCTGTTTGCCGAATCAAAATCCCACTTTTACCCAAAGAGAAACGATTATGGGTTTTCCATCAGAGCCCAAACCCTAGACTTCTCGGATTCATTCTTCGAAGGGGGTTTCGGCTCGGAAGACGACCCCTCTTCCCCCGGCGGACCCGGCTTCACGGCCGTGGAGGAAAAGGAGGAACCCCAATGCCCACCGGGTCTCAGACAGTACGAGACTATGATGGTTTTGAGGCCCGACATGTCCGAGGATGAACGACTTGCACTCACCCAGAAGTACGAGGAGGTCAATTTCTAACACTTCCAACTTTTTTTTCATACATAAGTTAAGATGCATTAAGATAATCAAATTAAACTATATATGCCATAGGTTTTTGTTCCATGATTCTGTATCTGTTTATAATTAGGAAACTACATTTGACTTTCACTTGAGTATGATTGATTGTGCTGAATGTTTTATCTTTTCATTTGGGGGGGGGGGGGGGGGGACTGCAACTTTCTCTTTGTATCTGCTGATCATTTTTCAGTGAATCAGTCCTTGAACTCGTCCATGGTAAATGCTTTTTTATGGATAAGATGAGATGACTGATGTGATGATGTTTCTGTTGCTTTATATTCATTGGGATGCACTGCAGTGTTGGCTTCATTTGAATAATAAACTAATTGTTCTTTGATGCATAGCTATTAGAATCTTAAGATTGATGATTGTCCTACGATTCAATACGTCTTGGCTACTTATCCAGTTGTATCATAAGATGAATCTCACTTAACTATGTACCTCACAATAGATAAATGATAAATGGATTTGTGCAGTTGCGTATCATGGATATGAATCACACGATTTAACTAATCATTATTTTTCATTTTTTACTAGTGATTCTCATAAAAAAAATTGAAATAATGATAGTTAGCTTGGACTTAAACTGCAATGTTATGGTGAAGTGCTAATGAATTTGGTATATTCGTATGGTTTTCCTTCTTGCAGGTGCTTGTTGCTGGAGGTGGCATGTATGTGGAGGTTTTCAACAGAGGAGTTATTCCACTAGCATATAGCATCAAGAAGAAAAACAAAGCAGGGGAGACCAACACTTATTTGGATGGCATCTACCTCCTGTTCAC
Source organism: Glycine latifolia (assembly GCA_013407115.1). Taxonomy (NCBI): domain Eukaryota; kingdom Viridiplantae; phylum Streptophyta; class Magnoliopsida; order Fabales; family Fabaceae; genus Glycine; species Glycine latifolia. The sequence continues at coordinate 33,912,360 of CM023942.1, forward strand.
ATACTTCACCAAGCCTGAATCAATAACCCCTCTTGAGGAGATAATGTTAACGGATGATAATGTTATCCGATCAATGAGTTCCAAAATTAGGAAGAGGAAATATTAGTTTCTTTTCAAGTCTCCAGTAACTCTCCTTTAAGGAGATGCTTATAGAGCAATGTTATATTTATCATTTGTTATTATGTATTTTCCCCCCTTTCATTTGGATTCAAGGATTTTTATAACATGATTGAATTTAATTAAAAGAGAGATGTAGGTGCTATAACTTGCAGTCTACAGAGTTACCATGCCCTGTGCAGTTGCTATATGTTGGCAATTAAGTTGTAAATTTTTCAAACAGGTGTAAGTGTTCAAGAAATATGTAATATATGTATTATTTGAACTAAATATGAATATTTTTTTTATTGTTGAACTAAATAAATATTAATATTTAAGTAAAAAATATGTGTAAAGAATAATATTATTAATATTTTTTGACATTTTGGTTATTATTTAAAATTTATTTAGAAGCATGAAAGTATGTGAATGCTACTCTTTACAATAAATTTATAATAAATAATTAAATAATAAAAAATCCAAAAGTAGATCTCATATAAACATCATTTTTGAGTTTACTCATTTGAAAAAAAGAAAAAATAATAAATCTACTTAAAATCAATTTTCTATCTTGGTTCTTAACTTCTTTTGGCCTATTCTTGACTTGTTCGACCAATTTTTTGCTCCATCAATTCTAAAGTTGATTGGATAAACCATTTCATCGATTCCCGGTTCTGACTGGTGGAGTTAGTCATCTAATTCATGATTTCAAAACTATTTTAGGAATCAAACTCACAATTTATGTCCCATAGCTTCACCAGGTTATGTGGCTTGAAGGGACCACATCCTGTTAATCAACTTCAATCTATTAACATGTTAGCTTAATATGTGGATATAGCTGAACTTGTGCCTCTACTGGAGAGGTTCAATTCTTAGAACTGTGACATTGAGTCTAATTCAATTATATAAAATCAGTTTAGAAAATTAAAATTATTTTTCGCTTAAATATATATATATATATATATATATATATATATATATATTATTTTAGTCATATAATTAACGATTTGATAACAAGTAATATATAATAAGCCTAATAATAAATATTAGAATGGATTATAATTTTAAAATGTGAATTATGATCTTAATTTAATTTTATAAAATCATATTGTAAGATGAGAATTACCTTTACATATATACCATTATCAGAGTAATTAGGAAATGGAAGATAGTTTAGCAAGGCTATACAGTTTGCTTCAACAAGCCGTCAATTTTGGTGGAATTTGTCATTATCACGCGCAGGTTGGTGTTGTATGGGATTGACGACCGGAAGTCAACACTAGCATAATATTATTATTGAAGGACAACCCTGCTAACCTATATTTCATTATCTCCTAATCTTCCTTCTCCTTGTAAGCTTCGCATATTGCATTTTGTATATAATCTTTCTTACTTTCTAACATTAATTTCATATTTTCAGGTTCTAAGTCTCGCGATTACGTTGTTGAATGACACGCGAGCAAACATTTGTTGTATTCGGCAGTGCTGTTGTTACCTAAAAAAGTTAAATGTCATGTCATGTTAGAACGTTGTGTCAAATGGGTCATGCTGTGCACGTTTTTCATTTCAAATCTTGAACACTGAAGTGAGAAAAGTGGTATATGAACTGAATCAGCCGCCAACCAGACATTTTTTTATTTTAAACTACTGATTTGAATGTCTACTCAAGAATTTATCTCTGTATATGCAAATCTCGAAGATGCTACTTCCGAATATCTTATATTGCTGACACTTAGCAAAAAAGGGACAAAATGATAATTAAACATTTATTTGTTGATTGCACCTCCTTTTTAATAAGGATACTGCAATATTCTTATATAAAAATTTACTAATTGCACACTATTTTTATAAGTGCACTCCAATATTTTCAAATTAAAATTTGCTAATTACACCCCTTTTTGATAAGAAAATCTATATTTCTTTCATCCCTCTCACATGTCATTCCTTTAACAAGTAGACAATAGTATTACTTGTGTACACAGAGTATCGTATTAGCCAGTTACAAAAATATAAAATTTTAATATTATTTTAATTTTTCCTTCCAAAAAGACTCTAAACCATTAGTGATATAGTAATTCCTCCCTTATTTACTCAACAATTGTCTAAAAACTTGCTAAGTGCAGTGATTTCACTCATTATATCATTTATTTCATCCATCTCACACATTATTATCTCTTTAACGCATAGACAATGATATTACATGTTTACGCATGGTATCTTACAAGCCAGTTACAAAAATATAAAATCTCAATATTATTTTAATTTTCTCTTCACAAAAGATTCTAAACCACTGGTGATATAATAATTTCTCTCTTATTTACTTAACAACTATCTATAAAACTATAGTCATTTCCTTTTATTTTATGTTATGATTTTCACAATCTCCTACATTGGGTCTTTCATATTTCTCAATATTGTTGGTTCTCATCTAAATTGACTTAGTCTAATTATTGACAGGTTTCCACATGCGTAACAAGAGATGGAGTCTTAAGTGGATCCATTGTTTAATGCCTGATTTCAACAGAGGTTTATTATCACAAGAAGAAAAAAATCTTATTGAACTTCACTTCTTTCTTTCTCTTATTAATTTATTTGACAACTATCTAGAGTGCAATGGTCTTCTTTCATTTTATGTTATGATTTTCATAATTTCTCCTTTTGGCTCTTCATATTTCTCAATTTTATTGGTTCTCACCTCAATTGACTAAGTCTAATTATTGACAGGTTTGTACAGGCGTGACAAAAGATGGAACCTTAAGTGGATCAATTGCTTATGATCTGATCTTCACATAGGTATATTATCACAAGAAGAAAAAGTTATTATTGAACTTCACTTCTTTATTTCTCTTATTTTTGCTACACATTCATTTTGCCATTAATAAACTATGTTAGATCTTGCAGTTTTTTAAATATATTTCCAGTCTAAATGATATATAGTTTTAACTATCTTTTTAAGAGTTAGATGTGTTCAAATATCTTTCTTATCATCTTCTCTTTTTTCTCAACTCTGAAAATGTCTTTCTTCTCTAATTGTTCTCTGTCTTCTCACCATTTTTCTCTATTCTCTTACCTTCTTTATTTACTCAATTTATTTTCTCTCCATTCAAAAAATAAATCGATGAAATATCTTTTTACTTCTCCGTTAACTGTTCAACATCGCAACCCTCACTGAAGATGCCTTGGCTAGCCACCGTGACTACAACTTCTTCATAATTTTTTCATGATTTATAGTGATCTTTAGCAATAAATGTGAATAGTTTTCTTAGTTTATATTTTTTTGTTGATTTTGGTTTGGTCTAATTACTTTCTTTGTTTTTTTCTCCATCATTAAAATTTCTTTAATATTGTGAATATGGATTAAATTTGTCAAAAAGGTTTATTTGATATGGCTTATGGGTTAAAGTATTCTGTGTAAAAAGATACTAAACATGTCTTTATAAGAATAGATGGGAATTGGAGAAATTTTTAAATATCTATTTGATTTTGTTCTAAACTAATTTATTGGTTACAAATTATGTGTTTGATCAAATGCCAAAATGACATTTTTTGGTATGTTTCCTTATTTCTCATTTTACTTTTAAATTCATGACGCTTTTGATACTACTTTTCACATGAAAATTTTTTAGTTGATTTCATCGATTTGGTATTATCTTATAAAGTAAGAATTTTTCACATACAATCTTTGATTCTTGTTGTTGCTTATCTTTTGTTATTATTACTCCTATTTATAATCAATAGTTCAATTATATTTGTTTAAAAAACGTTAGTAAATGAAAACTGATGTTTATTTCAGAAATTTAGGTGAACGGGTAAAAGATTAATGGAATGTTCAATTGTGAAATTTGATGCAGGACCTCTATAAAAGTTAGCATTGACACAAACATAAGTGAACAAAAATAATTCAATTGATGATTGAGTAGAAGATGAAAGTTCATAGTGGAGAAAAGATGCAGGACAAAATGAAGGTATTACTTGGATAAATTGAAAGAGAAGACCTAAACAAGTGAGAAGTTTACTAACAAAACATTAATTTTGCATTAAGTTTTCAGTTGTTTTATTTAATTTAAGTTCAAAATTGAAAGTTGCTTGCTACATATTATAATTCTTGCTTAGATTAAAAATTAGTATTTTTGTTTCAAGCTAACTTTTTTCATTTTTTTTGTTCATCTTATAACTTTATCTTATAGTAATTATATGAATTTAAATTCTAACAAGTTTTCAATCAGACATGCATTAGTTATGTTTCACTCAAACTATTTAAGTTTTCAATCTTTTTGAAATTGTTGTAACTCATCAGTTACATTTATATACAATATTCTATTTTTAGGCTGAAATTTTGTAAGATATTAACAAAATTGTTAAAGAGTTCTACATTACAAATTGATCGTCAGGTGCCTACAATTATATTACACTATATCTATATATCTATTGTTATGAAATAATATTTATTTATTACCCATGCAAAAGGAATGTTAGAATTGTCATTCATATGTTTACTTATAATTATCATATCTTTATATTACACACAATAAATATAATTTCTTATTCCTATTATAAATTCATCATTTTCTTCATTTCTAAATTATTTATATATTTACTTATTATATAATAGTTTTCTAATTTAAAGCAATCTAAGCATTACAAATCAGTACATCCCATACAAATATACTGGTTACCGACTAGTTACATATAACATGAGCAACATAAGTGGTTGCACTTTGTTTTGTTAATTAAAGCAAATATGTAAAATAATAAAGCAGTAGCGTTATTTGCACCCGCTGAAACAAGAGAGAATCTGGTATGGTGTTCAGATTGAGATCTGATCCTAAACCCACTCATAGAAAAGAGCTTAATTAATTGATTCAATTAATCACATTCCACCAACCACATTGCACATATATAGTGTCATATGTAGTCCCTGACCTCCTTTGGTTAGGATCAAAATGCATTATACTTTTACATAGGACGAGGTAGGTCTCTACGAAGGGTGGCCAATAAACAAGCTCGAAACTGCATTATAAAATTGATGGACTTATTTATTTATATTTTTTTTTTCTATTCTATGTTCTAGATATATTGGTTAATTAATTAAAAAAATTAAAAATTTCTAAAATAATGAATATTTTTTGTTGTTACCGATAATTCATTTTTACTTATTTGACAAAAAAATATTTTATTTTATTTTTAGTCTCTTAAGAATACACTGTGTGTAATAGAAAAATCTTAATTTAATTGAATATTAATTTATTATAAACCGACTTTTGCTATCTTAAAATATTACGATTTTATGTTTAGTCTTTCATTTTTGCAAGTTTAAAAATAAGGAAATAAAAGAAATGAACAATATTAATATTATAGTATAAAATTATATTCCTTTTTTTTACACAAAATTATATTCCTTTTAAATTTATATTTGTACGTCTATTTAAGAAAAAACTTTTTTCTTTTCTTTTTTACTTTCTATTTAACCAAACAAGTGAAAAAAATGTTTTCTTTTTCTTCACTTTCTTTCACATTCTTCTCATATCAAATAAACTAAAATTTTACCCATTTTATCAGCATTTTGTTTCTATCTATTTGCTTTCTTTCGATTTTCTCTCTTTTGATTTTCTTTCTTAGACAAAACATAGTGTGTGTGTAATGCTCCACTTTCTAAGCCAAATAATACTCCACGTTATAACCTTTAACGTAGATATTTTTGGATATTCCTATCCGAAAATCGGAGACTAATCTCTCAATACATGGAGATTCAATTAACAGAGAACAGAGATGCAAAGGACAACGATAAGTTCTGTCATTTATCATGTTTAAAGAAAAATTGTTCGACTTTCAATAAAAGTAGAAAGAATGTGTTTCCTCATCATATTGGTTTTGATAAAAGGATTTAGAGTATGTGTCATTTTTCGTCGCCATCATGGAAGAATAAATATCTATCTACCATTGTCGCTTCAAAGATCATCGTTTTAGAAAGGTATGAGAAATACAAAATACAATATATATATATATATATATATATATATATATATATATATATATATTACTTATATTAATATAGAGTCAAAATAAACTTTCGATGGTAACTAACTAATATTTTACTTCTTATGTGAACAGGCTTCACAGATAAAAGAATCACGTGTAGCTCATTTGTAATTATCCAACTGCTGCTTTGCTATTTTTGAGGTGTAGCGGGGAATTTAATGTGTTATGTGAGAAATATCTATATAAAGATTAATAAATAAATAATTGATTATTACAAACTAAATTATAAATATAAATACTATTTGATGATAATAGTGATTTTAAGGAGTTAATATTCAAGTGAAATATATAGGGTATAGTTTTTTACATTAGAATATTCTCTCAATCATAATTATCACAAAAGATAGAAAGAATAGATAAAAAACTAAAAGAAACAAAATCTTATTTATCTATTTTTTAAGGAATTAAAGTGCCCTGAAAAGAAAATTTATTATAAAAAAATACATATTATTTATCTATTATTTGTGAGAATTATATATTTTTAAGATTTGATTATTTTTTTTTATTGGATACCTAAAAGATTAATGAAGTGGAGTGGAGTTTTCTAAAAGATTGTTAGTCAAATTTTTTATACATATTAGTTATCGATCGAAGTAGTAAACACATTAATAATATGATGATTCAAAATAAGTGGGTCTTCAAACATGGGCTTATTCTCTTCTTACAACATAAAAAATTAATCTGACATAGTAGCAAAACAGTCAAGTGAATTGATTTTATGACTTGGTGAGTGAACAACTTGCATGGTGCCTGTGGTATTCATTGCACAACAATCATTATTAACTTCTGATTTTCCTCTCTCAAGCGGAATGGTAATGGGATAATATTAATTTTCAAACCAACATTTTGTAATTCTTGAAACTTTTGATAATCTTCTCACTCAATTAATTTAACGTGCAACTTAGCACTAGCCTGTTGACAATGACACAGAAAGAATGCTCTTAGTAGTATACATGGCGTTGGGGTCCAGTAGTGGAGGATCATGGGCCTGTTCCACCATTAGAAAACACAGAGAATATGTACTAATGCCATTATCATTTTCATAGACATCACACATAATAATTGTATTGTATATTGTTAAATTGCCAATTGCTACATCTGTAATTTATCAATGGATATAAATAGACAATAGACAATTTCAAACATTTGGTATTTATCTATCTATCTTCCTTTCCCTATTCACCAATTCTAACAGACATTTATTTTTTGATGTCTCTCTCTGCCGCCCAAACAAAGAAAAGAACCAAACAAACCCGATTCTCTTAGAATAGCAAGTCACCGTTCCATCAACATATCATCACAATTAGTGCATGCTCAACTATAGCTACTGCATAACATATTCAACTCTCTCTGTCTATTCTCATTATTCAACAATATCTTTCTATTAATATGTTCTATACATTTGCATCTGTATTAAATATATGGCAGTGGAAAAAGGTTAGTTTAATTATTGTGAATGCTAGGGAAGAAGTGAAGGTGTGGTGATCGATGGGTGTTCCACAACCTCCACCTCCCTCTCAACATCTCTATCCACAAGAAATTCAGCTTAAACTTTACCAAGCCTTCATATTCTCAATTCCCATACTCTTTTCCATCATTTTGGTTCTTTTGTTTTACTTGTTCTACCTCAAAAGGAGGGCTTCCTCTCTCTCATCACCACCTCTCCACATTCTTTCCAGTTCTTCTACTAATCCGCAAACTACATATCCTTATCCTTCACTAGTGAGTAAGATTTTCGTTCTTTGTAATTTGAAGTCATAATTGCACAACACAACATAGGGATCTAGATTCTATGACTAACTTAGGTGGCTGGCTTCAATGACTTTATGCACTGCACCACCACGCATCCATTATCAGTAATTGAATAAAAAAAGTAATGTTAGCCTCTATGTTGTTGATGTTAATATCACAGCCTTGCCGTTTAGATCCGACAGTGCAATTTCTAGACAAACTTCCAAGAATTTTGTTTGATGAGGATTTAAGAACAAGAGATTCAGTGTAAGCCTTTCCTTCAGTTCTTTTATCATTTTTTTATGCCTATGATTGGTCTTTTTGTTTGTATTATCTTATGAAAGATTGCTGTGTTACCTGTGTAGCTAGTGCCTATAGGTTTCTTTTCCATGTCTCTTTTTTGGACTTTGCTTAATGGGCTTTAATCTCTATCTATTACATACGGTATCTACAGTATGTGTACCGGGCTTACATTGTTAATTTGCTATATCTCCGCCAAATTACACTCAACTGATTGTTGTTCTTCAAAAAAGTTTTAGAACCTTTCATGACATCCATTATTTTCATAAAAAGTGACATGGAAAAAGGAAGTAACAGGTGTAAAGAATATATGAATTAAGAATGGCCTTTTTTATGCAAAACTTGCACATTTGAAGGTGACTCACCAGGAATAAAGTCAAAAGAAAAATAAAAAATATAGAATTCATGCACGTGTAACCCGAGTGGGTAGTAAAAAACCAAACTTTTAAAGATAGATTGATATAGGTTACATTTGCTTTGGAATTTCTAGTGGACAAGTGCTGGATGGATTGCACTTTGGAACTCTTGGATTAATTTCTTATGCTGGTCCCCTGTAATCCCCCCCCCCCCCCACCCCCGACGTATCCAAACTCTTGTCTTTTACTGATTTAATTCAGTAGTGTTGAACATCATTATTTCAAAACTAAGGATATGATTGTGCAAATATTCTAGTAACTATAAATTCATGAATTGAAGGCTAAAAGGTTGTTGATGTTATTTTTTGTAACCAGATGTTGTGTTTGCCTAGGAGAATTTGAGCTGAATGAAGAGTTGCTACAGATTCCTTATTGCAAGCATGTGTTTCATATAAGCTGCATATGTAACTGGCTGCAATCAAACTCCACGTGTCCACTTTGTAGATGCTCCATCATTCCCTCTTCCAAGTTCCTTAATCCAGCACCAGCTATTATTATATCAGACCCACCACAGCAAGGTGGAATTTCAGGCTCTTCATCACACATCATGTCATTGCCTCATCAACAAGAAGAAGAAGTTGGTGCTTCCACAAATACTACCATTTTTCAAGGGAATGATGTATAATGTATTAATAAGATAATAATACCTCTTGGATAGTAGGGGGAGGCATTCAACTGGTCCTCATGAGTCTAGAGTTCTGTATATTCAAAACCAATAATGTATGAAATAAAATGTGGCCTTTCTTTATCTACATTGGAATATTGGGTTAGTTTGTGGTATGCATAACACAATGTTTGCAATCTTGTATTTGTAAAGGAATTTTTGTACCCCACCATTAAGTGGGATTTGGATGGAGCCTAGATGATCGTGCATTAGCCAATCATGGTAATGTGCATTATTAGGAAGAAAGTGGTGAGAGTATCTCCGTGAATTTACTTGGGTTATGGGCAGAAGTGGGGATAGGATAATAAGCTACTAACGTGCAACAAAGAAAAGCATCAAATGATTGGTTAAAAGAAAAGCAGGCCTTTGTTTTGCCACCTTACTGAAACCTGAAAAAAGATACGTGTGTTTGCAGTACTTACCAAAAATAGATTATTTTAACAATTAATTATGTTTATAATTCATCAATATTATTATTATTATTATTGACCGAGAAAACTGCTACATTATTATGTTAATTAATCTAAAAACATTTTTTTCACCATTACACACATTGGTGGTAATAACATACATGTTTTATGTTTTATTAATAATTAATTTTCGTAAAAAATTTGGATAACAAACTTTAATAGAATTTTTGTTATCAATCAAATTTTTTCTCTTCAAAATGCTTAAACCTTTAATTTTACACTAGAGATCTAGGTTTAGAGTTACTTGAACCAATGACATACTAACAAAATAATTTCATACATAAGTTTTAAAAATAATTATTAATAATTTATTATGAAAGTTAATAAATTTATTATATAAATAATTTATGATTTGATAATAGTATAGAACACTTTTATGCAATTAATACATTCTAATTAAATTAATTGATATAAAATAATTTTTATGTTTAAATATATTAAGTAAGAGGTTATTTTCAAATCAAGTATTTTATTTAAATTGTTTAAAATAATTCTTTTATGTTAAAATTATAAAAAAAAAGGGCATGGAATAATTTGTAGTGATTTTTGTGTATTTGAAATGATTATTTGGTGAATAACATATGAAAATAAAAGTTAACTAGAAAAAATATATTTTTGATCATAAAATCTAACTTTATTTGTATTAAACAGATATTTTCTTTATAAAAAAAATAAGTAAAAAATATAGTCTAATCTACTTCTTCTATATTGTAAATTAGAGGCGAGTGACCTCTGACTGGCGCAACTCTCATGTTATAGACTCTCTCAACATTTTATTTCTTCTCTCTTTTAGAGGTACACACTTCAAACATTATTTTTGCAATTAAGTCAAATAATTGTTTATTGGGCTAGTTTAGTTTAGGTTTGACAAATAAAATTTATAAAACTGATTAAGTTAATCCATTTTAATAGATTCTTTATTCATTCTTAAAAGCAAACTATAAACTGACATATAAATACCCCTCTCGGTGTGTATCGATCGATAATATTCCACTTTATTCTCTCTCATTCTGTCATAAGTTCGTTAATTACTTATTGGCAAGGGTTAAGGGTTGCTTGTAACTAGTAAGTATTAGACCTTCTTATATCTCTCTCAATAATTTGAAGTTTGATTCAATCAATCACTAATGACCAAAAAATGTTCCTACCAGGCATATATGAGTGAAGGATTGAATCCTCTGTACATTTCATAAATTTGAGGTTGATTCCTCTTACTTAAAGGCTTTAATTTTGATCAAAGCAACAAAAAAATTGTCAGTGCTCAAGCATCGAAAATCGTGTTGCATTAAATTTCAACATGTTTGGAGTCAATCCAAATCGAGGATAAGTTTAAAGGGATGTAATAATTCAATTTAGTGTCATTAGAGTCACAAGATCTGCATTAACCAGAATCTATTAGGGTGACAACCGGAAATTCACACACTCGATCTTACTCATATAAACCCAAGCTCAATTCATTCAAGTAAACGTAAGACTACCCCGCATTCTACTACATTGAAAGAAGCATTAGAACAATACACATGTAAACGTACGTACGTAGTTCAGCGTGATCAGTGAATTTGATCACAACCATTATCTAAGAAATCGTGTTCCATTTTTCCAACTACAATTTGCATGGGACCAGCCACAAGCCCACCAAATCCGAATCTTAATTAACTTGTATTATAAGCTGAGAACGAACTAGCTATATATATATTGGCCATTAACTCATCACCGCAAAACCAACCATGAACATTAGACCAAATGACACTACAGGATAACTTGGTTCCGGATTGACAAAGACGGAGGTTTACGTGTATTAATTGTTAATTTCCACAATATATATGTGTACGTGTATTTTAATGCTATAAACTTGTATGTATATATACGAGTATGTCTACAATTTTAAAAAAAATCTCAGCCTCGTCTTATGATAAAGATTAGTATAAAAGCTGCAAAATAAACAAGAACCATTTGATGATATTCATAAACTGCAAGGTTCCCCTATATATATAAAAAAGGCATTGGAACAAATCAGGTAACGGTGTTGAGTATGGTTGCCGTTGCTAGCTACGGCCTACTGCATCAGACACGGAACTCCAATTAAATTTGAAAATATGCATAGCATAGCATATCGTATCTCTTGCGTATGTACTTCAATCTCAATCACCTTGCTAGCTGGTCAAAATGAACCTCATCGTGTTCCACAAATTTAAAAGTAGTCAATGATTCCCAACAAGAAACATACATGACAACCCCATTATTTACCGTCCAAATTCTTAGCTTATTATTCCATCCCTTTTTCCCTTACTCAAAGATGAGCAATTCTGCTAACCTCACTGATGCATGCATGTCTTGGGAAAGATAATAATTAATTCCATATATAACTTATAATAATTGAGTGTAGCCAGATAAGAACGGAAACCATTTACGTTCATTGAAGTGAATATAATACCCAGAATCGAATCCAAGCAGTGAATAAAAGTCCACCTTAGTTTACCAATTTATTTTCATAAGTGAGAGATTTAATTATACAAACGAAAGTGATATACACACAAAAATTCAATGTACAGATGCCTCACGAATTAGGAGCTAAATTGATTATTGGGTAAAGAAAAAGAAATTGGCTGATTATTAAAGTTGGTAAAAATTTGTAGAACCTTTTTCTATGGATGTTTTGAAACAGCTACTTAAAAAAAATCATTTTCCAAAAATAAAAAAACTCTCAAGAAAGGATAAAAGAAAACTATTATGTCTTTAAATAAGCTTAATCAAACACGAAATAATTTAGAATATTCAAATAAAAGAGTTAGATATTGAATAGAAAAATTGTTAATGATTTTTACACAAAATGAACAGTTATTCCTATACAAATATTCTAAAATGCTTTTTCGTAATACATTTTTTCTCTATTTCTCTATTTCTCTTATTTATATTATTTATCTCATATTAATTCTGCTTATTCTGTCTTAATTGTAAGAAAAAAATGTACGAAATTATTGTACATATGAAGTTTTCCAATTTAAATTGAATATATTAATGTTTTTTTTCGTGTGCTATTGTACCCCACGGCCTATTGTTCCAAAATATAGGCCAAGATTATATAATGGAGTTTTTCTTTTGGTCTAGAATGGACTTGAATATGTTAGGAAGTATGGGAAGCGCAGAAATTAATAGTCAGGAAAGAGAGTAGACCTAGAAATTAAGAACACTTAAACATTAGCCCATGTTCCCAAGATTATTTTGGGCTTTCTAGCCCATTACGAAGACAATCATTAATCTGAAATAGATTTCTTGCCCTTAACTAAAAAGAAATTCTTTTTTATGGATAGAAGCTAAAAAATAAGTTATTGTACCTTAAACTTAAAAGCAACTTTAATAAATAAATGAGTAGGACGATAGCAAAAGTAGGTCTTGAGGCAAATTTTATTATTTTCTTTGATTTTGAAGAGTACTTTTGATACCTGCATTCCAAATTAAAAATAAAATAGACATATAATATCAATCAAATATGATGTTGAAATAATGACTGCTAAAAGTTTGTCCAATTTTTGTGTGCGATCTGAATTTACAAAAAAATCAAATGGTAGGGTGTCGGCATTCACTCGAAGATCAAATTCGTGAAAAACAAAACTACCTCTTAAGCACACTACCCAGATTGAATTTTCATTCTTAATATAAATTTAGCAAAGGACAGTATTCAACACAATTGCTGAAAATTACATTTTATTGACTTCAGGGCTCATTACATTAGACCACACGATCTGGGTATATGATTTCAATACATAATGAAACAACTATTTTCCGTCCATAACTCATATAGTCCTATGAATTTGTGTCCAAAAATCACTGGTTCTCAAAATGTGTAAAGAAAAAAAAAAGACAAAGTAAAGGAAATACTCAGATTGAGTTTGAATTCTACTTATGGCCTGAATGGGGCAAAGACAACTACTGAATTGTGTCCACCGAATCCAAATGAGTTGGATAGACCTGCAAAAAGTACACTAAAGATCAGAAATGATGAATTTTACATGATTACCTCTATTCAATTGAAGAGATAATACATACCAACATTAACTTCATGCTTCTTCTTAACGTTAGGGACAGTATCAATTGTAACACTAGCCTCCAAGTTCTGCGGAAAAGTGAGAAAATTAGACAATATTAAAATCTTGTGGGAATCAACAAAAGTTACACAATGTAACATTTGAATAAGAGGATAGGATGAATTTCTGGTTCAGGACGTTACATCTTGGTTAATGCTTGGATGCAACCAGCCAGTTGTGATGGCTTTGATAGTTGCTATGGCTTCCAAACCACCAGCAGCCCCAAGACCATGGCCAATCATTGACTGAAACGATAAGAAAATATAATGATAAATTTTAAGGTTAATGAAAGAGTGCTGATATGATTCTGAAGTATTTAAAACTTAAAAAAAAAATGTTTCTTACCTTAGTTGCATTCATTTTCAATTCTGATGTGTCCTTAAAAACCTTTTTAATTGCATTAACCTCAGCCAAGTCACCAGCCAGTGTTGACGTGGCATGAGCATTCACATAGTTCACCTGTACAGTTTAGAAATCAAACAAATAAGAATTCATCAATTTTACATAAACAATTGAATATAGAATCTAAACTTTTTCAAAGCAACATTCTAATTATGTGTAATTATGTATCGATCAGTTCAGTTTAGATACTTGTGCCTTGGTAGTACTCTCTATTTCTTACCTCTTCAGGAGAAACTCCAGCATCTTCTAAACTCTTGCTTATGCAAGATGAAACTCCAAGACCATCAGCTCTTGGATCAGTCATGTGATGAGCATCACACGTTATGGCACCCCCCAAATATTCTGCTATTATTTTGGCTCCCCTTTTTGTTGCACTCTCCAAGCTCTCCATTACCTTTTTTTTCAGTGATAGAGAATCAAGTTGTCATTAGGTGAACAAAAGTAAAGTTAAAACAAAAACTTGTTAGGCCATATTGCTTTAGAATTACATGTAAAAGATGTATATATAGTGTAAAAGAAAATTTTGGGTTCAAGTTTCTACCAGCACACCAGAGCCTTCACCCATCACAAAACCATCACGATCTTTGTCCCATGGTCTTGAAGCCTTCTTGGGGTCTTCATTTCTGTGAGACAAAGCCCTGCAAGCAATGAAGCCTCCAAGACCACTAGGCATGATTGCAGCCTCAGTTCCACCAACCACCATGATATCTGCTTCACCTTTTCTAATGTGATTAGCAGCCGCACAAAAGCAGTAATTTGCCGTTGCACAAGCAGTGGAAATTGAATAATTGGGACCCATTAGGCCTGTGTCTATAGCCAACAAGGCAGAACCCATGTTGGTGATGGAGTAGGGAATGAAAAATGGAGTAATTTTCTTATATCCCTTCTGTACAAGAGCTTCCACACCATTCGAGAAAGCCGTTATACCTCCCATTCCTGATCCCACCAGAACTCCTATTCTGGTTTTGTCCATCTGCTATAGACATAATGAATGTATAATTTCGTACCAATCTTCCTCATTAAATTATTGTCCTAATGATTACAACATGGACAAAACTTATATACAGTTCTTTCTTTAGGTGTTTTTTGTACTTTTCTCCAATTAAAATTGGAGTTTCACCTTCATAATCTTTTAATGCAAACCTTTATTACATTGATTACTAAGGTAAAACTCCAATTCTAATTTAAAAACAACACCTATGAAACTGTATCTAAATTTTGTCCTTACAACAAATCAATCGCTCCCGATATGGTTAGTGAACCTAAGAATAGAATTTTCTTGATTAGTTAGGCAACTACATAATGCAGCTACAAAAAATTCTGTGACTTACAGTGTCAAGGACTTGCGTTCCAAGGTTGGCATCATCAAGGGCTCTCTTGCCTGCAACAATGCAATACCTCCAGCAATCGTCAAGGCGCCGGTCATTCTTGCCATCAATGTAGCCTTCTGAAGAGAAATCACGTATCTGACCTCCAAAACGGACCGGGAAGTTTGAGGCATCAAACCTATCTATTAGGCTTATCCCACTTTCTCCCTCAAGAAGCTTGTTGTAAAAGGCATCAACGTCACTACCAAAGACTGACACAAGACCCATTCCTGTTATTACTACCCGCTTTTTTGGATCCTTTTCTCTCTTTGGTGCTGCAACAGTTGGGGAAGCCATGGCCTTGATTGTTCTGCATCTTGAAGCTGCTGCGTCAATCCACAATAAAGTATGACATAAAAATACATTCTAGTTTATGTCCTCATATTTACGGTTACCCATGGAATATTGGGATTTGACTCATCTAAACTAAACAATTCCCTTTAGAAGCTAAAATAAGTGATCACTATCAACATTGATTTAATATTATGTTTACATACATAACATAAAAAATCATAAATACATTAGAACTCCAACTGTTAGATTTTTTTTAACAATGATCGTCATTACTTACTTTATCCTTCCGAATATTGGTATGACAATCAATAGAAGTACTACTTCCTATAGAGCCTGAACAAATGCCAGCATGGGCAAGTAGCTAGGCTCACCTAATCGATCATTATTATAGAATAGTTAGTTATTAGTTCTTTAAGAAATTCCGAATCCAAATTCTGTTAGTACTAAGGTAGGATGAGATTGGTAATAGGATGTAGAATAGCTCAAATTCAAAATAGGAGAAATAGACATAAAAAAGGAATGCACCGCTTAAACAGTCTGGTTAACATGATAAGTTGAACACTAATCTCAATTAAGACACACTATGTCTACCTATCCAACAAAAAGAGAAAACAGAATACTCTTCTTATTCCTTATCTGCATTTGACAATCTAATTTGTTGGCAGTCCCTAACATACAAACACAAAATACACGTAACACGTCTGCCGCAGCATCACATGAAGTGGTATTGAAACCACATAAACAAGGAGAATATTTTAATGGGATATGTTAGCAATCATTCAAGTGACTAGTTCCCTCCAATATACATCTTCAAAGGACATTGGAATTCACACTACCACAATTACATTTTCAATATATACAAACATGCCCTTACAAGTCATCAACGATTTCCTTTCATAATTAAGCAACAAAAGTACAAGTATCAATAGGAAAGAGTAATGGCTCTTACATGAAGAAGCTGAAATGTACTGGCTAGGTGAAGGCATTTGCATTCTCTGCTGCAATCTAAGCCCCTCATAATGAACCACTGATATCTTTCCATTGTTTTCTGAGACACTGTTTCTGAGAAATGCTCCTAAAGGACATGTACCAGCGATACCTGCCATCTCTCTGACACACACACTCTCTCTTTCTCTCTTAAGATGTGTTGATTTAAAGTAAAGGAGGGAACTTTGGATTATCAGTGGAAGAAAGAGCTAATGGAAAAGAAAAATAAACTAAAATAAAATAAAACAAGCATTGTTTAACGTTTGGTTTGGGAAGTCCGTCATTGTTTTGTTGTCCTGAATTTTGTGTATGTAACCAATGATGGCTTTGGCCAAAAAAACAGTTTTTCTAAATTTTCCCCATTTCTTTCAATCGCTTAACTACCTAAACAACCCAATTGGACCTTCAATAAAGAGAAGTCGTCGTCGTCCATGGCACTTATGTTGTTGGTGGATCATGTTTATTGTCCCAACTACTCATCCGGCTTCAGTTTAGGTGAACCTTCAGAATTCAGAACTTCTTGGAGTAATAAAACACTGTTTTATTACAAACTTCAATGCTTAGTACATCTAGTTGTCATAGTCAATACATACATGGAATGATGGAACGAGAACTTTGGAAATATAGCTCATTAACTTTGATAGTAAAAAAATGAGTTTCTTATTGTTTTTTTTTACTGAAGTTACACATATGTTATCCTTGACATAATATGATACTGGGTTAAAATAAAAATACGTGTTATTATTATTTTGATCCCTAAATACGTCTTATTATTTAATTTGAAAAATTAATAATAAAAATATAAAAAAAATAGTGTAAACTTTGCACTAAATTAAATAGCCTCCAAATTACGTGCTTTTACTCCATGAAAGGATCTAAAATGTGATGTTGCCAGGTTGGACCAAAGAAACGAGGATTCGTGGTGAATGCTGAATGAAAAAGCATGTTTTTCATACCTTCATATAATGTATACACTTTGAAAATTAAAAACAGACAGGAACATGATTTTTGGAGTATAAAGATAAAAAATAAAAAGGAGTTATTAGATTTGAATAATCTGAATTACAATATCCTAATGGCTAACATATATTAAGAAATGGATAAAATAATATTAATATATGATTGTTATGTTTGGTAAGATATTTTAATTAATTTTTAACTTGGTCTAAAAAGCTTATTTGGTTGTTAAATAAGTAAGTTGTTTTAGTAACTTTTAACATTTTTTGAAATAGTACTTGAAATAATAGTTTTTTAAAATGCTAGTTTCTAACTTTTAGCTTTTATATTTTTTTTCACTTTTATTCTAGATACATTTATTCATTTTCTTTGTTATATTTTTTAAATAAATCATGATTTAATTATTTTTTTGTCATCTTATATTTTTTACTACTTTAACCACTAGTTTTACAAAACATTTATAATTTATTAAGTTAGTTTTTCCACTTCAAACTATATGCTATCAACTGTTTTTTTTAGTTTTCAACTAACTTTTTTATCTCCTAACTAATTTTCCATTTAATTTTTCCAAACATAGCCGATATGCATAAGTATATTTAGCAATTGAGAATGAAATTTTTCACGATCAACATAGTAATTTTTTTTAAAAGTTTATGGTCATTAATTTAAAATAACATATATATATATATATATATATATATATATATTTTGTAAAAAAAAAAAAAAAAAAAAGAAGATGAATTAAAAAAAAAAAACGAAACATCTTCTAATAATGTCAACTTTAATATATTGCAAGAAGCAATCAATTCAAAAATAAATATCATGACAAAATTTGAATGTGTTAAAGAATTAAGAAAACAAATTAGTAAAGGAAAAGACGAAGTTAAAGAAAGAAGAAAACATATTAGTAAAGCAAAAGATGAAGTTAAAGAACGAAGAAAACACATTAGTAAAGGAAAAGATGAAGTTTAATGAAATGGAACTTCTCTTAACACTTTCTCTTTTTAATGACGGATCCTAGCAGTCTTTTAGATGCTTGGATCACAAACTTTTCATTTGTGTAATGTTGATATGCATGTGCTCAAGTCATAAGTGTAACTGATAAGTTTGCACGCAATTTCTTTCAGAAATACATCCTAATCTAATGTTTTGTTGTTTACGTGCGTTTGTTTTACGGATTAAAAACTTATTCATGAAAATATTACATATTTATGTTAATTACAAATTTTGAAAATACGGAAAAAAAAATATATCTTAAATTTTGATTTGGGTCACTTAAATGAAATTGGCCAACTTAGGCCAAGATCCACACCAATCAAACTAAGCAATTACTTCCTGCACTTCCATATTTGCTTCTTGCATCTAATATGAAATGTAAAAAATTATATTTTGAGAAGATCTTTCTGAAACATAATTTTACAGTCCAAATTAAATATTTCAGAATCTTAAAAAGGTGTGATTTATTTTATTTTATTTTCTTTAGTAGTTTTTGAATTATTTTATACTATACAATTTATTTTAATTATTATATTAATTAACATTATAAAAGTATCACATTTATTTAAGTGTATTTTTATACTTTATTATAAACTTGATTAAATTTTTTTTAAGATATAATATAAGATTGATAATATAAAATATATGAAAAATGTAATAATTGAAACTAAAATGATAATAAAAATAACTTGTCTATAAATAAAAATTACAAAAGTTTTAAATTAATTAAAAAAATTAAATTTAGGGTAAAACATGTTTGAAGTCCCTATAAAATTTGAAAAATATTAATTAAGTGCTTATAAAAATTTTGTATTAATTTGGTCCTGATAAAAACAAAACAAAAATTACTAGTCTTCAATGGTAAATCGGTTAAATGATAATTTAACTTAATTAATAGACTTATATGTGTAATTTTACTACAAATGAGTTAAATAATTTGTGGCTGCTAAAATCCCCAAAAAAATGAACAAAATAATTTTTGACAGCTAAAACTCCCCAAAATTTATATTTTTTTGTCACTTCCTAAATGATTTTTCCTCACTTTATGATGAAATTAAGGAAAAAAAATAAAGTAATAGTGGGTTATGGTATCTTCTAGGTGTGCTTGAAAATGTAAAAAGAGAAAGTAATTGAGGAGGGTGTATTTAAATATGATTTCAAAGGATTTTAAAAGACTTTTTTTGTAAAAAAAAAGTGTTGAGGTATTTAATCAAAATTTTTAAATAATAGAAATAAGTTTTATGATATTCAATCAAGACTATTAGGATTTTTTAAGAAAGTTAATCAAATTTGTTAGTATTCATTTAAGATTTTTTACAATATGAAAAAAATCTTATAGTATTTAAAAGTATACAAATTTTGATGAATTCCTTCTTAGGATGAATGTTTATAGGTTTTATGATACTTTTTAATAGAAAATGCACATTAAATAATTTTACTCTAACCCTTGAAATTTCACAATACTTTATTTTTTCCTTCTTTTTATGCCAATTGACAAACTTTTATTTTGTCATTACACATAATTCATTGTCTTTTTGTCGAAAGTAGTTGACAGACAAATGTTCAACATGCCCTAAAACATGTGATATAAGAAAATTTTCCAATTCTTTGAATTTGGGACATCTTTATAATATGCTCATACATATAAATATAAATAAACATGAGAATTATATAGTTTTAATGAACATGAGAAGTTGACTTATGTATAAATATATATATATAAAGTTTGAAATAATTATTGGGCATATTTTTTGTTTGATGGGGTTGTTATTGTAGAAATGACTATAAGTATCTATGTTATTGACATATATTAGTATAAGATAAATTTGATTTAAAGTGTTAGATGAAGAAAATCTATGGATCTTTATCAATAATTTTGATTTTTTAAAAATTCACAGAATTCTTTAAAATCTTAAAAAATCATAATGTCCTTTAGAATCTTATGAATTCATCATTTGTAAATTCATTAAAATTTGAAGTACAAAATCCTAATCATAAAAGTCTTTAAAAAAAATATCTTAATAATCATTTCATTTTTATAAAGTCTTAAAATTTACAGGATTTTTTATGTCAAAATATTATTTAAAATCATAATCCAATACAATCTTTTAAATCTATTAGCCATATCAGAAATTGTGTAACAAAGTTACCACTAAGATGAACAAAAATATGTTTTATTTGTATAAGAACTAAACTCAAAAAAAATTATGAGGGTAAAATTAATATTTTCAAACATTAGAAGGATTCAAAACATATTTTATCCAAAAATTTATCACTTTAAAATATCTTTTTATCCATAAAATAAAACTAGAATTTATATGAATACATCATATAAATATGTCTATTTCTATCATTTATATTTTTTAATTATTTTGACAGATAATTTTAACAACATTTATAATAAAATAACTTTAAAACAACTTTCAATTTTTAACTAAATTTTCAGCTTGTAATTAATTTTTTAAGTTTCAGCCAATTTTTGTGAATTAACTTAAGTGGGTCCAACTCAATTAATGGTGGAAGCTGCGTGCCTAATTGAATATGCCTAAGGTTAAAAGTATTTGGAGTGAAACTGGAGAAAAAAATATACTATTTAAAGAACATTATGTTACTACTGATTACTGTGATCTGAGACTTGCGATTGCGATATGCATACTGAAAATGCGTTAATTTGGGTGCAAATTGTTTTTTTTTTTTTAAAGAATGCTAACGAAATAAAAAAATCATTCAAAATACAATATTTAATACAATATTTTAAATATTTTCTTCATACTAATCCTCCAACTTTTTAATAAAGAAATATTTATATTTTCATTTTAAAGACATAAAAATGTATTTAATTTTGTACCTAGAATTAATTATCAGAAGGGTTAATGGAAAGATATTTTAGAAGGATATATGTCTATTTATTTAATTATTTTAAAGATTAATTTTAATTAGTTTGTAGTTTTTTAGTAATTAAAAAATTTATTTGAATATTTGATAAATAAGTTTTTTAAAATAATTTATAATGTTATTTTTTTAATAACTTCTAATATTTTTTGAAATATTACTTGAAGTAATATTTTTTAACATGCTAACTTCTAATCTTTATATTTTATTCATTTTTATTTTTAAAATATTTATTTAATTTTTTATTATCTTTTTTAAATATGTCATTAATATCATTTTATATTTTCAGCTATTTTAACAACTAATTACCGAACACTTATGATTAAAGTCAATTTGCTTAAATTTATTTGTTAAAAAAAATACTTACTTTAATAAATTAAGTAGCTTTTTGTTTTTTTAGTGTATTTATCTAACTTGTTTATGCTTAAAATAAAATAGTTTTCTGTTTATTTTGATAAGCAAATCCTATTTGCTTATTATGTAAATTTTTTTTTAAAACATTTATTTTAAAATTATTTATTTAAATTTTAAACAAACTGACCCTTTATAAGCTAGCTTAAAAGTTTATAGTTAGTAGTTTTTAGCTTTTAATATTTCTAACTAGTTTCTAACTAATTTTACAAAACATATATAAATTATCTTTGGTAAGACATTTAAGTTAGTATTTGAAATTTTTTTAATCATTTTTCAGTAGTCTCTAATATATTTTGAAATACTACTTAAAGTAGTGTTTTTAAAACATTAGCTTTTAATTTTTTATTCTTAATATATTTATTAAATTTTATGCTTAAAATTTTTAAATAAATTATAATTTAATTATTTTTTAATTATTTTACACTTTTCAAATATTCTAATAGTTAATTTTATCAAACATTTATAATTTAATAAATTAACTTTCCAATTAATTTTACGGAAGATAATCATAGTCTTAATATTCTCAATACACTCAGTACTTCAATTTTTAATAAATATCTATTAATCTCTTGATCAATATTATCTTTTTTCTTAAAAAAAGGTTATATAAAAGTTATATCTATCGCAAGGTTGGGCTTAAATTCCATTTTTGATAGTGTACTCCACTCTAATTATCTTTTATACTTTGACATAGAATAGCCTTCAATTATCAGCTAACAAATATATCTGTACAGACCAAACATGTAGAGGGCAAAAGAAAAATGAAATTAACGTCATCTTTAATCTTTATACATACTTAGTATGTAAATGAGAACGGTGAAGAAAGGATGAATGTTGATTAACATTTTATGAGAATTGTTAACAATTTGAAAGTAAATATATTAACTAAAAGCTATATATAAAACGAAGCAAATATTATATTTAGCTCTTTACAAAATTTATGAGTTGTAAAAAAAAAAGCTCTTAAAAATTTAAACAATACTCAAATATTCATTAACATGATTCAAAACAGTATATCCGAATATTAATTACGTGTGATTTCTTTAAAAAAGTTAAGAGTTTTGCTAATTAGTACCTAGAAATATTGCTTAAAATTTTAATAAGAAATTTGTATAAAAACTATAATAAAATTGTATTAAAAATCATGAAAATAAATTTTAATGATATTTTTATAAAAAAAATATTTTTATTTGTCTGGTTAATATCTTAAGACATTTTTTATAATTGAGATTTGTAATGGGAAAAAAGGAATGGAGAGAGGAGGCTGAAATGGTAATTAGAACCTTCACCAAAAAAGAAGAAGAAAGAAGTGGTAATTAGAAAGGGGGCACCACCAAACACAGACACAGGTGTCAATAAAGATCCATTGAACATAGCATAAACACCGACGTGCCCGTTTGTCACGGACCACAAAATCATGCACAGTGTAATGTACACTCACAGGCTCCACAGTGTTTTCTAGACTACACTTCCATTCCATGTCTTAGCAGCTAAGGAAGCTCAAATAAAGAAGAAGACAAAACAAAAAGCAAATGCATATTTTTAACATTATTCTTTGTACCTTAATTAATAACTTAATGGAAGCGATATTTTTAATTATCCAATTACTTAGATAATGTAATTTAATTAATCTAACATAAGTGCTTGGTCTTTATACTTTTTCTTACAGAGTAGTAAAACAACAATTCTTGGTGTGAACTCAAACTAAAGTAAAGACGACTCTATCAGCTTCTGGAAAGTAGGATAGTATACAAAATCAAACCCAACTGCCACCTTCCACCTTCCACTTCACCTTGTCACGTGTACGCGTTTTGGCATCATCATCACTCGTCACTCACTTAGGAGCACCCCACCTAATTTAAATTTAATGAAAAACAAAATGACAACACCACCGAAAACAAAATTTCCTCTCACATTTGACAATTATACACGCAACCCGTAAGTAACTTTCCACGAAGTTTCACCTCATCTCATTTTTAATGTACACCCTTTCCCATTTTATATATACCAACACTAGTGATTTCTTATCAAATTTTCTCATTCCAACCTGAACCTGCTCTGAATCCAATTCATTCTTCTTCTTGTTCTTTGTTAGGCAATACAACATTTATTACACATACTCAAAGTAGCTTCGAAGTTAGTATTTTTATTGGCATATCATGGAGAATAATAATCAGTCGTTTTGGCAATTCAGTGACCAGCTGAGGTTACAGGCATCTAATTTGGCGAACCTTTCTCTAAACGATTCGATTTGGAGCAACAGTTACGTCTCCAAGAGGCGTGATGAAAGGATTAATTTTGACATCAAAGTTGGGGGTGAGATCAACTCTTTAAAGTCAAAGGAGCCAGCTTGTGATTATAATGATAACATGAATGGATCTCTTCTTGCCGTGCCTTACAACAACAACAACATTTTGGGTGTTGGTGGAGTTGGTCTCAATGGAGGCTTCAACAAGGGAATTTACTCCAAGCCTGGTTTTGCCAATCTTAACAACAATATTAACCTGAATATCAATCCTAAGGTACACAAGTTCAAGGGTGAAAATGAGCTTTATCACCCATCCAAACCTTCCAAGAAAAACAACAACATCAACAAAAAGCATGGGGACAGCAACAACAACGATGATAATAGCAAGGATTCCAAGGCTGCTGGCGACAAGAGATTCAAAACGCTACCCCCAGCAGAGTCTCTTCCTAGGAATGAAACCATTGGAGGCTACATCTTTGTTTGCAACAATGATACCATGGCTGAGAATCTCAAGAGACAACTCTTTGGTATGTTCCTTAATTTCCTTGTTGAGACTCAATTATGCAATTGTTATATTCTGATTATTGCCATCTAAGATACTATATACTTCAGGTTTTTTAATTGCTGTAGTCATACACTGGAATTGAATCCTTCAACTGTTAAATTATCGTTAACCTTCGGTATCAATTATCTTGTGCTAAGAATTTTATCCTGTCCCTTTTTCTCTTTTTTGCAACTTCGTACATAAAAATGTTATGATGAATCATTTTTTAATAAAGTTTAATTATACTGATAGCTGTTAGGTGAGGACCCCTGTATACTTGCATATCTGATTGATGCTAATTAAATTCGTTTCATTGGAAAATGTTTGTGCTTTTAGGTCTGCCTCCACGATACAGAGATTCTGTTCGGGCCATTACTCCGGGGTTGCCCCTTTTCCTTTATAACTATTCCACTCACCAACTCCATGGAATCTTTGAGGTGTGTTAATGTTAACAATTCAACATTTCAACATCTTCTTTCTCAATTAATTTAATTTAATGAGGCTGTTTGTTCTGGAGTCCAATTTGCATTAGAAATTATTTATGGATTGGGCCATTAGATTAATTAACCTTTAGCAGCTTCATGTTTTGAATACATTTTTGGAATTAACTCATTATATGTGGTGGGGTTTTTTCAGGCTGCAAGTTTTGGAGGGTCAAATATTGATCCATCAGCTTGGGAGGATAAGAAGTGCCCTGGTGAATCTCGTTTCCCCGCTCAGGTAACACTGTAATCCAACTCTAAATTGAGTAATTAGGTTATCTTATCATAAATTGTTTATACCGATAACTATCTTACAAGTCATACTGATGATAATAACATTGGTTGATAATGTAAAAATTTTGTACACTAATAAATTGTATCGGTATGATTTATGATTTATTACTTGTGGATGCTTAAGATGCTTCATAAATGATGATTGCAGGTACGAGTGATTACTAGGAAAACTTGTGAACCACTGGAGGAGGATTCCTTCAGGCCAATCCTTCACCACTATGATGGTCCCAAGTTCCGTCTTGAGCTGAATGTGCCCGAGGTATTTTATTTTTATCTTCTAGATTGAATATTGGTCCCATTTGAAAGAAGATAACATAGTTCAGTGCTATTTTTTTTTCCGGTCCACTAAACTGTCCCTTTTTTTGGTTTATAGGCGTTGTCTCTGCTGGATATTTTTGCAGAACAAGACACCTTCAATGACACTTTCAAGGCTTTGCCGGCATAAAAGGATATAAATAGCAAATAATACAAGAAGAAGAACATCACTCACAGACACAATAGATAATTAGAGGTTTGGGTTGGTTTGAAACTTATTAAGTATGGACTTAAGAAGAGTCCGAAAGACAAAACAAAATGAATATAGCGGAGAACGCTTGGATATTCAACAACCTATATATATTACTAGTACTTTTGTATAGAGGATGTTCTATTATACTCATATATATTATTAAGAGATAATAGAATAAGAATGAACTATTTTTGCATATGGGTTCTTGTACAAAAACTACAAATTGGCTACAAATGGAAGCCTATATGTTGTAGCTTGTGTTGTGTTCAGAAGGAACTGAATATATAGTGGAAAAGTGTGAAACCATGGTGTTCATTTCAGTGTTATTTATACATTATATGTGTGCTTTAAACGTTAATATGCTTTAAAGTTTTTATAAATCTCAACTCAAATCTTATTAGTTCATGTATGACTCAATAAGATATTACCTGGTGCAGGAGGGTTAATTGTAATTATCGGATGATTTAGCTAGACCATTAGATTTAATACTGTTATTCAATATGTTTTCGTTGTCTTAAAATCAACGATTGCATAAACCGTGAAGCTTGGTCGAGATTTAACATTGACCAGGA
Source organism: Glycine latifolia (assembly GCA_013407115.1). Classification (NCBI taxonomy): domain Eukaryota; kingdom Viridiplantae; phylum Streptophyta; class Magnoliopsida; order Fabales; family Fabaceae; genus Glycine; species Glycine latifolia. Next base: position 33,939,118 of record CM023942.1, read on the forward strand.
AATTAGATTATTATCTTTGTCAAGATTTTGTGCCGTGTCTTTCGGGAATAATGAATGATCTTTTATGAACAAGAAGAAATTGTCATTTAATGAATCATCACAATGGTAGGGTTGAAATTGATGATCGTTGTGACAAGAGTATCAAGAGAGGATTGTGTGATCTGTTTCGTGATGAAAGAACAAGTGACTTGGCTGTTATGTGTACAGAATATTATGAACATGCATCATTTCCTACCATTGTGTCAGGGACTCGAGGTGTATCATGGTTTAAACGAAAGGCCAATATAAAATAAATATTAAAAAAATACTTAGTTGTCTGTTAGGTAAATCATTATCTCATTATAGGTATAGATAAACTTTGAAGGTACGTCGTCTCATAAATAAACAAAGATAATTATAGAAAATTGGAAGAAAAATAAATTTATTTCCACCTTGGTTTCATTGAATAGCCAGTAATCAATGAAATAGATTTTTCGATTACCGATATATAGAGAGTCATGGAGTTGTTGCGGTAGGCTGGTAATTGTCAATAATAACCAAACTGCTGGACTGAGTCAAAACGAAGAAGCATTCTTCTTCCCACAAAATCAAATGACAATAGTGTAGTGAACCAACCAACTACACATTTTCATTTTCATTTCTTTTGCCAATATATTATTTAAATTATTTGTCAATTTTGCAGTTAGTATGTCACAGCACTAGCAAGCTACAATAGTTGGTATTAAAAATTTATAAATAAAACCTCTTTATTGTCAAAAAAAAATTGAAACACTATCATTTAATTCTTTAAATATTGATAATGTCTACCATTGAAATTGATTACAATAAGTCATGTATGTATTAAATTCTGACTTGTTATGAATTCATGTCTTTTTATTTATTTGCATCTTTCTAAACCTTTTATTTTTTAATTTACATTTTTGTTTACTTTTAAAATTAATATTGAAATATAATAATTATCAAAATTAATTTTCTAACAAAAAACAGTATTATAAAATTTACTTACAAATTATATTATAAACCTTCATAAGATAATTATTTATGGATATTTTTATTAAAATCACTATTATTGTGTGTGTTGAGTATATTAGATAATCTCTAATAAGTTGAAAACGGTAAACTTACTTGTTTAATTAAAAAACTCATAATAAAAAATGAATTATATGTTTCATTTTTAAACATTTATTTTTTAATATAATCATCTAGTGAAAATTACTTGATTGATTTGAAATATATTTATTTCAAGGAGTAAATACAATTTTCACAATTAACAAAATTGTTTTATACTTTTTTTAATTCTGCAATTTTTTTGGTACCACATTTAGGTATGAAGTTTACCCAATTTCGATTAATTAATTAGGTTGATCCAATCCTATTCCATATTTTGATGACGACTCTATTAATATTTAGGATCAAGTGAATATACATATAAATTCATTACAACTCCTTCCATAAAACATTTTATTAAACATCCTCACTTGTAGTGTTATTTAAATTACACATGTGGGTGGTTTTTTTTTCCAAAATACTTTTTTCACATAAACATGTTTTCATTATACAAAATATATTTTCATTATAGTATGGGTGTGTGTACAAAATTCAAAATGAAAATATGTTTTTGTTGTAATTTTTTACACCAAAACATATTTCCAATTTGTATTTTGTACATGTTCCTCGAATACAACATAAATTATGTAATTTTGAATGCCAACAATGATGGAGGCACCAAATCTCAACATGGACTTGAAAATATAAGAAGAGCCACAACAACAAATAAGAGTGAAGAAGAAATGATAATCATTTTATTTTATTAAAATAGTAACAAATTTACTAGCTGATTTTAATTGTTTTGTAAAACAATGTTAGAATTTGCAATTATAACAATGTCAGCTTAATTGGACGGAGATGATCAAATTGATACATTTTATAAAATTTGAGGAACCAAATTGAATCTTTTAAAAAACTTAAGAATTAAATTGAATCCTTTAAAAAATTAGAGACCAAATTGATAATTAATTTTTTTTTATTTTTCTCCTCTCTTCTCCTTTTTAAAAAACATTTTAAAATGTAATAGGAAGGAAAGTCCAATTATTTTTTGTCAACCTCTTATCTTTCTTCCCTATTTTATGTGTTCCAAATCTTAATTAAAGTTATAAAATAATGCACGGAATTAATTGTTCGAAATTCACTAATTCAACTAAAGGCAAAAAAAATTCTTATATAGGAAATTGTAGAAAGAAAATGAAAAAAATTATTCATTTGTTGCTAATGTTGTTATTATTTACTAGCAACTAATGGATAACTAGAAAACATTGTTGATTAATTGTTCAAAATTCATATATAATGATGTCATAAAAGAAAATTAAAAATCAATGTTGTTTTTTTATCCATAGAAAATAAACACAATGTCAAAGAATTTATAATACACACACATCTTATTTAACCAACTGAGTTTGATCCTCTTGCTGAAATTAGTGTTAATTACTTGCTAGCTTTGCGAATAATGTGAATATAAAAATTATCCATTAATTAACCTCATAGGAAATTCAACAAGAATCAAAGTAACATGCTCTTTAAAATTTCCTTTTGGGTTAAGGGTATATAGGGTTAATAATGTACTTAGAGGGTGTTATAATAAGAAATGGGTCCATAGCTCAGTGGTAGAGCATTTGACTGCAGATCAAGAGGTCACCGGTTCGAACCCGGTTGGGCCCTTAATAGTTTTTCTTTTTCATTTTTAGGCGAAATTTTACTCACTGTTACGGGCCCTTAATTGTATTTTTTTTTTTTCATTTTTAGCAAAGAAATTTCACCCACTGTTACCAACTTAATGTAGGCTAAAATAACATAAGTACAAATATTATTCTTATACTTAAATATCGATGCTTTTTAATCTAAGACATACATCTTAATATATTTTGTAACTTTTCTAAAATTTAAGCTATTCAACCTTACATTAACATTAAACTAAATGTACTCATTTTTAAGTCGATCAAAAGAATGTATGGCACAGGAAAGAAAAAAGAATAAATATTTTCAAGTGTAATTATTTTTCTAGAAGAAAAGTTTGTAAAAGTTTGGTGTAATTTGATAAATCAGCATGAAATAAAAAAATCTTAAATTATATGATAAAATTAATTTTTAAAATAATCATTATAAACATAGTAAATGTTAAAATTTATTATGATAATTTGATTTTGTACTAGTATAATTTTATTTATATAAAAAATTAACTTAAAAGTATTAAAAAATGTCTTTAAATTAAAGCCTTCTATATATATACGTACGTCTCCAACTCACAACTTCTATTAAAAAAAATGGTTGCGTTTTAGAATCCATGCCCAAAGACTGAACTTCAGCAATTGTCAAATTAATAGCATTCCAAGTTTCCAACATTATCATTTATCAGCACAACTAATTAATTCGATCGGATGGCGCGATGATTACAAACAGGGAATGAATAGTCCCATGCATATTGAACTTTTACATGAATATATTATACGGAAAATTTACGCTTGTCTCTCTTTTAAGTATACATAAAATTGAATACAGCCTTACCTATTTAATTTATATAAAAAAGAAATAAATACAAAATTTTCACATCATATAATCATGTAAAATTTTAACAAGAGAATGACACCATCCATTCCCTTCCACACATGATATGACAATCAATGAATCAATGGTGGTATATTGTGCGAAAAGCTTTGCACAAACTCGGCCCGAATTTACATGGTTTTTGTTTATTCGTTAATCATAATTTTTTCATGTTTTGCTACTAGCTACTCAATATGTATGGTCTTTTACAGAAATCAAAAGAAGGGATTAACATACAATTTTTTTTTTGTCAAAAATAAAAGTTTCCAATGAAAATTAATTAGCTTTAACCACGTAGATTCGCAAACGAGATGGTGCAAAATTATTTGGCACGGTTACATGTAATTTGTGAATAAAATTAAAAGCACCCACATATATGTTAATGGCATGGAAGTCAAATAGAAGTAGGGCAGTGCACTGAGCCATTCTCATTACAAACTTAAGCCATGGCTCCTCGATGGCGTTGATGTCGAACACCGCGAAGCACACCCTATAGGCTAAGTTAAATATACAAATCAAATCAAATGATATATACATATAGGACCAACTACCGGGCGAGTACACTATCTATATCTTTTCACCACTTCCTTCCTTTCTTTTATCAACTTATTTCGAAATCAAATGCCTTTTATTTTATTGAGGAAAATAAAATAATATAAAAATAGGATTTAATTTAAATACAGCAACAGCAATTTTTTTCATTCATTTATATACTATTGTGTGGGCTTAATTATATAATTGATTCTTTTTCTTACAACTACAATTGAATATCTCAATTATTTAAAAATTGAATTTATACTATTTAAAAATGTTACAATTATATTCTTTTCATCAATGTCATTAGTTTGATAAATAAAAGTTGTGTAAATAAATATTTTGACATCAATTGTTAATAAAAATCAATTTAAAATTATCTTCTTATATCAGTTGTATTAAAAATTAATGTAAAAATATTTATTCTTTGACAAAATTGAGTTAATTTTTTATAATAAAATTATTAATTTTTACAATAATTAATCTTTTGATATTATATTTTATTCCTACTTTTTTTATATGTAATGGTTGTGCTGAAATTTGAATCTATGACCCTATACATAATATCCCATGTTCATTACCACTAGAGGTTCCAACAATATATATAACTTAATATCATTTAATTATGCGCAAATTATTTTTTTGAAGATATATTTGTTCATTCACTAATAATAACCCACGAAAGAATTAGTGTGAAAATGAAAAAGAAAACAGCAGCTAGCCGTTGAGAAGCAAGGGGATGAGCTAGCAAGCTAATATGTTGATAATGATAATGCTAATATGGCATACATATGTTGATACACGCTGGTGCTAGTGCGATATAATATTTATGTGGCTTTGGTAGAAGGATTATCTATGTGGTTAAGTTTATATAATGGGCAAGACCTGCAAGATAGTGCTACCTCAACGAATGAATTTTAGTTAGGTCATACTGTTTGTCAATTCTTCGAAATGATAGTCCTGCGTCAGCAAGTGACATGGCTGTGGAGGATCCATTGGATGGTTGTGATTTCGAGCCCAAGCTTAAGGAGTAGACAAATATCCCGAATAAATAATGATAAGGTTTTATGATATTTTCGTTTCCCAATCCAAGTTTATTTTATGCTTCTCAATTTGGTTTGGTCTGGGGTATCAAAATTGCAGGCTCGCAGCCCAGCCCAGCCCAGAGCCCATAGATACGACCAAAGATGCACTTGGAGTTAGCTATAACCTAGCTATCGTTATTTTACTTTTGGCGTCATGGTCTCATGGTCTCAAGAACATTGAGTTATAAGAATTGAAGATTCGACAGATCTCAATGAGTCTTACTATACAAGTATACATAACCTAAGACACTTATTTTGACACGGAGTGAATAATTTTAACATATAAAAAGAAGTTAAACAAAAATGTTATGATCCCAATGCCATTGACATGCCTGAAAATCCTCGCATATTTGGACAAATGTCACGGACTAAATAGACAAAAAGGAAGGTCCCGTGAAGGCATCTTCTAATGTTTCTTAGTAACCCTATTCCTTGATGCCCCATTGTCGATACATAGAACCTATGAGCTACGTTGATTTAGATTTCAGGAAAATTCGCCTACCTCCTTTTCCAAGAGTGCTTCAAGTCCAAACAAGAAGTATGGGAATTTTCTTCAGTTCGAAGTAGAAGTTCAACGAATGAACTTATGATTCAATTAGTCCCGTCGTTAAAGATTTGAATGTGACGTTCATACAAAAAATTCAATATTTTTATCAGACCACCTGTCTCTTTGTACCAAATAAAACCATTCCTATCTGCTCTCAAACCTAACAGAGATTGGATAACTATGGAAAAAAAAACTGTAAAAAAATGTTATACAATGGAGAGAGAGAGAGAGAGAAGACGCAAAATATGAGATAAGACGGTCATATAATGAAAAACTGAAAATGTAAAAAAAGAAGAAGAAGAAAAATACTATTGTAAACAATATTGTATGATTTTATTGTATAAATAAGTGAGTGATATCCAAAGATACTATCATAAAACCTGCACGTTGCCCCTTTTATACTATATTGTATGATTCATGAATGGCGATTTTGATCAATAACACGGTGATTTGACGTTAAGTAAAAATAATGGTTTTTCACTGTTTAATTTAATTTCTTCCATCACTTTAGTTCTTGAAAAATGTTCAAAGTAGACTCCATTTTGAAGTGTTTATCTGCAAGGGAGAGAGAAATTGAGAAAAAGAAACAAGGGAAGAAAGATAGAGAAATTGATAATTTGACAGGTAAAGAGATAAGTACAAAGAAAAATTGTGCGTAAGTGGGATGAAAGAGAAACCGAGTGTATAACAAATGCATTCAAACAATTTTCACCAGAAGAAAAAGGAAGAAAAAAAAAATTCAAGAAACAAGAAAACATAAAGGGGTACAAGGGCCAGCAAACAGCAGAGCCGGATGCTGAGCCTCTTGAGCGGATATTTGAAATAAATGTGCTCCTCAACACTAATAAATTTGAGAATCTACCTCTCATTCTGTTCTTTTCCCTTTGTTTTTGTCAAAGCAGTTCCCAACGGTCCAATTTCACAATCGCGCCGCTAGGAATTAAAATAAACAAATTAAGTCCAAACAGGACAGCAACGTGGGGTGACACTATGAGGACAAGTTTTTGCACAACAAATTTCAAACTTAAATATGAGCTTCGAGTGGACTGAAGTTTACTGAAATCAAGCAAATGGGGAATTGCTCTATGAAGGGTACCACTGGAGAGTGTCACCACTCTATTCGTGTTATGTGTGACAGTGGTACCATTTTGCATTTGAAAGCTCCTAAAACAGTGGCTCAAGTGCTTCAACATTACCCGGGTTATGGTGTTTTCCGCCAGGGTCATGACTCATCACCTTTGCCAGAGCAAGAGACTTTAAGCTATGGTCTTTTCTATTATCTTCTCCCTTTGAAGGAGGTTCAAGTGGAGCACCAAGAAAGTTGCTGCGACAAAGTCCGAGTTTCAGAGAAAATGTGCAAATCTGCAGCATCAGCATGTGATTATGTTGAGAAATTGTCAAATGGGTCAGCCCTCGAAGTGCTTCCAACAGCAAAGAATGGGGTTTGGAGAGTGAAGTTGGTGATTGACACGAGACAACTTGAGGAGATTTTGTCGGAACAGGTGAATACTGAAGCGCTGATTGAGAAGATGAGGATGGCTGCAACTGCATGTTCTACTACTACTCCTTCTCCTTCAAGGACTCCAACCCCAACCATGAGCTCTAGGAAACTACTGAGGTGGAAGACAAACACTCTTCAATGGGAAAATTGCTAAAGACACTTACCCTGCAGCCTCTAATTTCTTTTTGGGTTCTTGTTAGGGAAATCTTTTTCAATTTCTATTTGTATAATCTATCTATATATGCAGAAAAAGCATTTAGTATGCAAGCTAGCTTTTCTCTAACAAATATTGGGTCCATTTATGATGTATTTGGACTACCTGTCCAAATATTAATCATGTGATATGGATGTAATGTTATTAAACATTTTTCAGTTTTGAATGTTGGAGTGAAAAGTCTGAGCTTTCATCTTTGTAAAAGGCATAGTTGTGGTTGAATTGTGCATCCACCGATTAAAATATGATATGTAAATACACTATCATGCAATTAGATCCATTTCCTATTATGCAGCCCCACAAGTAAATACCCATGCATCGTTGGGTATGACACTAGTCCTATTTGTTTAGTAATCAGCATCTCTGAGAATCCTTCTTAGATCACACTTCTGTTGTGTGGTCATCCTTGATGGAAACCTAACATCAAACTTGATTCTGAGATTTCCTTTCTTGCAAGGTTTCTTTGAGATGGGCATGCACCTTCATTTGGGACCACCAGCTCATAGCCTGGTTTCACAATATCTGTGACTTTGATTGTGAGATCTCTTCCATCCAAGGTAGTCAAGTTGAGAGTCTTTCCTGTAAGAGCATCTACAAGTAATATCTTCTGGATCACTACAAGATCATTTCTTTCCCTCTTGAAAATAGCACGAGGCCTCTCATCCAACAAAAAATTAGATCAGCTGGAGCATACCATTGTTCTTTGTTGCCTTTCCCAGGAAAAGTGATTTTTGTGCCCTTTCTCCAACCAGGTTTTATGTCTATCTTCAAGATTTCTTCTACAGACTTTAACACTTTGCCAAAACAAAATAAAATAAAAATAGAGGGCCCTTAGTGAAATTGAAATGAGGAGGCAAAAATGAAATATATATATATATATATATATATATATATATATATATATATATATGCTCCAACTTTTTTATGCTGAAAGAAATTCGATCCAAATAGCCAAGTTCAACAGGAAATAAGCCTTATATTCAAATAAACCAAAGAAATATAGTTTACATAACTCAAGCCTGATATTAACACAATGAAACATATTTTACATAACACATAACATTAAGGGCCAAGGGGGTAAACGCAAATCCCCAAAACAATTAAATTTCACCTTCCTTTCTTCCTTGTGGGCACGACATACAGATAAATGTTTAGGTATGTGTGACTTCACAAACGTCAAACGTGCATGATCAAGCCAAATAAGTGTAACGCCAAAAGAAAAAAACCTACGAAAAACAACATCGAGTATAGAATCCAAACATAATAATGATAAAAATGCCAATAATAATAATGACAACCAAACAAAAGGACAGACAGCCAAGGCATGGTACCATGTAAACTATCCAAGATTTATCGTGCTTTGCAGAAAAAAAAAATCCAAGATTTATCGTACAACAATAAAAAAGAAAAAGAAAAAGAAAATATCATATTTTCTTTAATACAATTCCATATCAGCACTTAGCAGCAAAAAAAAAAAATCATTTGCTAACAGTTAAGGTTACACAAAAGTGGTTTTAGGTTCAATGTTTCAATTTTCTCTCAAAAATAGGTTCTATGTTTCAATTCAAAGGCCTTGTAGCCAACACAAACTCGTGATGTTAATTAATGACAGTAGTTATATGTATCATGAATTTACATCGTCCCTTTCAATTCTGTTATGGACAAAACATAGGTGTTTTTAGTGCTATTTTTCAATCAAAATGTCAACATAAATCACTGTTATGAAACTTCAATTCTGATTAAAAAACTGCAACAGCAAACCTAATGCATGCAGTGAAGCAGAGAAGGGCATGAATTAGATAAGTGCCCAAATTTATCAGAAACAGTCCTTGAGACCTTATACTTCTTTTTGCAACCCTTGTAAAGGTCTTCAAGGACACAAAGCAAGCTGCATTCACTCACCACTGCATGCTTCATATTCCCATCAACATTTTCTTTGCTGAAGCTATTAGACTCAATGGGGTAGAGATCACCGTAAAAGTCATACAACTGGCGCTTCTTAGGGTCCCTGAGCTCATCATAGGCCTCAAACTCTTCCTTCCTAAGAGGGTCTTGATCATGGTTCTCATCTGGGCCATTTCATGGCCAACTTTTTATAAGCCTTCTTCAACTCTTCATCCGTGGCATGATGCCTCACCTTCAGTATTTTGTAGTAGTCACCAGCACCCATGTCAACACCAACAGAACTAGTTGTTCTGCGTGAAAATCAGTGCTTTATCAAGGGAAGAAACTTTCTATTCTTTTGTCAATGGTCAATGACTGTGTATGTGGCTGAAAAAAAGGGTAGGTAGGTAGTAGTGGAAATCATGCCTTAGAAGAGATTAAGAGAAGATCAACATTGAAACAGAGTAATGACAAGATACAACAGCACTTTCAATTTTTGGATTTTAATTTTCTTTTTCAGAATCACTCGATTAATTATCAATCAGCCAATCAATTATTAATTATCAAAAAAGGGTTTTGTCACATAGGCAAATGTCACATTTAATCACCATGTTGATTATTTTCTTGTTCACATTTTATCAATTTTTTTCAATTTTTAAATTCATAAAAATATATCATTTTATTTATTTATAGTAACAAGACACTTATAACAAGTATATATATTTTGCTCAATAAAATCTTTAAAACCTAAATAAATCTTGATTTTATGATTCTGATAATTTTATCATTATCATGTTTTAATTTATAAATATAACATTGATATATATTCTATTTCAAATTTCAAACTTAGAATAGTAAATCATAAACGTGTATTTTTAATTATAAGAAAATAAATTCTTATGCTATCTTATCCATATAAAAAAGAATACTCATGGGTATGATAAAAAAAAATTCATTAAAAATAATACTAATGTAACTAATAGTAATGAATATTTTTATTCTATTATTCATTTATGTTGTAATTACATGCATAATTGATTTATGTGTTGTTCATTCTAGTATTCTATTATATGTTAATAAATTATTATCATTATTATCATCAATAATCAATTATATTTGTCAAAATTTAAAAACAAAAAAAAAGAGAAAAAAATTAAACACTAATAATGTAAAAAGTTTAATACAGTCATCCAATTATAATCCATGTATAATAAATTTATTAACTTTTAAAATAATTATCTTAAAATAATTCAAATATTGATCTATAAATTCTCATCATATATAATAAATTTATTAACTTTTAAAATAATTATCTTAAAATAATTTAAATAATAATTTATAATTAAATTACAAGGTAACATCATCAATATATAAAAATTAATCTCTTTAAAATTTCAGAAACTAAAAAAAATACACATTCTTATATTTTGAGTTTTGAAAGAATATTCAAAAAACAAAAGTCTCGCAATGTCTAAAATAACTTTGATTCTAGTAAAGAATGGAAGTCTCGTGTCAATGACCTCGGGCCTCCTGGACTTTGGCATCGTTTCTAACACATTCTAATTTTTCAAAATCTACTCAGCATAAAATCACAACACGCGACTATCAAACAGCTTCCCAAAAAACCAGATCCAATATAAACACTTAGCAAGTTCTGCTTAAGCATCGAATTCTCTGCTCAAATTCATACAAGTGACCTTGCATTCATAATCCCACGGCTCAATTTTTTTTCCTATTAACTTTGTTTAGTTTGAAAAATAAAACAAATGGTTAGGATTATACTTTCACTTTCTTTGTCTCTATCTGACCACATACAATCTACCTAATAATTTTATCCGTTGGGACACAATGTGTTCATGATTAGCCGCAGTTTGCACCTTAATCCAATGCTTTTGCAGCACATTTACTAACAGGAAATGCTATGACAACTTAAGCTATGTTTGAATTACCATTTGTAGGTGTTGAAAGAACGTTAGGAGACGCATCCTTGTTGATACTGTAGATATGGTTGAAAAACACGTTAGGACTTGGGAGAAGCATGCTTTTTGTTACTTTTGGGTTGAAAGTAATTTTGGAAGGATAGCAAGGTAATCCAAAAACATGCACGTAAGAAACTGAGTTAAAAGGGCATTCAAGGAAATAACAGAATTAAATGTATTGTGTTTTTAAAGTTACTGGCATTCAGTTTAGTCTTCCTGAAATGGCTTTACGCACTCAGGTTGCAAAACACTTAAACAGTGTCTCCAAGTCCTTTAACAAAATGGTCCAATATCAAAGGGGCACCATGGTGCGGTGCAGGATATATTCACCAAAAAGAAACAAGCAAAGCCATGTATCAACTTGACTCCATTTTCTTAATGGCTTTTTCTATGGCAGGCACATTTTTCTTAAAGGCTGACCACTGCTCTTCTGTCAAACTTATCCCTGAAACACAAACAAAGTCAGAATTCGAAAACAACCTTCAATTACTGATCAGCATCATGAATCGTATAAGGAAACGAAAGTTATATATATAAAAAGAAGGCCAAATTGCTACTGTAAGAGCACCTTTAGTGCTGGGTCAGCACTAAAGGTGCTCTTAATGCAGATAGAATTTTGCTTTTTCTATATAGTATAAAAGCTGCTATGATTGTTAGTAAAAGGTTCTGTTTATCAATCTACACATGGGCATTACAACCAGCAAGTATCAAGTTAAAAAGATCAAATGCAGAACAGTACTAATCTCACTACTCAATAAGGGTAGGGTTTCACATTAAACAGGAATGCAACACTAGATAGGCTCAAATATGCATAAGCACTTTCATGCTAAGCTACAGAGGAATTTCTTAACTGGATGATGTTGGCATGCCAACTGCAACACTGAGGGTTTCTATATAGTCAAATTGGCAACATAGAGTGGATAGGTGTAGTCCAATGAAAATGCAACCAAACTTTAATTGAATACAGGTAGTTTCAATTCAAGACATTTTAATGGTCTGTGTAAGGAATAAATATAGACCAGTCCAATTAACATAATGAAGTAATGCTGAGACTGAGAGAGGGAAGAACCCCAGTCCCCAACCCATTTTGGTCCAAATGTTTTCCTACACTCCTACTGTTTCAAAAGCTAATCTTAATCTATCACTAGGTCCCCATACTTTTTTTTATGTGCCCAACTAGACCGTCATGTGATGTGAAATGCGAAAATTGAACTGAAACTGAAGACAATTTGAAAAGAATATCAGCCATGTATTATAAAAGGCTATAGTCATGGTTAATGACTTTGATTTCGAATGCATTAAATTCAGAAGGCATGCATGAATCATTACACAGCACAAAGTCAACATACATATCACAAAGTCCCAAAAAATGCCTTAGAGATATCATAAAATGTGTTGAACTCCAACACCTTAACCATTAGCGAAAGATGTGTTCAGAAACCACAGAACATCATAAAGGAAAGCTTTTTTTGTTCCCCTCTCTGCCAATTAGGTTAAAGTTAATGACAAGGTTTAGTACATATGGTTAAAAAACTTAAAGCAAAACCACAACCAACCCCTATTTCGAAAAATCAAAACTTTCAGACCCCCCACAATTCCTTTACAGAAAGAATCAACATAATCGGAAAAAAAAAAAAAGCTTAAAGGAAAGAAATAACAGTAAGTAACCTTTGGAAGTAGGAAGCTCCTTGCCATCCTTTTTATAATACTCCCGAATGGAGACCAATGTTTTCCCTCTGAAATCCTGAACCGTCACCCTTCTCTTATCTGAAAGCTGAAACCACCGCACAAAAAAAATCACTTTTTCCCATTGCCACCTGTAAAATGACCAAAAGGGGTTCAGAGTAAAGAAAGAACAAACAGACCCTGCAGATGATGAGATCGCCTTCATCATCGTATTCCTTGCCCTTGGAAGCTCCTCCTTGTTCTTCTTCTTCTTCATCTTCATCTTCATCTTGTTGTTGTTGTTGTTGTTTCTGTCGTTGTTCTTCTTCTTGGAGAAAAACCTTCACGACCTGTTTGACGAAGGCTTTGAAATAAGGCTGAGACAGGTCGAGGCCAAGGTGTTCGGATGCCTGTTTTCGAATCTTAGACTCTGTAACCTCGTCCATGTCCGATTCTTGCAAAATCCTACGCACAGTTTCTTCGATTCTTCCTTTGGTTTCGGTGTCTTCCATTTTTGTTGCACTGATTTCGCTGACACAGAAGCAATCTAATAGAAATTTCGGAGAGAGACGGAAAAGGGAATGTGTCACTGTTTGCAACTGGAGGATAAAAAAATTTCATAGTGAGAGTACAAAATAATACAATATACTAAAAAATATTCAAAGAAAATCTAAATTATTTAAACTTCTATAAATTATCATTGTTTTTTTTTATGTATTTTCATTCTTTTAAAATGTTTTACAATTTTTTCATTATCAATACTATCAAATAATTAAAGTTCTTTATCTTTATACATCAATAAAATTTCTTTATTTTTTTTTCTTTTTTCAAACCTTAAACAACTTACTAATGTCAAAAGAGATAATTTATTTATGTGATTCTAAGAAAAACAATGATTTATTCTTAGAATAAAATTGTACTAATTTAAAATTATATCTTTTAAAATTTGTTTAATAAATCTTTTTTATATCTTTTATTTTTATTATCTTTATCCAATCTAATATATTATTATACTAATATGTTTTCAAAAAAAATATAACTATCCAATATATTAAAATAATTTAATCTATCTTTTTTTAATAAAAGATATATTTAAATAATTTTTATCTAAATATTTATTGAATTATTTGAGACGTTACATGAAACAATATATATTTTTGTATTAATGTAAAAATAGCAAGAATTGAGCTAAATGGTCTAGACTTGAACATGTAATTTTTGTATTGAATGTGTTATATTTGTTTAGACTTTGGGTTAAAAAATTCAATGAGGCAATATATAATTTTTTATGGGGACAATTTTTTTTATATACATTAACAAATAAACAAAATATGATAGGGGAAATTTTTTTGTATCCAAGTTATTTGTAATTATTATTTTTTATATATTTTTTTGCAAATTATGAGTATTCTATTTCAAAGGACTCAAACTTAAAAGTTGAAACCATTAACTAATATGAAAAGTCTCATCAATTGATTCACATATTTGACGATTATCTAAATTAATTAATTGTGAGGAGTATAATGAGAAAATATTAGTTAATAAGAAAATAATATTTAGTTTTTAATCATAATCTCCAAAATCTTATTTCTTAAAAAATTATTCACTGAAAATATGATTTTGTTGACAAAATACACAATGAATTCGTTGAGTTTTTTTTTTTGCACTCACCCTTACGCAAAAAAAAAAAACATGATTCTACTGTGTATTTTATCAATGAAATGGAGTTTATGTGAAAAGGGTACTTTAGAGAAAAAAATTAAAGCACACGTGGGGTATAGTAGAAAATTTGTAGGTGAGAATTTTTAGGACACAACTTTTAAAGCCCAGCCCAGCCAACAAGTCACCAAAGATGCCCATAATTTAATTTACAAGGCAAGGTTAAGGGTTACCACTGACCACCGCAGCCAGGTCAACTGCTCAGGAAGCAACACTTGGGATTTCTCCCAAATAAGTTCTCAAACAGCATTGTGCGGCTTGAAGTCGAGCCAACCACCAAGTTTAAGTTTTGATTGATGTAAATAGATAAAATGAAATGAAAATAAACAAAACAAAATTAGCATTTTTTTTCAATTCCTTTCAAATTGAAGGGGAAAAAAAATATAAACATAAACAATATAATAAGATGAAATAAGTTCAAATAGTTTTCATTACATTTCATCTTCATTTTACCAATGGAATATAATATTATTAATTTTTTATATTCCATTCTTTTTTACCTATTCAAACATAGCCTAAAACAATTATAGAAAATATAAAATGAGTTGAATGATTAAGAGAAAAAAAAAAGATTGCAAAATTCTATCTCATCTTTTTACAAAATTAGCATTCTAACAAACTAACATTTATCGATAAAAAATATCTAAAGTAATTATAATGATAGATAACTGATGATAAATGAGAAAAGCGGTAGAGATTCAAAGAAATCCTGTGAACATGATTACATGGCATCACCCTATTTCCTAATGCATTTATAAGACGTACATAGATTTCCATAATCCTCACAGAATATTATTTTTAACATTTGTAGCAGACCAGAACATCAACATTTTCTTTACCCCCTCCTCTTCCTTAAAGCTTTTGCTTTTGTCACCTCAATAGAACGACGACTGTAATTTTCCTCCCAAAGATTTACCTCTTAGATTTCTTCGAACTTTCCTTTTTGTTACTGTAAAATTTGGCACCATTTTACAACACCATTTAGAAGCTACAGAGGTACGTGAAAGATCAGAAAATCGTGACAAATTATAGAGCTCAGATTTTCAAACAGAATATCACCCACCTCAGCTCACTCTATAAGATCAATACATACGTTTGAACAATAATTTAGGTTATAACTAATTCAGATAGTCTTAAGTTCTCCCCTGGAATACTAATTTTCCTAGGACCACAGCAAGGAAGGCAAGACACTTGCGTGACAAATAGTTGTTCCCAACCTTTTCAATTATCTGTATAACCTTCAAAGCATACACAATAATCCAGAAATAAAGTGGAAACCAGATCAATAGTCAGATTATGTGTTTTAGTGAAATCAAAGTATCATGCAGGTCTAATACATTCACAATATCACAAAGAACTTCTGCCCAACTAACACCTGTTCCCAACCAGACATGCCAAATCAATACTTGAGGCGTTCTATAATCAAACACCTACATCAGAAATTCCTTGTATTCGTTGAGAAGATACTGTTCTCAAAAGGGTGAAGCTCAAAACCTTATTATTTTAAACTTGGTTTTGGACATTCTTATTCAACATACCTAGGAGCTACTAGTTAGTGCTTCAATGCATGTTTTTTTGCAAATAGTACAGTTCTAGTAGGAAAGTCCGAAGAGGAAATATAATGTAAACTGAAGTTATGGGAAGAAGCTTTGGAATCCCAGGGTTTCTGTTTAAGTAGGAATAAAATGGTGTACAACAAGGAAGGAAAGATTAGTAAGGTGCATTCTAGCGCTGACCTGAAGGTGAAAATTGGAAATTAAACCATACAGTTAGGTGTCTCGGACCTATGATCTATCCTAAACACAAAGTGATGTAAATCAGAACCAACTAAAATCACACCTATGATGGTTTGGACTTTGGATACATGAGAAAGTCCAATTGAAATCGCGGTTAGAAGAATTGATCAGGTCGATGATAACTGATCAGAGATAGAGATAGACCAAGAGAGATTTAGAGTGAGACCATGAAAAAGGATTTACAATCAAATGGCCTCTCTGAAGAATTGGTTTGGGACAACACACAGTAGTGTTTTTGAATTCACGTAATCAATCCCACCTAGTGGGAAAAGACTTTGATTGTAACTGTTGATACTCTTCTCAACAACAATAATATGTTATCCCACTAGGTTAGCAGACGAGATGCCATTGGACTTATTCAAAAACCAAATTTTCAAGGACAATGTTAACCATGCGATCCCTTTTAATAATTCCTCTAATATCCTTGGTTTTCTTCTACCTTTTTTCATAATGCTAAAGACCATACAATCTAATGATCTTCTTTACACATGTTCAAACCACCTTAATTGATAGTCATCTTCTACTCAATATAAGTGTCATGCCTCTCTACGTTTATGTTAAAGAATGGAAAAAACAATAGCCATCAAAAAGTGAAAATTGAATCCCCAGGAAGTGAAAATACAAGACATAGTGAATAGTATTGTTGTTGCAGGTGTACCTTGTGTTGGAGTCAGTGGCAGTGGGTGTTTTAGTTTTACCACTTCCGGAGACAACCTCGTCCATGCTTTGTCCTTGGCGCCTATACCTACCACCAGATGCCACAAACGCAGGGCATGGCCTGTAAGCCTTTATAGGCCACCACCCAAAGCCTGGTACTGTAGCAATCCCACCCTGAATCCTTCCTTCACCATTGCATCCTTGCTCCCTTTCTTCTATTCCACACGCCTTACAACCACTGTGAAAAAACACCTCTCATTAGTTGTTGCTGTTTTCCATGCAAGAGACAAAACAAAACATATACCTCGTCAATTCTGGTGAAGGAGAAGGACCCTCTTCGATAACAGATGTTGGAGGGGAAGGAGAGCACAGTGGAACAGTTAACTTAGAAGAAGAAAGAGAAGGGTAGGTGGGAATTGGCCATGAGTTTTTGTAGTTACACAACTGAGGCGTCGGAGGAACTAAGAAAGCAGATATTGTCATTCTCTCTCTCCCCTCGCGCTCTCTGGAGCGGATAACGTGCGCCACTACTTTAATTTTATTAACCTCTCCAAATCGAATATGAGGCTCCTAAGTGATAACGAGGTGGCCACTTCACACTTCACAAGGCTCTTCCAAGTATCATTCAAGTTTAGCAGCAAAATTTCTATTTTATTAAGTCTTGCTGAACATATTCAAGATTAATTATAATTATAATTTAATTCAATTATTATTCGAATTATCCATTAACTGTTCTTCTAAAAACTTACCAAAAAATTTATACATAAAAAATAAACTCTCTTCAATATTTCTTTGACCGTGATTTTACTAGATTATATTGTTTTAAAGACTAGTGTCACAATCTGATTTTGGAAATTTTCCGTAGATTCTCAAATTATACTTGGAAACTGTCCTTTTGACACCCAAGATATGGGGGAGGTTTAAGTAAAAGCAGGCACTTGTCGGACTACCTAATATTGAATCTCTAATAATCATGCTTTACAATAAAATCATGATTTTGTTAGCATATGATTCAAAATTAAACTCACAGGAAAAAGATGCACACTACTACTAACAAGGATGGATGCACGACAAAAATGGAGAATACTTGTGGATTAGCTCCCTCCCGCCCCGGTCACTGCTCAGCCTTGCTTTTCTCTAAATATTGGAATGCCTGCGAAGTGCGAACGTCCTGTTCCAACGCATCATTCACAGGTAACCCCTTTCTGCCCATCTTTTTGTATTTACTTTAATCCAATTACTGTACTTATAATTCTTTTTTCTGGCACCATAGCGACTTCCTGTCTTATATACAGTATAAAAATGGAACTAAAATGGAAACTGTAAAAGGATCTTCCAATGAAATCACGAAAATTTCAAGCATCTTGCTTCTGCAAATAAAACCACCTTTTGTAACCAGTTTCAGACATAAACAATGTATCATCATCTCTCACTATTATCCATGCACAATCTGATGGTCCACATCCCCATTCATCACAGAACTGTGATGATGAACCATATACCACCGTCCATTATGGAACTCATAAATATTGGTCACATTGAATGGCCCTGTATCCATGTCAACGTATGTTTTCATGGTAACCCAAGCCATGTCTGTCAAGACACGAGCACGTACATCTCGAACCTGAAAGTTCAATCCTTGCTCCCAGTTGAATACAAGTTGCCAACTCTGCATAACTGCATTGTACCTGTAGCATGGATCATTGTGTTACTGAATGTATAATTGCTCACTAGTACAACAGAAATTGGATTAAGGTAAAAAAAAAAAAGGATAAATAATTTCACAAGCTTGCAAGAATTTTGAAAGAAATATATATATTGAATAAACAGGACTTTTTTTCCAATAACAAAAATGTGGAGTATCAAGCTCCACACCTCAGTAATGCAAAAACCAGTATTATGGGCCTGAAACTAGTATACTAGAGGATTCAGTCAAAATATCCATGCTAAAAGAACATTAATAGGAATTTGCACTACCATATTGCTCACAAGCTAGATGAGATCTCTCCAGCACAAGGAACACACACCCCTCCTTAACAGAACAAAAAAGTAGGAAACGAGAAGGGGAAGGGAGGGGGTTCCTACAGGAAACCAAATGAAAAGACCTTTCTTATCCCCAGAAATATCAGTGCTAAGGAGTAAAACTTTGCATAGGTATAACATAATAATATATCCTCTCATTTCTGGTCTAAATACGAGACCACTGGCCAAGATTTAAATTATCAACAAAAATGAAATTCAATGACCCAAGTCAAATAAAAAGCATCCAAGAACTTTTGTAAATTCGATATATATCAGACCTGATAAACAATCTCTTCAAGTATCACACAACATATATCATAAATGTCACGACAAAAAATCAATATGAACAGCAAGGCCAAAAATACAAACATATTCTTGCAAAATAGACAAGTTTATAACAAAAAAGCAGACCAACTTACTCAAGTAACGAAAAATCCTACCCGGAAAAGAGTTCTTCTGCGCCATGAATGCACTTGACATAATCTGCATTCAGCCAAAAATGACTCATTGCTTGAAGAGACTTATCTCTTACAATGTTGAAGAATTCTGTATTAATATTCACAATTGCTCTTGTTGCAGCATAGTAAGCCTTCCACCCATTAGTGGGTGTAATACTATCTTGCTCCAATGTGAAGTCCTAAAAACAAAAATTCAAAAAGGTTAAAACTGAAGATACATAGGACAAAATGAGAATGATGGAATTCATCTAAAGAATCCAATGAAAGTAATCACACATATTTTCAGTTTTAATAGGACAAATTAGAACATATTTATGTCAATTTGTTTTATGCCTTTATCCTACAACACAATCACTTCCCCTGTATTATTTCATCATTCCACTCCTACACTTCAATATTGGAGAAAGGAAGAGAAGAAACAGCATCCAGCATTATCAATTGTCCATTGCGGAAAATGGGGGGAAGCCCATAATCCGCTATATCATTATCATATAGCGGTTAGTGTCACAGGAAAATAGTGAATTCAAATTATGACATATCAATTATTGAAAATTAAATTATATGGAAAAATGTATAAAATTTGGCAAATATAAAGTCAAAGAGTTCAATTGCTGGAGACTCGCCAAAGATGATAAGAGGATACAGGATCCATGCCAAGACCACAACACCAACCCATAGTAAACAACAGTTTTGCCAACATAAAATGTTGATTCAAGGAATTTCACAACACAAATAGTGCTATAGCACCATTATAGCGGATATTTAACAACATTGCAACAGATCAATCCACTTTGCGATGTCATCAAAGGTTTAGCGAGACAGGTAACGCCTTCATACTTCCAAACAGACATTAATAGCATTTTCTACTACATAACAATGATGGAAAAGCACTTAAATGAAACTTCAAGAATTTTTGCATCAGCAATTATCCAAACAGATGTGACTACACAAACCCTAATGCCGCTTCTACCTTTATCTTAAAGCTTTGCATACAAACCTTAGAAACAAATGTCACTGAGATTTTACATTAAAAGAAAACTCCTAACACGATTCAATTCACACATTTTCTCGAATAGCAAATACAAAACATGCAATTAGGGCAAAAAGGAAATCAACACCAACAAAATGCCACAAAGCATTTTAAACAAATCAGTGGAAACTCTGCAGCATTCTTCATGCCTACACTACAAACACCGCACAAAAGAAAAACCTAAAAAAAAATTAAAAAATCCTAACAGTCACTCATTCACGATTTTGGGGGTCTATTTAGCATAAGATAACAAACTGAACCATAAAAAGAAGCACGAGAATCAGAATTGAGTAATAGCAATATTGTATACCTTGTGATAAAGGGCCTTCCAAGCATTATCATCATTCGCAGCCTTTCGCATCAACGAATTTGTCATGGAGAGGCGACAGAGACTCGGATAATCCAAGTAACTGAGCGCGTGGGTCGTAATTTCCGGAACCAGTTCCTCCATCATGGACGACCCCATTCGCCGCTCCGTCAACAACGCCGGCGCCGGAACGGGACTGGGCTCGAGCATTTCAGTGCGGCCGCCGTTGAGGTAGGGCACGGCGGCGGCGTCGGAATTGGAGGTGCAATCGCAGTGGTGCTTCCTCGGCGGCGTGAATCTCCGGGGAAGGGAGAAGGAGGATCGGAGGAGAGAGAATAGCGCGAAAAGTAAACAGAGCGCGGTCACGACGAGGGCGACGAGAAACGGCTCCGACAAGACAGAGAAAATCTCCATTCATAAGTCATCAAAACTCGGCATTCGAAGAACATCAAAACCCTAATTCAATCTCAATGTCTAATATTACTTGTTATATATTACTTGCAGTGGAGTGAGTTGTAACGTTGAGTTTTGTTCCCAATTCCCAAACCCTAGTAAAGTTTTGAGGATTTGAAGAGAAAAAAGGGTTTGGTTTGGAAGAGAGAGCCAAACCCGTGAGGTGAGGATAGTGGCGTTTTTGCTGCGATGCTAATCGGACTCTGACTCTGACTCACTCATTCGAAATAACAACGAAAATCCAGCCTCTGCTGTGTTGTGTTGTGTTGTGTGTGCTCTCTCTCTCTCGTTAATGTTATTGCTCCGTTGGTCTAATATTCAATTTCAAAGGAGCAACGTCGTCGTGTAATCAAATAACGCACGCATCAATTTAGTTATTTCTTCCGGATCAAATTAATTAATTTCCATTACATTTTTTATTTATTTATAATTATTAATAAAAACAATTACTCTAAATATAATTACTCCTATGATATATATTCATTATTCCTAAATTATCCTTCAATATATCTATAACAATAAATAAAGTGGATACCACTTTTGATAACTTTTTTTTTCTCTACCTATGTATAATTATCTTTATAAATAAATCCATGTTTTTAGTTAAGGATAAAAATAAAAAAAAAGAATGTAAAATAAAAATAAATTTGATGCAATAAACAAATGATCCAAATCATGCTTCAAGAATAATCGACTTATTCTAATTTGCTTGTGTAATTTCTCAAAATCGCGTTGCTTAACCAACCTCCTAAAACTTAGGTGAAAGGTTTGTGTAATTCTTATCTTTTTACGAAAATTATGGAGTTAGTGCAAGCAGTGGGATAATGGAAAATTAGTTTTGCTTTGGTTAATATAACACGAAGTGGTGCTTATAAATAATTAGTATATTTCAAATTCTAAATTTTGTTACTTAATTATGAATTTTTTCTTCTAAAATAATTAATTCTAACTCTAATATAAAATCGTTATAGTTATTTTCAATTTAAATATTTTAATTTTTTAATTAAAACAATAATTGCAATTATTTTAGAATTTTAAAATCAAATATGCTCTGAAATTCGAATTAGTTATAAAAATTTATGACATCAAATATTTCTGATAAATAATTATAAAAAATGGGGAAAAAACTCAGTTCCCTTTTGATCAATTTTTAGATCTATCCCTGCTAATGAGCATTTTTCGTTACAAAATATACCACTAAATATTTTCTCTTCCTAATTACAATTATTAATTTGTATATTATTTTTGTTTCTTTTTTTCATCTTTGTTGTTTTTATCACTTTTTTTTAGGTTCTAACACACATCATCACGCATCTAATGCATGAGCTTAAATATTCTCTCTTTCTATTACTATTATTAATTTGTACATTATTTTTTAATCTTCTGTACATTTAAGTCTAACCACTTCGTGATATATTAACCAGCAAAACTAATTACCTATTATCCAAACAATAGATAAATAACTACATCCCATCTTTTTTTAAACATAATTGTATATCACCCCCACATAATCACATACACCTTTCATCAAATATGTCAGTTTTTTTTTTGTTTTTTTCTCACTTTTAATTTAATTATTTTCTCTTTCTTTCATAAAAAAATTATATATAATTTTTCATCATTAACAACTCTCACTTCATCTCGCACAACTCTCATTTTTTATTCATCTTTTCTCTCATAAACTGGAATTGCATAACATAGTATCATTATATTTGTTATTTTTTTTCATCCATTTCTTTTTTTATCTAATGAACTTTGTGATTTCTAATGTCACTTTATTGTGTTGATACAAATGCAACCATGCATGTTTAACTCAATGATTGGTTTTTCGATATAGATGTGCTTTTACGATCCTTTTATTTTTTTGTTATTTATTTTTAAAGCATTTTGTTCTATGTGAGTACATGATTTTTTGGTTTTATTATGGTTAGATTAAGCATGATAACTACTTCAATTTTAATCTCTTTCTTCAACTTTATCTTTATATGTTTTCATAGTTTCATTGGTTCTCTACCTTAGTTCTAACTCAGGTCAATTTTTGTATTTACATGTATAAATGGAACAATATAGAGAGGTTGGATTAAATCGATAAGCATCCTAATCTACTGTATTATGAGACACCAAATTCCGGTATTGTACTTTCTCCAATTTTTTTCTCTTACGATTTGAACCACCATCTCTCTCCGCATCTTATCATTTTGGACTTACTGTTCCACAATTTTTAATTTGTGTTTAAGGTATTTTATTTTATTCCAAAAAGGAGAATTTTATTAGTCTCTATGTCATCAATTTGGACATTGGAAGGAATGGTGAAAACCTCTTAAGCAAAAGCATATCTAAACAATGAAACAAATCACATAAAAAATGGAAGGTATGTGCAACTCTGTTCTATATTTAAAAAATATAATAATTTTTTTTTGTGCATTCAGAATTAAATTGAAAGAAAGAAATGATATTGGTTTGTCAAAGAAGACAAATGTCCCAAAGAGCCTTTCAATGGAGACAAAACAACATAAATCTTGATGGACTTTAGAAGAAGAATGTTAAAATTGAAACGATCTATAGAAACACAAAGATTTATCACTATACTCTTATTATTTTATTATTAGTTTGATAAGCTTTTATTTTTTATATTCTATTTTTGTTTCAAACACTTATATATAATATGGAATAGCATCCAAATTAGTATCTTTGCTTTTGACTTATTGGGTTTTTGCTAAGCAAGGTTAGAATTGCACCATTTCCTTATTGGGGGCACTTGCATTTACTCTTCTAATCTCATTGTTACTTTTGGTGACCAAGTTTAGGCGTGCACTAATGTCTATGTTACTCACTGCTGAGATCTTTTTCCCTTCAGAACAAATATAAATTTGTTTCTCATACACCAGAGGTGAAGCTTTTGCTCAAATGATGGATTTAGTATGGATTGATCAATTGTCGAATGCACATAACGTGTAAAGGTAAGAAGGTTGATTGAGAAGCCTTTTGTTACTTTTAGAGAATGACCTTCCTAGATGTTTTTTGTTAAATTCTTGTAATTTTCACACAAATCACAACCCCATTTTAATTAGGATGGGAGGAATCCCCCAAGAGAAAAGGCCTAGGCCGTTTCGCTTTCCGGCAACTTCAACTGTACATAAGGATTGCATAGGTGTTGTGTAAGTTTGAAGTTTTTATACTACTATTAACAGTGTTGTTTCCTGTCTCAATCGTTTTAATTCATGGATGTAGTTTCATAGATATATTTTCCTCTTATGACAAAGTTTCGGTTCTTCAGAGACTAATTGCATTATAAGGATATTGATATGACTTGGTTGCATTTAGTTTCGTGATTTTGTTTGGTTTGTTAATCTAACATGCCTCTGAACCCTTGAGGTTTATTTGGTGCAATCATTTTATGTTTTATTTTGTTGTTGATATATTTGAAGCGACTTTCTCTAGTTTGTTTTTATTTATTTTATTTTTTGGGGGGAGTGGGGGTGCTTGATAGCTTATTCTTGAGACTGTGACTAATTAATATTGGTATATAATTGTCTAAGATTGCATTCGTAAAAAATTATGATGTTAGTATTTTTTTTTATCTATTCACTAGTAATAATTGATGTATTCTGTAACTAGGTTTTGCATGGGGTATAAGGCACCGCAGAAAAAAGTTATATGTTTGGCTATATGTTGGCATAACTCCAATCCATGTTTGCAATATTGAATGTTCATTTACTTTCGTCATATTTCAACATATTTGGTTTTTATCATAGCACCTTTATGTCAAATCTATTCTAAAATTATTTATGCTCAAACAAGGCTTTGGTCCAGGTCAATTGCACATGCTAATGAGACTGGTGTCAATTTAGTGTGTATCTCTTTTATGATAAAATAATGAGAACATAGTCTAAGGTGGTACTGGTAACCTTTTGAATCAAACGTTGGAGATATTCTTTTTACACCATTAACATTTCTAATACACCATTTTGTAACAAGGAAATACCAAAAATACTCTTCACATTTCCGTAAGTTATTTTTTTTATGTTAAAATATATTTTATGAAATAATTTAAAATAATGACACATGCAGGTCTCAAACATATAACCTTCATGTTATTAACGTGATAGTTCTAACCAACTAAGATAATAGATCAATTATGTTAAAAAATAATTAATGTTGATATATATAACACTAAATTTTTTAATATATATTTAATACACATATAATTTTACATAATAAATTTTGATCTAATAATTAATTTATTGTTTAATTTATCATATAATTGATAATATAATAAAAATGTATTATGCTCCTCATGTAACAAAATTATATGATAAATTAAGCTATAAATTAATTATTAGATTAAAATTAATTTTTACAAAATTTATTATGTAAAATTATGTGTATTAAATATATATTAAAAAATTTAATGTTATAAATATTAATATTAATTATTTTTTAATATAATTAATCTATTAGCTCGATTTACCAATCCGCACACGAAGGATATTTTTGATATTTTCCTGTTAACAATGGTGTATAAGAAATGCGCAGATCCCCAAAGGTTGAACATAACTTTGTTGCTCTTTTATGGATCTACTTTATAGTAGTTATATTGGTCCAGGTCCAGAGTTCCTTTGATTTTAACTTTATATTAATATTTTGTTTATAAAATTTTAAGACATGGGAAAGTGTTCCCATTTTAAGATAAGGAAACGCTCGAAGCTCAAAATATATATAAAAGGCTTATATTTATCTCACTTTAAGACAAGTAGAGGTTACTAGAAATATAGTGTATATATTTAGAAGCGGTTATCTAAAAATATATTTTACTTCAATTTTGTTTTATTTGAACTACTATTAATTACTATTTTTGAACTTGAAAATAGTGATGATAACATTTAATTCTTTGTTTCACTTCGAAATTTAAATTGGCATTACTTAACTATTTGTTAAGTAATTAATTAATTAGTTTTTCACTTTTCTTCATTTGTTAACGGGGAAAGTTTTTTTTTTTTTACCAAAATATTCATTTTTTAGTAATGTTATATATTTCTAAATCTTTTTAATATTTTATAATAAATTAATAAATAAAAAGGTAAATATATTTAATGTCTTAAAAACAAAAGGCATTCAATAATATAGAATAAGCAGAATGGGTAGTAGTAAGATATTAGAGGAAGAATCAAACATTTTCACAATGCACAATGAACTTATGCTACGAAGTGTTGAAACATTAGTTAGTTAATCCTTTAGGCACTATATGATTGCTTTCATAACCCCTATCTAAGTTAATTTTATTATGATTGATTGCTTTGTGGTATATGAATCCTTGTTTGATAAAGAAAAAGAGTACATTATAATTTTCAGTTTGAAATTGGCTATCATTTAGACAATGAAATGTAATTTCCTATTGTTAATTAAAAAAAACGAAATATTGATCTTTCTATAACCTCACCTCATTCTTCCGCGCAAACATACCACGAGCGCGAAGCATGACCAGCACAAAGTAAATTATGTCAATTTTCAAGACAAAGCATCTCATTTTCGTTGTGAAAATGGAAAAGAAATAGGCCTCTAGAACATGTTATAATTCCTAAAAATTGCATGATCAAAATTTATGGCTCAACAAAATGAAGCTTCGAATTAGCCCTTCATGCATATATATCCTTGGAATTTGAAGGGGAGCTTGCCGAAGTGCAGCTCCCAAAACTGAAACACTGATTGGCGAGGAATCCATGAACAAATTCTAGGATTTAGATGAAGATTGAGAAATAACTCACATGGTTTCTTCGTTTGATCGAATTTTTAAGGCATACTCCAAATCATGCACTTGTTCTTTGGTGAATGGAAGGTTACCAGCATATTCCTCTTCCAAAAGATATAAAGGTGTTTGTGGAGGGTATTTGTTCAGAATGAACTCTATGTCCTCACCACTGATCTCCTTCTGATCGAGAAGAACCTGCAATGCCAATTCATAAGGGGTCAAAGTGATCAATCGCCACAGAACTTGTAAAAAAGTAAAGGCACAGAATGCTAAATGTTGTATGACCATTGGATGTTTGCAGATGTTGTATCCCAGTTACAGAAATAAGCTTGACCCCACTCATAAAGTTCTTTTTTAACCTTTTGGTTATAGAGCTCATATTCATAACAATTCACGAAGTAATATAACTCATTTTAAAATCTCACTCCAAGTTACCTTAATAGTTTTGAGCAAAGCAGCATGGTGCCTCCTAAGGAGAGACCGTCTTTCTGTACATGTCCCGTATCAACTCTTCAGTCCTTTGTGCAACTTGATCATCCATCTTAAAATTTAGTGGGGGTTCAATCAAGTTGTAGTCATCATAAAGAGACCCTTCAAAATCCAGCCTTGGACCAACAAATTTAACTGGCTTCCTCCAAGGTGGTGGTTCGCCATGTATGACCATTGGATTCTCCAAATTCCATCTGCAAGTAGAGAAGGGAAAACGGAGCTAATGTAGCACGAGAAAATAAGCAGAAACTTAAATGTATAAAAATACAAATAATCATGCTAACATGGTTAATATTTTGCGTGCAAGCCAGGATGCATCTGCAAGGTAATCAACTGAGGCTTTTGATGTGTCACGTCCATAGATGACCTCCTCAGCAGCTCTACCTCCAAGCAGAACCTGTTAGCCGACAAAGGCTCAAACTGAAAGAAAATAATTTGAACAAGAAAAAGGAAACTAATATACTCAAGAGTACATTTACATACCTGAAGACGATGAAGCAATGTAGGTCGATGTTCAAACATATATGATTCATCATCAAGTCGATGAAATACCAATTGAGACAATGTCTGCCAGATGTCAGCAGTCTTTGTGAGTAAAAATTATAGAAACAAACAGCCTTGAATAGCATATTTTTAAGTAAAAACCAACGAACCGGGAATTGTATCACAGATAGAACACAGTAGCCTTATACATATGGAAATAAAGTAGTATATATTTCAGATATGCCCCTTACAGATATCTCTTCCACTTCATTTCTATCTAGAGCTACATTTTCTACCAACGCATTGATTGTAACATCTGTTAAGTGTGTGTTTGGTAATGAAGAAATAAGAGAGAGAGAGAGAGAGAGAGAAATTTTAAAAATTTTGTGTAGGTCCCACATCTCTTTCTCTCTACTTTAACTAGAATATTTCTCCAAACTTCTCTTCTATTCTTTTCTTTTCTAGACACCCAAACTCACCCTAAACAAATTCTAACTCTAAACACAGTTATTTGTTCTCCTTTCTAATTCGCATGCTTGAATTTTAATACTTTTCTGTACCAGATTCTCCCATGTTATGGTAGCGAACCTGTGTCGCACATGTATCAGATATCTTTTATAAATTTTCCAACTTGTACTGCCAATACCTCAACTGTGAGAATAGGAAAAGATTGACAAAATACTTCTAGAAGATAGTAGAGGATTATATAGAAGGAAGCTGGACAAGGACCTGACCACGAGGTACTATTGAGATGTGATCACAGCATTCAACTTTTGCATGCTCATATCGCCGAAGCAGATGAGAAGTTAATGCAAGTCCCACTTCAGTAGTAGCTCTACGACATTGTCCTTGGTAACCTAATTCTAGTCCAATACGTTTAGGTCCAACTGTAAGTCTGTCAACTGCATCATCCATGTCTGACCGAAGAATTGAGTTGTGCCGTTTCCTAACAGCCACAAGAGCAGCCTCTTGGACCAATTGTGCCAATCTCGCTCCAGACCATCCTGAAATTAAGATGTTTTCAGATATCAGAATGAAAAATTCAATAAGCAAGAGATGAGGTCATACCAGGTAGGTTCTGTGCATAGCTGGATAAATCAACAGACTCTGATATTTTTACTTTGCTAGAATGGATTTTCAAAATATCATGTCTTCCTTTGGCACTAGGTGGGCAAATCCTGATCTACAGAAGAAAAATTCAACAAACATTAACAGCATATTACCATTGAAACTTGAAAGATCTACATAAACCATCAAATATAATAAAGAAAACCTATGAAAGTGGTGGACAGGTATGCCACTATTTGCACCAGAAGATTGTGTTTTAAACAAAGTATTCAATAGCAAAACCAAAAGTGTTTAGTGTGTGTTTGATTGTGTTTTTTATTTTTATTTTTTAAAAAAAAAATATAAAACAATTTTCAAAACTAGCTTTTAGATAGTAGAAGTGGGGAAAGAAGATATGAGTGCAAGAAAGAATAGGAGTAATAGAAAACTGAAAGTAAAAAATCAAAACAACTCAGATGTTCTTTTTATTTATTTATTTAAAATTGAAAAAGAGATATTGTTGTTAAAAACTACAGTCATTAAACAAGTTTTTTTGTTCTTTTGTTTTTAAAAACAGAGAACAGTTTTAAAACAGGAAATAAACAAACCTTATACTCATTCTCTCTCAATTTGCTCCATCTTATATAAAAAAAATACTTTACCCTGAACCAAAAGTAAGAAAAAATTAACTAACTCAGCTACAGAAAGCAACCTTTCAATCGAAGCAACCTGAACAAAGAAGTGCTGGATCTAACAAATCCTTACGATTTGTGGCAGCTAGAAATATGACACCCTTTCCAGTATCAAAACCATCAAGCTCTATCGACAATTGGTTCAATGTAGTTTCCCTTTCCTGGGTGGCTGCATTATACAGGTGATCTGTGTTCTCCTTGAAAATACCTTGGCGCCTAATCAGGCATATAGATTTTACAATCAGGTAGGGTGAATGCATAGAGGTCATGGCAAGTCAACTGACAGATGTAGCCAAGCAACATCACCAGCTTGGCAATTATTTTGATAGTAAGATCCATTTGTGTAAGTAAGCATTAAAAAAGAAAAAGATTTTATGATATAACTTTTCCAGAAGCACTGAAATATCCTTTTTTAAGTTTTTGATCTCTTTTTTTTCAAAAAAAAAAACATTAATAATTATAAATTTTTAAATGTCATTTTCAATTAGATAGTGCTTTTCTTTAAAAGAAAAAAACCCCAAACAAACATGCCCTTAGTTCCACATAATGAAATTCCACTATTCAAGAACCAAATAGAAACAATCACTAATCATGAACTAAAGTGAACTTCCAGAAGTATTCCATGCCCATCAATAATTATGGCAATGCATGATAATGCCTGTAAGCGTGGACTTAAAAATATTAGAACAAAACAAACCTAATGTCACATCCCCTTATGCATTCTCATTTGTAAGAACAGCATATGTGAGAATCAATACCTAGATTAAACCAACCAATTGATCAACAATGCATGCAATAATAGTGGCACTAACAATTACTTAATATACGGACTTATCAGGAAGCTCACAAATCATAATGGACTAATGGGTTCAATATATAGTTAGATGTTCCATTATGATTCTAGTCCTGCTAAATTACTGACATTTCATTTGGCTCAAGGTTGTATAATATGGACATTATAAATTCATTCTCTATATTAAAAAAGCGAACACACCATGGGCACAAACAATCCACAACTTTATATAATCTGTCAAGTTACAAACTCACAACATAAATCCATATAGCCTTACCTAGTTGCCAACGCATCAATTTCATCTATGAATACAAACTGATGGTTTGTTTACCTGCAAAGAGAAAGAAACATTTGAGACCCACCAATAACTAGCTCTCAAAAGCAAAGAAACATGAAATTCTACAACCTATATTTTAAAAATTTAAGGTAGAAAAAGAAGCTTTATACTCAGTCATATCTCATGTTGAACAATATCTTGGTTCCTCATGACACAGCATCTACCCATTTTTTGCAACACGCGAAGCAGAGGTAATGAATTTACCATACAAAACACAAGTAAATTAATGAATATTCTTAACATAAAAGTTCACTAACTTTCATTAAGCTATTTCTGTCCTGATCAAACAAATGAACAATATATAAAGGACAAAACAGTTGAAAATTGTCATATCAATCCAAGGTCCTTGAAATGTTGAACAGATTTGATTGAACAAAGCTAAAAGCTTTTTTTTTAATATGTACTGTTTCATCAAGTGATCGATACCCTTAACTGGTCACCTCAGGATTCACAAAAACAGAAGGACCATCCGACCAAAAACATGCAATGCTTTTTAATATTTAAGTTCACCTTACATCATGAGGAGGAACATGAAAGCAGGAATCAAGAAACCAAAAAAATCAGCAGCAATACATTATTTTAAAAAGAAATATCTGAAAAAAAGTTATAAGTAGAATCACCTTGGCTCTCTTAAATAAATCCCTAATACGTGCAGAACCAACACCAACTAATACTTCCACAAATTCTGATCCAGCCATTTGGTAAAATGGAACGCCAGCTTCACCAGCAATAGCCTTGGCTACCAAGGTCTGCAAAAGTATGATAGAACTTATACATACGCCAAACAACACAGACTCTTAGGGAGCATTTGGTATGCAAAATCTTTCCCGGGAATCATGTTTTCTAGAAATGTTATAAATATGTCTGGTATGTCTAAGATATTTCTGAGAATGAGAAACATAATTATAAAGAAACTTCCCCCTTTCAAGGGAATCTTGGATTCCCACCCGTTCCCATGGAAAAGTTTTAATGGGAAACTTAATTAAAAAACAATTCTTGGGAATGTGAGATTCCTAGGAATAATTTTTAAAATACTTATACCAAACATAGGAATTTAACATTCCGAATCTAAGATTCCTGGGAAACTCAAAAGAATCCCCCTACCACCAGCCCCTTACATGAGATATTACAGGAGAACAAGTATCTGACCTTGCCACATCCGGGAGGGCCCTCAAGAAGAACACCATGTGGAGGTTTGATCCCCATTTTATCAAACAACTCAGGATTTTTTAGGTATCTCACCAACTAAACAAGATCATAAATAACTTTCATAAGTTTTTGTCCAATACAGTAAACTAAGCAGAGACAATTAAAATAAGGCGTAAGAATAGAATGCATAAAATAAAAATAAATAGAAATTAGAAGAGAGATGCATATTAATGGTGAGGAAAAATTAAGGAACTAACTGCTAAGAAGGATAAAGTTATATTATTCAAAATTATTAAAGGAAAAATTGGTAAATAGTTCATGTAAATTACAGGCCTAATTTCTCCATTGCATTCTTTATGCAGTTGCTTATGCATTAATGCGTTATGGCCTTATGGTCTGATTGTAGTTGTGCACAGCTGCATATCAAGTTGAAAGTATTTGTGGGCTGCTGTGTCAGCCAGAAAGGTAAAATGAGATGTTTTCTTGGTCTAGAAGAATCAAATGAGCTAAAGGGCTGATAGTAAACGGCCAATGGCCTGCTATGCAGGTCTCTAACATGAAACAAAATAATGGCCTATTAGGAGATCATTCTGCAAACAAAAATTGGAGGTTCAAATAAAATAGTGGAGACCAAGTTGAAACTAGGCATGGTCTTATACGTAAAATCATTAAAATAGCCATCAAACAAGGAGTAAAGTATTTGTGGGCTGCTGTGTCAGCCAGAAAGGCAAAATAAGATGTTTTATTGTTGTCTTACAGCTAATGGCCTCAGCTTCTGCCCTTTTTTCAAGGGTGACATGGCATCAACAATGTATAAAAGAATTACCTCTTGAAGTTTCTCAACTGCCTCATCAATTCCAGCCACATCACAAAACTCCAGTTGAACCCTGAAATGATGTTATTCCAAAGCTCGCAATAAGCATAAATGAATAACATTAAAAGAATTTAAGACTAGAAACCTAGATATAGCATTAAATTAAAAGATTTTAAGCATAGAGACTAAAATAAATGTAGGTGTTATCACACATCAACACGAGCTTCAGCTTTAGATCGTGAGAAGTCTATTCCCTGCCAAAGATCCTGTTCATCAAAGAAACATCTCTTAGAGAATACTAATCAAGCAAATCCAAGGAACCAAATTGGCTCAATGATTCATGCATAATAAGTGGATCACTTAGTCACATACCCACTTCCTAAAGTTTTTAGGTCTTCTTGAAAGGGTGAAGCGAACAAGAAGGACCATAGTCAAAACTACAATCATAATTGGTTTCAAAGCCTCAAGGCTGGCAGAAAATCCACTAAAAGTGTAAATCTCAGATATCTTAGACAAAATGCCACCATCACTGAAGAAATCAACAATATTATCCCAAATCTTCTCCAAAATTGCTAGTGTGAGACCAAGAAAAAGCTTGAGGAACGGTTTGGCTATAGGCCACATAACATAGACAGCCATCACAGCTACAAGATTGGTGGCAGCAAAAAATGCTGATGCAAGGAAGCCACCAGCTATAATTGCTGCTACAGCCACGCAGCCTGTCACCACTGCAAGCTCAACCACTACAGCACTACTCTACTAGATATGGAGGTTGCAACTGGATGAGGGTACTCCGGTGTTTTCCCCACCCAAGACTGCAACAAAATAATTTCACAGTTAAAAGAACAATGATACTATGATCACCCACAAAAGTATCTATCTCATTCATGCATCTTGGCAAATGACTTGAACTCTGAGTCCCTGACTACGAACTATGTATAAGAGCATACTTAGAAAAAGAAAACAAAACTTAAAACAAGCAACGCTAATTGACTTTCCCCTCTTAGCACTAACACTACCTAATATAATCAAGTTAAACTATTCATTTGCTCCCTTAGTTGTTCTTATTTTAGTCTCTATATGAGAAAATTATAAGTTTTAGTCCCTACACTTTTTTTTTTTGTAACGGTTTATCACTGCCAAAAAAATTTGGTAGCAGTTTATATCGCCAGAAACTCTTCTGTGATGTTAGCAACAGGGACCAAAACTTAACTTATGCATATGTAGGAACTAAAACTTAAAATGGAGACAATTATAGAGACCAAATGAATAGTTTAACCTAATCAAAATTATTCACATGTGAACAATATGAAGATTAACAACCATAGTATGGCTCCTCTCGATCTCATATCGCGGTCCAGTGTAGTCTGCCAAAATTGCTTGAGCTTCCCCATTACCCAGCCTGAGAACCCTGCTCAAAATCACACACACAACCGCAATCTATCACAACACTACATTGCACAGTGCATAATAACTAGCAAGATAGTCACATTTTCTGTTACCCTTTGGTTGTGTGCAAGCTTTTATCACCAGGAATTTCCTTCAGCTCCACAACAAAATCCCTATAAAGACCTCCACCTCCCTTTGAAGTTATCAACTTGATTTTGTCTTTGCTCAAAGCCTTCCTGAACTCCTCAATGCTCATTTTGGGCAACTCGTTTACATTCCTGTTAAACTCTTCTTCCTCCGACAACTCTGCCAAAAAGTTGCTCCGGCACGTAAAGTTTCCCTCTATACTCCTTCAACAAGTCTTTCAAATACACAGAATCCCTCTCTCCCGAAGCCTCACTCACATTCTCAATCTTGCTCTGAGGCTTCGTTGATTTCAACCTCTTGAGCACATTGAAAATACCCGCATTGGATAATATTTTCAAATTATCCTTTTCTTTCAAAGTATATAACTTGTCGCCGATTAGATACTTGGGTTGCACTTGGCTCGGGTTTTCCTTCAGAACCCAGCTCACGAAATCGTCCGAACCGGGTTCGTTAGTCGCAGAAGAGGATTTGCAGAGCACTGTGGGTGACCTTCGTAGGAGAAGAAGTTGGGTCGGAACGTGCCTCGGAGTTCCATGGCGGTGGGGGGAGTGAGATTTGGTGATGTGAAAGTGAGGCGAGGAGAGAATGTTCATCGTTCCGGTGAATTCATAAATGAATGCACGGGAAGGGTTTATGAAATTAGGGTTTTGTGCAGCATGAGAATAGTAATCTGCAACTGATACTGTTTTTCACCCAATCCGATAATGCCTCGTCTCTACTTGTCTTATTTCTACTTCTAATTCAGATAAAAAAACGGAAGAGAAGTTCTGGTGGCTTTTATACTATACTATTTCTTATTTAATACAGTAATAATTTTATAATTTAGGGCCAGTTTGAAAATTAAGCATATTAATGGTCAATTCTTTTACGAGGTTATCATTTAAAAAAAAATATCAAATATTATAATTTATTAAAGTAACTTATCAAATATTTTCTTATAAACAATATATTTCATATTTATTAATATGTAGATAAAAAAATATAAAATAAATAACCTAACTCTAAAATTATTAAAGATATGAGTATAATTTTATAGAATAAAAATGATTTTGAAAAAAAATTATAATAATATAATGAGTAATTTCACACTTATATAATTTCTAACTCATATAACTAATATGAAGTAAGGGAGAGAAAAAGTATGATAAAAATTATTTTAGATATTTTAGCATGCTATATTTATTAGTTATGTCCAAAAAATATATATGTTGATAAATTGTATAATAAAAATTATTAATGTGAGGTATTTAATCTTCCAATAATATTATATCAAATTGATTCAAATTAATGGTTATTATAAATTTTAGGTTTTGATCAACGATTAAGTTTTAAATTTAAATTGTTTTGTCAAATTAAAGATTATTATAAAGTGTAAGTTTTTATCCAAGGTTGTAAAAGTTTTAAGTGAAGTTTATTTATATAATTAGATTTTACATTTGTGTGTTTGTACGTGTTTATTTAAATTATATACTCTTTTTGATATTTTATTTATTTTTACATATATTTATATAAATAAATTTAAAAATTGTTAGAATATTTAATACTATATTAAATATAATCAGATTACAATTTAAGAGATGATTAATTAAAGTTTAAATTGAACATATATTATCTTTACAAATATTTAGCCTATTGAAATCTACTATGATTTTTTTTTTTTGAAGAAAAATATATTATGATTTATTCTTTCTGTAAGTAATACTAGTCATGCAATACCTATATAAAATGTATAAATTCAAAAAGAATGTAAATATGATAAATATGATTTTATAATTATTTAAATTTGAGTGTTTCTTTTTTTTTCTATTAATATCATGTTTACATGTGCTCATTTTTGTTTTTTAATTAATTTTAAAATGTATTTATCATAAATATCAAAAGTTATATTAAATTTGTTGAAATAGTATATTTTTTATTATTAAAAAACTACACCTGTTAATTAGTTTAAAATGACATTTTTAATCAATTTGAATATATTAATTTCAATTTTGTTGAAGTTAACCTATTATTATAACAAAATTTATCATAGCTTCAGTTTTAGTGTAAGTAGGTTTTTTTCCTTGTTTTTTTTTCACAGAGGCTTTTTTATTGTTAGATTATAT
>CM023942.1:33975766-33988483 GCA_013407115.1 Glycine latifolia
TTATTATTATTATTATTATTATTATTATTATTATTATTATTATTATTATTATTATCATTATTTAAAACAAAATCTGTATTAAATTTATAAAATACTCCATCTATAATAAATATTAAACATAGTTTGGTCGAAAACTAAGCACTGGTAAGAAAAAACTATGATAATAATCTTTAAGAAATTTTTATCAATCTGTAAAAAAAGATTTTTTTTATCAACAAAAAATATATTAAGAAATATAAAAGTAAAAGTAACCATGGGTAAAATATAAAAATAAATCAATACTTCGTAATGAAAATTAAAATTAAATGTAGGTACAATTTTTTTCGTTGAAAACCATTAAATAAAAGAAAACATTTAAGTAAATATGAAAACATAACATAATCTAATGTTTGAGGTCTGTTCATAAATATATTTTCTATCAGAAATAAAGCATAAAATAATTATTTATTGTGTTATTGAGTGCATTAGATTGTTATAAAAATAAAATAATTAATAATAATTAAGATTATTTAAATGATTATAAAACTAAAATAACCATTGGGTTAAAACTAAAATAAATGAGAAACATTTCATATATAAATTAAAATTAAATTAAATTACTTAATTCTTTGTTGAAAATTCAAATTCCTATTAGAAAGTGAGAGCAACCAAATTATTTAAACTTGAAAAAAAAGAAGAAAAAAGAAGATAAGAAGCATTAAAAAAAAGTCTAAAAATAGGAAGAAATACATGTAAAAAGAATACACAATAAAAAATGCAAGATGTTTTTCTCTTCACCTACCTCGCTGCTTGTTTGATCTCTCTCTTTGGATCAAAGTCAGCTTTTTATCTCTGCTTTCTTTTTCTCTCCTACTGTACTGGTTTAGTATTTTGTCGTCTATGTTCATATCAAACATTATGATAGAATCTACGAGAAAGAAAACACATTTATTTAATAAATTAGGGTTGTTGCTCAATTTTAGATGTAAAAGATGGTTGTTCAATTTTAAAGATAAGGATGATTACAAATTTCATCGACCAAGAAATTTTTTTTCCTAAATTCAAACGTGTTTCTGTACATACAAAATAAAAATATGTATAAAAAATTTCATTGTATTATGTATTGTTGTAAGAATTTTCTTCTCTTACTTGTAGTTATAAAGTTTCGCTGTTAGATTCCATTTTTCTCAAACTGCAAGAGCAGAAAAAAGAGAAAGAAAATGTTAAACCAAGAAAACAAAATAGTTTAAAAAATTAAAAACTCAGTGGAAAAATATGTTAGAGAACAAAGACACGATGATGATTCAATCTGTAACAAAATAAGAGAATTCATTAGACCTAAAAATAATACATTGAGCTTTACAAATAAATAAAAAATAATCATCTATCAAAGAGGAGACATGTTAAAAATGATGACTTCATAATTAGTTGTTAAGTGATGTCAAAGTAATGAGTTGGTTCCTAATCTGCATCTTTCATCTCTTGCTAAATTCATTGGGTGATGCATTCATGTAAGATCTTTCTTATAACATACACAAAAAGTGTCATTGGCTAGTTGTAGTCAACTTAGATTAAATTATAAGTGCAAAATGAGAAAGAGAAAGTGTTAAGTCAAGAAAAAAAATAATGAGCAAATAAATTCATCCTTTTGAGTTGAGCATCTCTAGTCTCTAATGTAAACAAAAATAGTCTCAACTTCAGATACGAAGGATAAGAAAACTCTCTTACTTCTCTAGTCTTCATGCATGTTTGAAAATGATTGGTAGCTGACGCGAATCAAAAAATATAGTGTTATACAAGAAGAAGAAATTGCTTAAAACCTACACATATATGATAACTGTAAGAGTTCCAAATCAAAGAACCTCACTCAGGGTCCACTAAAATCCAGAATGTAGTATAAATTTATGTATTTATATTAGAAGTGAAAAAATGTTTTAATAATTAACTATAACTCAATAAGTGAAAAATGAGATAAACTATTTTTCCTTTAACTTAGTTAAAAGTTAAAAGCATCACTTATTAAAGATAAAATTGATATATATTAATGGATTTTTTTTTGTAATAATTGACTTTTATGTTAAAACAATAAACTGTTGGGAGACAAAAAAAAGAGCAAAAATTAGCTAAACAATAACCTAACAAATTTTATTTATATTTCTTTATCACGAAAAACCCATTTATCATAGATAAAAAAAAACTTTTTTAATTCTTTCCCAACAATTTTGCCAAATAGAAGTTTTTTTCCCAGGATATAAATAAGTCGCTGCTATGTACGTAAATGGAGCAGAAGCAGATAATCCAATGTATTGGAGTGGAACCAAATTCCCAATTAGCAATGAAACAATTTTATTTGACCAATCACATGAAATTTTCCCTGTGACTCAAGTTCTCTCATTTCAGAATGTTTGAATCCGTTAGACCATTTAAAATTAGGTTGAAATCCCCGGCTAGAGTGATTTTAAGTAAATATTATCTTA
This sequence comes from Glycine latifolia, assembly GCA_013407115.1. NCBI lineage: Eukaryota > Viridiplantae > Streptophyta > Magnoliopsida > Fabales > Fabaceae > Glycine > Glycine latifolia. The sequence goes on from CM023942.1 coordinate 33,978,223, forward strand.
AGTTGAGGAATTTTTTTTATACGTAAGAATTAAGAATTGAACATGTTGTCAGAAAATTTACATCACTCACTCACCTTATTCAACCAATTGAACTGACTAGAGATCCTAAGTTGAGGAATTGATTGAGTTAAATTAAAACAACTTTATATAACTTTTTGTGTGTTAAATAAATAAATAAATGTATATACTAAACTTTATTACTAACTTTATTTTAAAGTAAAAATTTTCAAATATAAATTACTTCACGTTAAAATCAATTTTATGAAAATTCAAAATTAATTTTGCAAATGCCCGACAATAAATCCCCATTGTGTGCTCAATTCACATATAAATGACGAGGTGAGACTAAATCTAATATATCCACAGCTGCCCAATATGGCAAGTTTCTTAATAAGCAAGTATAGCACCATAATAAAACAAAGGCGGGTAACGGGAACTAAAGAAAATTTGTCGAGTATGAAATGATACCATATGAATCAATTTTTTCTGTTCTGTTGGACTGCTTCAACATACTGCTCTGCAAGTTTCTTTACTTTCTCGCCTTCCTTTATGAGAAAATTAGCATTCTTTGATCTGGAATGATACTTCATAACCTTCTCAGTCGTTTTTGAGACAGCCCACCTGTATTGGTCAGCCGTGATTACACCACTCTTGCACAGTGGTCTGATGTGCTCCTTGATGTAAGCTTCTACCTGTACAAACTCCAGCATTATTACGGAAATATGGGAATTATAAAGGAAAATATAGAAATGGAAGAAAATAAAAATGATAGTACAAGCCACTGCATTATAAAAAAAATAAAAATAAAGAAAATAAGATACATAGGAAAATTAATTTTGCAATACCTTTTTAGTTACATGATTTACAGAGTCAGTCTGCTTTGCAGTGACATCGGATTTCTCTTCCTTCCTTTGGAAATTTTCACCAGCCTCAGATACTTTTTCTGTGAGATTCTCATTCCTAAGTTCCCAAGCATTTACTGCATTGTCGAAGACATGTCTTTCGTCATTATGGCAGTCATTGGCCACGCTTAGAGTTTCTGTCTTGGCATCTCCATGTAATGATCTTGATTCACCAACTGGAATTTTTTTTATAAGTGGTTCTTTGTCTGGGCCATATAATTCTTCAATTTCTGAGTCAGGTGGCTCAACAGCACCCTCACAGGATAAAAGCACAGAAGAAACAGAAGGCTGGCCCGTCTCTGCATCAATTGGTGAGAAGGATGCATCTCCTGGCACTTCATTTCTTTCAGACCCCTCACAGTCTGCACAATCCAAAGCAATATCTGACTTTTTCAAGTTCATGGTGGAGAAAACAAGTTTCACTTTTGACTCATTTTGCTCTTGTTTTGGAAATGAGACCTTTGTAACACCTGCACCAATATAATCTTCATCTTCCAAATCATACTCAAAATCACCATAAATATCCAGATCAGGTTGATAATCTAGTTCAAGTATATTATCAGGCCCTGACATATCACCATTACATGTTTCTCTGTTCTCATGTGGACTGCTAGGTGGGGAATCAGACAACAGACCAGCATTTTTCAAGGCTGTTTCAACTTCAGGGTCAGTTGAAAGATCATCAGTATTAAGTTCCGATTGTTGATCAGTAAGCATTGATGAAGAGGCAGGTGGACTTGTGTCTGTGGCTACATTGGCTTTTGTGTTATTTGTGCGATGCAAGAGCTCTTGTGAACAAAGGTTCAAATACACAAGCTTGCTGTTTGATCTGTCAGCAACTTCCTTTTCAATATTAATTGCATCTGCAACAGCTAATTCTGTATCTGCAGTTCTGCGAATCACAGCCAGATTTGTGTTCCTCAAAAAGCGCTCTGTCAGGCGGTAAAGCTGTGTCTGCACAAAAGTAACCAACAGAACCGTATACATAAATAAAGCAACTTGCATGAATATTGCACTCTATCTGTCTGATCAGTAACTTGATCTTTTGGAAATAGTCATGCCCATTACTTAAATGTGATTCAACTCCAGTAACATGCCAAATGAGGAACAAGATTAAATAATTCTAAATGTGTCCACCCGTTTTAATCCCAACCCTGAAATCTGGCAACCAGTCAATCCATGACTTTTATCTACGGAAGAATAAGTATTCAAAAAGATTTAAGATTCTATCACTTTTTTCTGGAGGGAAACTTCAGGTCATATCACTCATCAAGTGATATTAACAATGATGGAACAGGGATAAAGGAGAGGGATGGGAAAACCAGTGGCAATCAGATGTGTGTTAAACATTTGAAAACAGAAGATAACTAAATGCCAAACAGATGATCTTATTTTCTCAAACTCAATGTCATTGTGAATTGCCATCTATTGGTGCCTTCATTAAAAAATGCACCAGAGTACAAAAAAACTGGTGCATTGCTTTTCTCATCTCAAGTTTTCTTCTCTCTAGTCTAACAAGTGAAACATAAAATGGAGGAAATGAAAGGTACAGCATACCTGCCTCACTGATATAGGAATTTTATTGTGGCGACAAGGTGCCAACACTGGTCTCATATCAATTGGCAATTGGGCCTACTCACAACAACAGAAAGAAGTAACAGTGAACAGCCATATACAATTTCTCACAACATAAAAGGTAAAATAAACAATTGCTTAGAAAACTAATCAGATCATTTACATACAAGCAAAGGATAATTTCCTTTAAAAACTGCATTGTCTTCCTGATTTCCATTTGCTGTGTTCCCACTTGTGGCAGCTGTTTTCCTCGCAAGAACTTCCAATGCCCATTTTCTTTTATCACTCTTCATACAACCAGATTTAAGGTCTAACTCTTTTGTGCTAGTTTTGGCACCAACTGATGAAACTGATGTCCTTTCTGAGTGATTGTCTGAACGTACTTTACCAGAAGTTGCATTATCACCAACTGGACCATGTACAAGCTTCTTATCTACTTTTTTTTCAGATGAACAAACACTGTTCTTTGATAAAAGATTATTTATATCAGTTGCTTTAATAGTATTGTTATCAACAGATAGATTTGGTACTTTTTCTGATGGGTTATGTTTAGTTTGCTCTGAGTTAGCAATGGTTTTAAGCACAGAGAGAGGTTTGACATCCTCTTTCCGGGGGAAAACAGATGTATCTGCTAAATACAACCTGGAAAGAATAGGATTCTTGGCCTGACAATCAGAAGCCTGCTTTGATTCTGGATTGTTTGAACCATTTCTTAGTAGATCAAGAACTGATTTTAAAGTTTCAATCTTTTCAGGCTTTGTAGCTCTCATGCAACGATATTTCCAAAACTCAATTTCACAGTCCCTATCCCATGCACGCTTTCTTCTTCCATTGGATGTCCCAAAAATTTTCTTTGTTAGATTTTCACGCACTTTTCCTTTCTGCAACATTGATTTCTTTGCCTTTATAGCTGCAGGGGATAACTTGTTTACAAGTTCAGTTTTAGGCCCTGTTATAGCAGCCCTAAATGCTTCAAGAAGTTTGGGATCAAAATGGTTATCCTCAAAGTTTATAGAGGATTTGTTACGGACAACTTCTCTAATTTCTTTCCTTAGATTTTGAACTACCAAGGATGATTCTCCATCATCAGAGACCCTCTTCATGATCTTTTTAACCCTCAACCCAGCCATATTTCCTTTGTTTTCAGATAACTTGTCACAAGCATTAGTGTCAGTACGTCCCTTGGAGTGCCTCCGGTTTGTCCCTTTAACTATATTCATTATATCTGATTTGACAATCGCCTTTGCTGGAGACTGCTTTAAAGCAGGGCATTTCTGAGCATTTTCTAAAAGATGAGCATCAGCTGAGTCATTAGTACTAGGCATTTGACTACCACTAGCTCTAATTTTCTTTTGTGCAACGTCATCCCGGAGTTCAGACTTGTCATCTCCATCCGGAAGTTCAGGCTTGACATCTCCATCATCAGCCTTTATATAAACTTGCTCATTACTGTGAAGTGAAGGGCGAAAATCAGGGAAAAAGAACAAAGAAAAGAAAGTCAAAGTTTGAACTCCTCATGTGATGAACATAAAACAAATAACAATTAACACATTTATTTCAACAGAATATGCATTTAAATATCATACACAATTAACGCAGTTTTAATAGCACACAAGAGTATCAAGAATATCTAGGCACCAGCTCCTATTTCTTTCTGTTTAATTATGAGTATTAGAAAACATCAATATTCAAAGTGCTCTGATTCATTATCTTGTCTTTGCAACCAGCAGCACCACTCTCATGATGATATTTTATGCCAACAACCACATACTTCCAAAAGTGAACACCATGTAAAAAGCAGCCCCTAAACATTACAACTACATCTCACAGGCTTTAGAATAATATACGACTTTCTGTCTATTTTGTTTAAGAAATCCCCCATTAGCTAGGAATATAATCTAAGTAGCTCTTATAAGATTTGAGCAATCCTCTCCTCTAGCTTTTACGGTTGAGTTAGGCCTGGTCCATTTAACGGAAGTAGTTGATATTGGTAACTGTTAAGAATATAGGCAAGTATTAAGGAAAGTATTATGGGTTAAGGAAGCACCGACTCCAAAAATCAAGGGGTGACTAATTGGGAGCTTGATCCTGGGTGACCGATTCCTATTACTTAGGAAGTTGATTGCAGGGTGATAGATTGACAATTAAACATTTGCATACCCTTAATCCCATCCTTCTAGTATAACCGATGCAGTAGAGACACTCCCCTTTCTTGAGGTGTTACAGTGTTAGACACGTTCATTCCCACACCAACACCAGTATAGTACATTTCAGACACTACTCATTCAATGTTCACTTAAAAAAAAAAATTATTGACCCAAACATACTATATGACTCAGACACTCAAGTCAACACCTCCATCTCCATATGGATAGACATTTTAAGGAGACTAGTATTATAAAACATATTTATAGCTTTTAACATTAAGAAAAAGTCATTTAAAATGTAATATAAAATATTAAAAAATAATGTCTCTTAGTATGTTTTTGTGAGGCTCATTATAATAGAAAGCTACGTATACAAGAATATACAAATATTAGTTACTATTTTAGATCTTTTATGTTCCTCATATGTAAGAGTTCTATAGAAGTGTCCCACACTCCCACGATCCTATATTTTTTACATTAGCCATGTCGGAGCATCTATGTTAGTGTTGGGTCTAGTGTCCATGTTGGAATCATGTGTCAAGAGTATAATACACGTAAAGCAAAGTGCGCTTCATCCCACAGCATTTTTACATCCTCTCTGTCTCCAACACAATGACCATAGAAAACTACTCATTTAATATGATACAAATTTAAATCATTTCTTACCTGTAATCAGCATGCTTTCTCTTTCCACCAGCCACTCTGGCACTGTCCTTACAAGCATTGGCTTCAATTTCATCTCCTGAGATAATTTTATAATCAACATTATAAGGTTTAAAAACTGGTTTAAATGCTTTGAAGCCATCAATATCACCAGTGGTTTCCCGCAGTCCAAGTGTGGACTAAAATAAAGAAAGCAAGAGGAATAATGTTCTAAGAATGGTGGAGTACCTTTCAAAAAACATTCTTCTGAACTCGAGTACAGGACATCAGTTGCTTGATCTCTTGTTTCATTCTTGTCTGCATTACCAACTATAAGCACGTTAAGATTATGACAATCAGTCTAGCTTACAGAAGAAGAGCACAAAAAATTGATTTATGATATACTTTTCATGCTGGCAAAAAGCAAGTGATATACAATATAATTTACCAGATAAGAAAGAGCCTACTGACAAACCAAGTTGAAGACCCATTTTGGATTCAATTCTGGATGGACTAGTTTTGGTAAGGGACTTGTCAAATAACTTGGTTCCATCAAAGCCACTTGATTCATCCCTTGCTCCACTGACACTTTTCTTTAAATCGTTATGCACTAAGGATTTAGAAGTTACGCTACAGGATATGTTGTTTGACAAAGACAGTTCCAGTTCTTCTTCCTCCATGATTGGTAATGTATTTGTCTCTGTCTTCACTTCCCCACTTTGCTGATCATTTGTGACGGACATTAAAATACATGATTCAGTCATTGGGTCCCCACCAACTTCAAAAGGCAATAGGCTTTTCTCACTTGTTGATGGAACCCATTTTGTTCGGTCAACCATCGAAACAACAACAGCCGTCTCTCCTGTATCAGCAACAGACACAGACACTTTTCCAGAAAAGGAATCCTCAGCATGGCAGTCACTATTACTATTATGATTATGTGCATTATATTCCACTGTTGTCCTCTCCACTGAATTGGATGTTCCTTTAGAAACTTCATCAACAACACATCTAAAACAAAACCCTGAATTAGAATACTAAAGGATGGAAAAATATATCAAATTGTCAGCAAACAATTTTATAATTCATTTCATGTGATGGAAGCTTACCTAGGGATTCTGTTAAAGACACCCCTTTGCTAGCTAGTTCTATTTTGTTATTGGAAAAAACACATTCTTTTCATAGTTAATTACATCGTAAATAATTTCTAATTTTTGTTTAGATTACAATTATCTGACCATGTTTCTATCATAGGGAACCATAGACTTTAAATTAGCAGCTAGAACTTATCAAACTCCATATATTTATTTATAATATAGTAGCCAATATGTACTACACATGCTAACAAATACAAACCAGATTGAGCTTTAAGGTAAAAGGAAAAGAAAAAGCAATTAGAAGAACAAAAATACCCAACAGAATGACCAGTAAAGTCAATTTACCTGGGGCATAACCATGTACTGTCCGATGTACCTTCAGTATCAAATCCCACACAGAAGGCATGATACCTGTCAATATTAGACTTAACTATGCTTCCAACAGTGTTTGTTATGAACTTATCACAAATACTTTGACAAGTTAAGAAATATTTTTTTTCTGCCAAATGTCCCTTAAAGATGATGTCTAAGCCTAGGCAAACATTCAATTACACAGAGCTGACAAATCCAACCCAACATCCTAGTCATAAAAGATAATAATAACCTACTGAAATTTCAGTCAATGACATCTTAAACAAAAATTTCATTTCAAACAATATATCTGAAACCTATTAACCTAATCCATCGATATAAGTTTACCATATGTCACATGAATCACATGCTATTGATGTGTCAAGATCAGAATCTCCTTCAATAGTTCCCAACCCATTACGAACCTTGCAGCCATCACCATCCAAGCAAATAACTGCCTACAAAATGATCAAATACATAAGGATTAGTGCTGTGCATTAAATTTTCAAAATGACAAGAATGTTGAAAATTATATTAGTCCATGAACAAATTCTCTGCAAGGATTTTTGTTATTTAAAAATGTTGAGGAATTTATAAATGTATTAACTGTGTTGGAGAATCAACTTATGATAAGAATCAAAAGATATTTGCATAGAGGATATATGCTCATGCAAAAATACAAGAAATACTAGACTCGAGATTTTTTGCCTGAAATTCTAAAATTATATTACATGAAAAAAAAATTACATTTTCATCAATGTAGTAAGAGGGAAATGACAATGTGTTATTCTTCTCTTCAATGGACCAGTCATCATCTCTGCAATCATGAAGGAAAACAGTTAAGATTATATAAATATTATTACAGCAGAAACATGACCAAACTGTAAAGCATTTATTCAAAATTGAGTAATGAAACTGTGAAGTATTTACTTAAAATTCAGTCATAGTGATGGCCGGCTAGAATAATGCAAAATTCATGACTTTCAACTCAAACTCCAATTCTGAAATTCCTAAGCTTAAATGTATGTGGATATACACAAACAATGAAAATAAGGCTGTCAATCATGCACACATAATGGAGGAAAAGTTACCTGAAGAATGAATCATCTTCAACTTTATTGTTTCCAATGGTATCATATACCTTCACAATCATGAGTTTCACATGTTTAAGCAGCAAATTTTAATAGTATTTTCAAGGTATTACATGCATTAAAAACAAAAAAAAATATAATATATTAATCAAAACAACAAAGTAAATGGTCTAAAACAGAATTGATAAAGTGAGCAAATTCAATTGTAACCTGAAGAGTTATACTAAAGCAATGAAGATAAAGCAGCATTCCGCAATTTTATATCACTCACTGGAACACAAGTGATTAACTGAAACTCATTCTGGCAAAGTGGGCAAAGATTAGTGATGGTAGCCCAGTTGTCAATGCATACAAAGCAGAACCTGTGAAATAAAAGTAACGAGCCAAAATTTCAGATTCATATTTCAACATACATACTGAAAATGAAGAAAAAAGAATCAACATTTAAAGAATGAAAATTTAACATAACAAAATCATTGCGCAATCTAATAGAGGCTCTCTCCGACAGGCATGACCCTTAAAACAAGTTGGCACTACCCAACCAACGAGATCGAGATGATGACAATTTAAAAGAGAGAAATGAAAACAAATATTTGAAGCCTTTAAGAAGTAAGAAAGAAAATAGATACCAGTGCTGACAGCAATCCAGAAGTCCCCTGTCAATAACCATATCCATACATATTCCACATCTTTCCCCTTCAACAGCTGCATCATCCTGTTAATTAAGAAACTGCTAAGTGTTCAGTTCGGGTGAAACATATATACCATAAGTGAAATTAAAATTATAAAAAGGTGGCATGAAATAATCAAAGCTGAAACAAACAAAAAAAAGCGTAAGCGAGGGTTTAAGCAGCATTTCATTTCATAAGGTCGAAACTATGCAGAAGAGAAGAGAAGAGAGCGATGAGCTAACATTATCGATGGCATAAAAAGCGTCCTGCGTGAGTGTGAGCATATCATTCGTGCCGAAATCCGCCTCCATTGCGAAGCTAACTCGAAGCCAAACACTAATTCACTGTGAAGTTTGCGTCAATTGGAGAAACGAATCCTCATTAGAATTCAATTGGGAGGAGAAAGAGGAAAAGGAATGCGATGCACAAGCTAGTAGAGACTAGAGAGAGTGCTTAACCGACTAATTGTTTAATAATCCATTGCTTGTAACTGTAAATGGAATCGGTGAAGAGAAACCACGGTATTTGGGTTCAATTCATCCGATCTGCCTCCGAGAGAGACGTTTCGCGTTGAAACTTGGAAAGCTGAATACGTTGTCGACGTCTTTAACATCAGGTGAGCAGCGTGAGCATTCAGCGCTCTCAACCTCTTGGACATTCTTTTTTTGTATTCTTTTTTTAGTAAATACTCATATTCATCTTAGAGCAACTTTAATAGTAAATCTTGAAAATAGATTTTCAGCTTGAAAATTTATCTTTTTTCAAATCTATTATTAAAGAGGAAATAAAATTCTTCACATGGAGATCTGATTCTTTTCTAAAAATCCTGAATATCTACACAGAATTTAAAATAAATAATTTTTTATGTGACAGGATGAAAAAAATTAAATTAAAATTAATTATATTCTTTATTAATATTCATATATTTTTTTCATACTTTATTAATTAAAATTAATTAATTAAATTAAATTTTAAATATTTAAGAGTGGAATCCATGGGACCACTAAAATTATCTAAGATCTCAATTTGAGATCTACCACTAAAAGAAAAAATGTCACAGATCTTAAGAGATTTTCAACACTACGTGACATTATGGGATCTACTAAAAAATGATCTAAGATCTCAATTTGAGATCTATCACTAAAGATGCTTTAAGCTAAAGGCAGATAAATTGTTCCAGGAAAGATTGGTATACTAAAGATTAAAGATGTAAAATTTAAATTTTTAAAAATATACTAAATTAGTCTTGTTGTAATAATTTAATAATAAGTTCTAAATTTTGTAACTTAATATTAAATTGATTTTTAAAAATATAATTTATTATTAAATTGATATTTTAACATTATAACTTAATTATAAAATTATCTAATAAATTCAATAATAAGAGTAATTTATCACATTAAATTTTTATTTTTTATATTTTAAGAATCAATTTCTCAGTGCATTGTTATTGGGCCATTAACGAATAGAAGTGAGAGTTCAGTTTAGGTCCAAAAGATAGCCCAATGTATTAGGCCTTAGGCTTTGTCTTCCTCCACCCTTCAAAAGTCATCCTACACCCCCTTGTTCTTTTAATATTTTCAAAATTTCACGGGTAGATTTTTAGTCTAAAAATAATAAGAAGGAAAAAATAATTCCAATTTGGTATGAAATAATAAATTAATTAATCTTTGATATATTTTTTACCTTGGTAATTAATAATTTTACATTCAGACAATATTTAATCCTGATAAAGGAAGTGAGAAATATTTATTCTCATGGGACAAAAACTCTCTTCATAAGTAA
>CM023942.1:33988493-34052457 GCA_013407115.1 Glycine latifolia
ATATATATATATATATATATATATATATATATATATATATATATATATATATTCTCTTCTTATCCATTATCACACTTTTATCTTAATGATTCATTCATTACATTCTTTAATTTTTGTCATTCTCAAAATTTTCTATTCATGTACCAACTTTTATTAATTGTCAATCTCATGAATTTTACTTACAACAATTTTTTGTTTTTTCCCTCCAATTGTTCATTTTTCATGTCTAATGTAATACAAATACATATATCTATATTTTGGATCATATTATAATGAATAATAAAGGAATAGTGAGAGAAGTTTTGTCATAAAAATGTGAGATATATAGCATTTTGATTTTTGAATATGTCATTTTTGTTGGTCTTATAATAGAGTTAGTTGTATTATGAAAAAATTATCGTTAACATAATAAATATATTTTTAGTAATTATAATATATATTTCAAAAAAAAATTAACCAAATATATGTCCTAATTATTCTTGAGAATATAAAAATATTTTAATTAATTTTATAGTTAGTCAAATGCATTTTTTATTATTAAATACATGTAAATAACATTCTTATTTTTTATTCCCAAGAATAATATTCCCAGCACTAAAAAAGTTGTTCATCAAAATAGTCCCCTAAGCTGATCTTACACACATATGAACTTTACTTTTTAGATTTTTTTATTCATAAGATTCAAAAATAAGTAATAAAAAATTTACAATAACTTAGACATATCACTTGTAAAACATTTGTGGCAAGTGGTCTTAATTCTTTTTAGTTTTTATTCTTCTCACTAATTATATAATTATTTTATCTTCATTTTGTTATTTTTCCTTTTATTTTTTACATAATTAGTAACAAAGAATGTATTTGTGTATTTTTTTTAATGTATATATTTTAAGAGAAAAACATAGGAAAATAATAATACATTCTGAACAATGTGGTTAAAAGAAAGAGATAAAAAAAATTAAAAAATAAGAAATAAATTAAAAACAATAAATATAATAGATATTGTGCAGAAAAGATTAAAACCACCAATAATATAATTTAAAAACGTATCCATTTTTATCAAATAAAACAACCAAAATTCATATAACAAAAAAAGTCAAGAGTCCATGTGAAAAAATTACTAGATAATTCTTATTAAAGAACCCTAAACCCTAAGTAAAAAAAACTAATATCTTGATAATTCAGCTCTAATTATATTTTAGTATTTTAAATATTGTAATTCTGCGATTTTATTATCTAAATTGTGCTAACATGTCAGCAACGTGACATACAAAAGAAAAGAAATTGTCAAATTAATAAAGTTGACGTTTTAACCCTTCACCCTCCCCCACTTTTTTATATACTTCACCCTCCACTTTAGTTCCTATTTAAAGTATACATACTATTATAAACAAACTCATTAGTTTAGTGATTAAGTATTTTGTTAAATTGTACTGGTGAGAGGTTCAATCCTCACCTTTATTAATTTGATAATTTTTTTTTAATGTTTGCACGTCATATTACCATGTTAAGAACTAAATAAAACTTGGGAACGAAAGATTTGGCATGCGTGAGTTGTTCTGAATTTCCTGTACCTTATTAAATGATGTGCCTATCAAGCCCTTTTCGTATAAACTATAAAGTGTAAAGTTGAATATCATGAACTTAATAATATTTACAAATCAAATGGTCGTAGTGATTCAGCACATCAATTAATCAATTAAAAGCTAGAACGAGGACCCAATCGTGCGAATTTCTGTAAGTCGCTTTTATTTTATACCATCTAAATATCTAATGGTCTATGTTTTATTATTCTTGTCTAGCTAAATTCTAAGATGTTTGCACAATGTATTCTTCAATATCTGGGGACGGTTATAACTTAATACGGGATCATCATTTCATATCATATCATATCATAACAAAGATTCAATGCTCTTTGTTGATTTTTTGTTTTCTTCTTTTCTTTCGAATAATTCATTCATTGGCATTCGATAATATCAACAGAAGTTTGGCAGCAGAGACTCGATTATTTTACAAACCAACAAGTATCTAAGGAGAAAAAATGGTGGAACATATAGTTTTACATTATTTTATGAAAATGATAAATTTACACCCCCATTTTTCAGATGTATAGATGGAAAGAAAGAAAGAGAAAAAAATAAAGGACGAGAGAAACAGGAAGAAAAATAGAAGCGCAATGAAATGGAAGAGAAAGTAGATATATGATAATAACCTTTTTTTGTTGTTGTACAATAATAGTAACAAAGTTAGAATTTAAAACTTTATGTAAATTACACAAAATCACTACTACGCCAATCCTAGTGGGGATAGTGTTTGCATCAATTGGGTGAAAAAGACTTATGGCATATTAGCATAGTCTGTTAGAGATTGTGTTGGGAGACTGGAAGGAATGTATTGTGATATTAATGGAACAGATCACCATACATTATTTACATAATAATAATTCAGTTTCCTCTCTCTTTAATAGAGTTACGAACGAGGAGTCCGTGCAATTCTGTTTAGGAAAGTTTGATGTGTTCATAGCAAGGATTAATGTTGAGCTTGTGCATTTTCCTTCTCTTTGGTGTGACCGGGCCTCTGCTTAACAGTATTGTGATCGATGGAGTTATGTCCTGTAGTCCTTAAACTGAAATTATGCCCATATGTATGAGCTGCTTTTGCTTGAAGAAAGCTAGACCAAAGACTAAGCAAGAACTATCCACCATTCTTGCTTCTGAAACATCCTGTAAGTAGAGAAAACAACATTCACCTAATTTATAATTTTGAGCTCTTATTAAATCCAACCTCCTGGAATTTTCATGAAATGTACCCTTACTTTGCTATCATTATCAATCTCGCCATGGCCTTTATGTTGCAGTTTGTGCCTTTATGGCATGCCACTTATCACTAGACCTAACTAGTACCTCTTGCTGTAAGCATAGGACTCCATGTGAGGTGTTAGTTCTTGTTTTTGCAAGTTGTCATGTCACAGCATGCAGTATCTTAAGGGAAAAAGTTGTCATTCCAAACTGGTAGGTGACAGACCATAATTTTGGCAGCATGTGTTGTGCACTCACGAGTTACTTAATTATGCCTGACATTTTGTGAGGATATACATGTGAGATTCCATATAGTTTAACTCTCGGGTGTCCTTTACCATTTGACAGTTACTGTGAATGAGATTGAGGCTTTGCTTTGCACGTTTAAGAAGCTAAGTAGTGCAATTGTTGATGATGACTTCCTTCACAAGGTATTTCCATTTAAGATTGTACTAGTAATAGGGATTCCAAATTTTTTTCCTAATTAACTAAATGAGCTGATATTAATATTGCGGATTGCCATCATAGTTTATTGGGATTTTGATAGAACTTAAGTTAGAGCCAGAGGTGCTAAATTCATGAAGATTTCTAACTGCAGGAGGAGTTCCGTCTTGCACTTTTTAATAATAGTAGCAAGCAGATTCTATTTGCAGATAGGGTGCTTACTGTTACTTGTGCTAAATCTTATTTATTTTTCTTATCTCCTATTAAGTGCACGAACATTTGTCCAAGAAAAATGATGAATAGTACCAAAAAGATACTTTACCAAATTGTAACAAATATGTGAAAGTTAACTTGTGTATCAAGGTAACCACTATATGTGCTTGTGATGATGTGCATATTAAATGAAGCCATGATTCCAGAACTTGGAAAAAATTAATGGTAAACATGTTTATCGGCAAAATGCAGGTATTTGATATCTTTGACATCAAGCGTAATGGAGCAATTGACTTTGTGGAATTTGTTCGCTCACTGAGGATCTTTCATCCAAATGCATCTGAAGAGAAGAAAATTGAATGTATGAAATTATTTGTCTTTATCACATAAATCAAATGTTATCTCACTCCTATGATTTTCTGGTTATATAAGTTGAGCAGAGCTTTGCCCCCTGCTCTACCTATCAAGTTGATACAAGGACTTGACCGTGGCAAAATACTTTCTTTCAGTTGCATTTAGATTGTTTGACCTTAGACAAAGTGGATTCATTGAGCGTCACGGCGTGAGTACCTTTTAAGCTTTCCATTGTCTTTCATTCTCTCTTTAGGATTGTAGGAGTACTGTTTTGACATGCACAAATATCTTTTGAGTGATTCCTTTGTTTACAACTTTACATCATTATTACTTTTATAGTTTATGCTTCGTTCTTATTATGCATGCATGCATTCCTTTCTGTTCATAAGGGTACACTTAAGTTGAAGGTAATGGTGTTGGCTACTCTGACTGAACAGATGTTACAGGTCCCGATGATGTTGCTGAAGCAATTGTGGACAAGGTTGTTAATTAATTTAACCATGCATTTTTTCTCCACCAATTTCTCTATTTGTCCTCAATCCAGTATTCCAATTCTTTTCCCTTATTAGTTATTTTCTTGGCTTAGTCTTTTCAGACAACGAAGGAGGTTGACTCAAAAGGAGAGAGTACGTGGCAAAAAAACCTTCTCTTCTAAAGATCATGACTCTATCTTATCTAAAGTGAGTCACTGTTCTAATCAATGAAACCTAGATTTATTTTCTATACATAAAATCAAACTTGAATGATTCTGTTTATCAGGGATATAACACTAGCTACAAATGGTTGCCGGTCAATGCAAAAGGAATGCAGCTGTAGCACAGAATTGCTCCCCCTATATAATACGTTGAAAACAGCATTAACCAGTGTACTGCTCCCTTCTACAATAACAGAAAGAGAAATTCTGTGTTACGCTTGCAAATTTGCGCTTGGTAGGGGAGAAGAAATAGAGGAAGGGAAAGTAAGTAGGTGAGAAAAGAAATAAAGAGAAATATAAGTTGTTTGATTTGAATAATTAAAAATACTGCTTTAGCCTTTTATGCTCTTTGTTATTTGTGTAATTCCTTTAAACAATCTTGGTCAGAACCTTGTACCTATGATTGGATCTTAATAATATATATTGTCTTTTCCTATATAAAAAACAAAATTGTAAATACTCAATGATCCTTAAAAGTGAAGAATAGTGTTAAGTTGATTTTTAAATGTAGCCAAAATTAATACCTAAAACTGCAAAATGTTAATCAATTTGGTCGTGTTATCACTCCTCATCAAATAATGTTGGTAATCAATTGTCTTTCTATCTCATTTTTGTACGAAATGTTCATTTAGATATATATCGGATAAAGTATTCGGTTAGGCCGAAGAGACACTTGGTATATCTAAATCGAATATACCCTTTGATCATTATTCACATATGTTGATCAGTACATTTCGATTTTTAGCATATACAAACAACGAGCATCATTCGATCATGATTATTATCACTAAATTCGCTTAAGAGTAATCACTCGGTTAAAAGCAGCTAAATATGATTAGGAGGAGTATTACTCAACTAGTAATCATGATATGACAGGCTCACATATCCAAGACTCAACAAGGTTAGTATAAAAGGGGTATACCTCCAAGTTAAAAGACTAATTCATTCTCACTTACTATATATTATTAATAGCTCTAAGTCAAGCTCTTACTTGAGTGTTGGAGTGCCTCTTGCAGGTACCCTCCCCTCTGCTATGCCGGATACTCATGTCCCCAAATCCTCAATAAGAAACAACAAGTAGACGATCATTCGATCCTAAATATCCTTTGCTAAAAAAATGATTATCCAGATTCATTTGTGACAAAAACAAATCCCTAATTGTATTAATAACATTTTTTTTTATTACAACTAACTTAATATATCAATTTAGACATATTATATTATTAAATTGAAATCTATCAAAAAAATATAAATTTTGGTAAATCTTATTTTTTATTTGATAAATTTCTTATTTTATAATCTTTAATAAATTTTAACTAATAATATCATGGACGTTTAGATGAGTATATTACGAAGTAATTTACTATCACTTCTCTCCATCAAAACCGTAGAAGTGTCAATAAGGTTCGTCCAAGTTGCCTTTCAGATAAGTTGAAAAGATGAGGAACAGTCGCGAAGGAAATGAGTAGTGTACGTAAGATGGCGATTTGGAGGCCAAAATAATTCCAAATTAACTTGAACGTGTGCTTGACCGACAACTAATGGCTTGATATATAGCAGTTGTTCCTAAGTAAACTTTTGTTGTTTCTCAAATAAAGAGAATAACTTTTCCTTGCATCTGAAGAGAATGCTTGTTTTGGAACGTAGGAATTGGAATCAGATTCGCGCCTAATTACTGAACTGGGTGGGAATGAAAAAATGACCATTAATTACTACAACGGAATTTGAGGGCAGATCATATGTCACCTCATTGATCACCTGTCCTGCGCTGGTCGTCGATATGCATGCATGTCAGCATCTGCATTCAACAAATTCTTTAGTGGACGGACGTTGGGCCGAGGGGCGCCTTGGCCCCCCCTGATTTTCTTTTTAAATTAAAAATTAATAGGTTATTATTTCTTTATTTTAATAAAATCTGATTTTTTATTCAATAAAAAATCTTATTTATAACTGAATATTATATTTTATTTAATTAAAATTATAGTATAATTAGTTTTATCTCTTAACTTTTTTAATTAATAGTAATATTTTCTTTTATGAAATCTTATCTCAATGTTATATTTATCAAATTTTTATTATTATATAATCAATTTATTGCTAAATTTTTTTAAATTATAAAATCAATAATAATTTTATCTGTATATATATATATATATTATATTTCATTAAAAAAATTACTTGAAATTTTTTTTGTTTGGTTTTACTAATATCTAATTGTTAAATCCTATTTTCCTGGATGAAAAAGGTTTTTATTTTTCAAATTTCATATAAACAAGTGTTAGTATTGGATTTATTGGAAATTATTATAATTTTCAAATTATCTAAATACACAATTGTAGGCTGTGTAATCACTTAGTTGAGATATTGAAAAGAGAGACAATGGTATTTATTTAATGTTTTAGTGACAAAAATACATTTCATAATAAGATGAAAGATGAGATTTTACCGACTAATTTTATTGGTATATATTGAAATTTTTTTGTTAAAAAATAGTATAAGCTCAATCAATCATTGATTATTTTTGTGACATATAATTAAGAAATATATTTTATATTTTGATAAATTATTAATGTAATTTAAGGTATTAGAACAATAATTATAAATATTTTAAATAAAAATTGGTGATATAGAATTGTTCTGATGAGTTTTACTTTTTGTTGTCCCCTAATATTCTAATCTAGTCCGCCCTGGTGGCACACGTATTTGAGGGAAAATAATTAGGATATATATGAAGTCGTAATTAATATGCCAAATTGCAATCCTTTATGGAAAAAAAAGCATCTATAATTTTTTTACACTTACTCTTTTTTCTACAAAGAATTTATGCAACACTATGTGTGAAGATCGTGAAAAAGAGAAAAAACTTAAAAATTAAGACAAAAATGAATTTGGAAAGTTCATGAGCATTGTTATTCGTTACGGGAAAAAAATCAATACAATTGTAACGAAAAATGTTAAGCCAATCACATTGCTATTCGTTGTTTAGAAAAATTGACGGTGGTTTGAATAAGCAGCCTAATAATAACTGGCCATGTAATTTGACGGGTCAATAAGTTTATCTTTTTATCATATTCCACATATATTTGTTTAATATTATTTATTTGAAATAATCTCTTAATTAAAAAAAATACTTAGAGAAAGTTTTTTTTTGACAGAAAATACTTTGAGAAAGTTATAAAAAGAATAAATTGTATTCATGCTCTCCTTCATTTGCCAGTTGCCACAAGCCTTCTGTGCTTCTATTTATAAAAGGAAAAAGTAATGTGAACAATATTACTTTATTTTTCAACAAAAGCCTGTAAAACATTTTCAAGGCAGTTTGCTTTGCAGGCTGTAAAGCTAAAGGAGGTTAGTAAGAATTTTCAACAAGCATGTATGGTGCATTAAATGCACCGTAACGGATTTTGGCTGAGCCCTAGAGAGACTTTTTAATTATTAGGCTAAGTTATTCATCTGATTTCTATAGGGAAAATATTCATTTTTATCTGTTAATGTTCTGTTAATAAATTTATTTTTTAAAAATGAAAATTTTAATATAATTTTAAAAGTGAAAAAGTGAGATAAATTTGTTTTATTATTAATTTTCGTCCATTAACGCATGAATGAAAATGTTATGAAATTGATATACACATAAATATAAGAACTAAAATTATCGATAAATACGTCTCTAAATTTAACAATTTATTGACATTTTAGTCCTTCAACTTCAAAAATATAATTTATTAATAAATATATCTAGAAAATATATAAACCTGATTAGTTGACATTAGTAACAAGATACATGAATCGACAACACATTAGATTTAGAAGTTTCTGATTTTGTTATTACAAATATTTATTATAGTGAATTATAATTATATTTATAATGTCACCTTATCACAAAGGAATCAAGACTCAAAAGGAGACAAGGCAGGGATGGGTTCTCAAATAAAAAATTAATTTATCAAATCTTAAATGAATCGTTCACAAATAGAAAAAAACAAACATGAAATGTCTAACAATCAGAAATACCATATTTTATAACTTTTTCAAATTACAATCTATTATAATAGATACTTGCAATCTAGCTTGGGAAACTATAATACATTATAATTATATAGATGGTTATTAACTGAAGTTTGGGAAAACTATAAAAATATTGTAGTTTTGATTGTTAGACCTTTCAAGTTTGTTTTCTTTTACTTGTGAATAATCATTTAAGATATGACAAATTGATTTTTTATTTGAAAACCTATCTCAACCTTATTTTATTTTCTCTTAAGTCTTAATTCATTCGTAATAAGTTAACATTATAAATATAATTATAATGTATTATAATAAATATTTGCAATAACAAAATAAAAAACTATTAAGTTTAATGTATTGTTGATTCATTATTTTATTATTGATATCAACTAATAAGGTTTATACATTTTGTGGATATATTTGTCAGTAAGTTATATTTTTTAAGAACTAAAATGATAATAAATTGTTAAATTTAGGGATGTATTTGTCAATAATTTTAGTTTTTATATCACATGAGTATTAATTTTATGACATTTTTATCTCTAGGAAGACAAGTTATCTAACATTAACAGAAGAAAGTGAACAATGAAACAAATTTATCTATTTTCATACTTTTGGGGACTAAATTTTATTTTTTCATATTTTAAGAACGAATTTATCAACATTATACTTTTAAAGATAAAAATAATTATTTATCCGATTTCTATGAATCGCCATACTTTAATAATTATTACGTAGTTTGTTTGTTTTTTTATAAAATAAAATTAAAAAGCAACTGCGTGTTAATCCTTTTACCTTGATATTTAATGAAGATTGATCTCTTTCATTACAACTATGTTAACTCTATCAAGGTATAGTTAATGTGAGTGACATATGTGAATTGACGAAACTAAAATTAATAATCAAATTAACCAAATATAAGAAAAAGTTCCTATATGAAGAAAAAAAAAACTAGTTCTTATACTTTTTCTTTATTAATACAAAAATATTCTGATTGTTCCATGGAGAACAGAATAGTATTTTTATAGTACGATCGTCGATCGATGGTACTGCTCAACTATATATGCATCAAGTCCTCCCCACCCAGAGAGTCTAGGAACACAAAGAAGTCAAATTGATGGGTTGTTGTTGCACCAAACAGCGAGTCGATCATAAAGATCCAGCAGTTCTTGCTTCCCAAACCTATTGTAAGCCTTCTTTCTAATTTTATATATATATATCCCTTCCTCAGTCCTGGAGTTTGTATTCTGGTCCAACATTGCTGTTCAGTTTTTAATCAATTTCTTATTCGTCCAGTTAATCTTTCTGAAATTGAAGCATTGTATGATCTGTTCAAGAAATTAAGCAGCTCCAGCATCGACGACGGGGTTATCAGCAAAGTAATTAAGCTCATAAGTTCAAGCTAAAACACCATTACTTTTAGGACAATTCTTGAAATTGCACACCCGCGATATATATCTCTATCTTTTTAACGCCTAGCTACAACAACTATTCTTACGGGGATACATGGTACATGTTAAAACATATTACACCATGTGCACCGTACGTGTTAAAAGCAGATAAATAAATAGCATGTGAAATTTCAAGAAACTACTGGTTGAGTCAAATTAATTTGCCCTTTCTTTTACTATATATATATATATATATAGTTAGTTAGTTAACAATGTGGCAAAGACTTAATTATCTAACAGAGAAATATGTATCATGAATAATCTTATGCAGGAAGAGTTTCAGCTTGGCTTATTTGGAAGCAGCGAGAAACGGAGCCTCTTTGCCGACAGGGTTTGCAATTTTAACTTCTGAAATTTAGAAAACATCGTGAGAATGCGATTGTAACAAAATAGGATGACATTGATATGTGATCGGTGCAACAATCTTACAATTCACTGCTGTTGTCTAACTATGTTGACATCAGGTCTTCGAATTATTTGACTTAAAAAATGATGGGGTGATAGAATTTGGAGAGTTCGTTCAAGCTCTGAGCGTCTTCCACCCAGCAGCGCCACAAGCACAAAAAGCAGATTGTAAGATTTCCTCTCAACTCGATCAAGAGTGTGTACATGTAACTCTGCATAATTTGCATTATTTGTATTGATTGAAGCCTCGGTGTCTATTATTGTGGCAGTTGCATTTCGACTCTATGATATATGTCAAAGAGGCTTTATTCAACGTGGCGAGGTAAACAATATGAATTTGGCCAACCATAAGTTAATTATCGTTACCCTAATACATCTTCACATGATTATATCATCTGGAAATTTAGTATTTATCTCTCTTTTTATAGCAATTAAATTAGTAAAATTTGTATATATCTAAGAGGAGAGAATTATAGACGCAAATTTCACATAATATAATTATGTCATAAAATGTAATAAATGATGAGTAGAGAGATAAATAAATAATAATAATGTTGTATAAATGTTATATTTCTAATATTTATCAAAAGAACAATGCTATTTGGCACATACAAATCTCGTTTTTACAAATATCACGAATTAAGCTATAAGAACAGTGTTTTTTTTATATAAAAAATATTAATTACAGAAACCTTAAAATATAAAATAAGGTATTGTCAGAAATTACATTTGTACATGATTTTACAAAAATATTATCGTATTAATAAGCATCTCCCTTTTCAAAATGTGTATGGAAGGTAAGAGAGATGATACTGGCACTACTAAATGAGTCGGATTTGGTTCTGTCCCATGACATAATTGAGGTCATAATTGATAAGGTATCAGTACTTTCCTTTTTCTTGTCTTTAATTTCTCTCCACTCTTTGGGGATAAATTAATTATATTTTCTTAATTAAAACATATGAAAAATCTGGCTGCTATGATTTTGTGATTAAATATCTACCCCTTTCTATTATTGTTGCATTGCACAGACCTTTGAAGAAGCAGACTCAAAAGGAGATGGAAGGATTGATCCAGAGGAGTGGCAAGAATTTGTAGCTCGAAATCCATCCTTATTATTGAGGAACATGACAATTCCCTATTTGAAGTAATATGCTCTTTTCCTTTCATATATAACTTTCCTCGCATAATATATATGTTGCAGAAACACAATTATACGTGTAAGTTATTTTTCACAGCTCTTGAGGTCCCTACCAATAAACAGAATCTTAATTACAACGAAAGCTTGCCCCACATAACAAATTATTCAACCGCTTATTGTATATAGCTAAGCTAAAGAGAATATACTATGAATGGAAATCACCTGTCGCTGTTATGTGTCCCTTCCTTTGTCTCCTAACAGGAAAAAAAACGATATTTCAGCAACCAACCGATGCCCCATTTTTAATTGAAGCAATAGACTTAAACTTTAGTTTAGCATTCCAACTTATTAGTGAACTTACACAGCATATATGTTATTTGACTTAATTAAATATATAACTCCAAGGCTTCAACCTATCTTGAAATTAGAACTAATAGTAGTTACTGGGCCTTGCAGGGATCTTACTACACAGTTTCATAGTTTCAAGCTAACATCAGGCATTGAAGACTATACAAGCAGGAGCAGCTTATCCCCTGCGAAAGATAACATCTTAGAATTGAAGGACAATTTCAAGGGTGTCAGCATTAATATTTTGCGCAAATAAAAGAGATAACCATTGAAGAACATTTACAGAATCCTGCTAGCAATACACAGAAATTGTCCTTTGTCCATTATCACAGTGGTCCTATATATTTGTAATTTCAGCCTCATTGTCTTTCAAATTTTGCCCTGTTTGTCACGTGGATACATGAGTGACTGCTAACACTATCTTTTATTAATCCTATAAAGAGAGATATTAACCATATGCCTTTGCCCCATTACCTGAAATTACTGGCTCCATAAAAGCAAAAAATGGAGCATAACTAATATCACGATCGAGGAAGATCATCATTCCTTTAGAAAGTGTAGAAAATTAATAACATGATAATTTCGAAAATTGAATAGCCAAATAGAAGTTTTTGTTAATCGGGCCAATATATATATAACCATGTGCAAATTGTAATTATAATTTGTATGGTAGAAAAAGTGGTCCAAATAGAAAAGTTTAGAAAGTGCCCTTTATTCGCATCCTGGGCTACCAGCTCAACCCTCATGTATATGTTTACAGATCCATTCATTAGATTCTTATTTTTCGAAAATCCCAAATTTGATCGGGTCCCGGCATTTTCTTATAAAATTTTATCTCAAAAAAATTATTAAATAATATTCTCTCAAAATCTATCGTTGGATTAAAATTTAGAATTATTTATACAAAATCCATACTTATATAAATTTACTTAATGCTCTATTAATGTAAATTACTTAATATTAAAAAAAATTATTAAAATAAACAGTACTGTAATATTAAATGAAAAATAAATTAGAGACTTTATTAAAGTATTGAGGCCAAAAATATAATATAAAAATAGTAGGAGTGAAATTCAAATATTATTTCAAGTAACATCTAGAAAAAGTAATACAATGAGAGAAACTCCCTTATCAAATACTTCCATTTTAATTAAACCACCATAATTAAATTAGTCAAGTAAATTATAAACTAATAAAAATGATTAGTTAAACACACTCTAAATTGGTTTTTAACATTGCAAAAAATAATAATAATTTGGTCCTTAAAGTATTTATCACTAACCAATTTAATTATCATTATAAAAACAATTTTAATATATAACTTTTTTGTAACTACGGATCAATTTGGTCCTGGACAGGCTCTTTTAAAAAAAAAAAGAATAAATAGTTAATCTAGTCTCTAAATTTAAACTGGTATGTAATTATTATTTGTCTTTTTGAGAAAAACAGAAATAGTACAGTAAGTCTTTAAAATATTGTAGGTTTACTTTAAGTATCTGAAATTATCTTCTTCAGTTTTTCATTTTGTCTCTAATTTGAAGACTTAAATAATAATAATAATAATAATAATAATAATAATAATAGAAGTTTAAGAATCAAAATGAGAAAAAAAAATTTTCAAAGACTTAAATGAAATTCTAAAAAATAAGCGATTTATTTTATTTTTTCTTAGTTTAAGAAACTAAGATAAAAATGAAATATTAATTCAATGATTAAATTGGTCATTTACTCTTAAAAAATAATTCTTCCTCTATTTCTTATTCATTCATAAAGTTAACCACATGCCAACAAGAAAAATAAAATAAAATAAATTAAGCGTAATCACAAAAATGCGAGAAATTTCATAATCATTCAGCACTTGTTTCGTTTAGTTATTATTTCAAGAACTAATATGATAATACAATACAAATTTAAAATTTGAATTGACCATTTACTTTTAAATAAACAATATATGTACTTCTACTCCCAGTACTCAAATATAAAAAAATGTTAAATTGGTTTATCTAATTATTTTAGTTTTATATAAAAATAATTATATTTCTTAAATTATATTTAATCTTATTTACTAGACATGATACTCACATTTTAATTACAGAAAAGGATCTATTTAATTTTATATTTAGAAATATTCCTATTTTAGTTCCTACATGTATTATTTTTAATGTTTTTAGTCTTCGCTTTCAAAATAATATATGTATGTATAGAACAAAATTGATTAAAATAAAAATATATATAATAACTAAAATGAAATATTTTTAAATATAAAAATAAAAAGAAAGCTTTTGTAACTTTTTAAAAATGTTTTTATGTCAGAATCAAATTTAATCTGTGTCTCGAATTGAAAGACAGATACCATATATACTGGGAATTTCATTTGAATTTTTTTAGCTATAAATATTAAATGAGTAATTAAAATCTTAACTTATTATTTAGAGAGAAAAATCTTAACTTGTATCACTGTTAATAAGCCAAATAAGAGTTAAATAGTCATTTAGCAAAGTGGTTTTTTATCTTTAAAAATAAAAGATTCTTTTAAATAAAATAAATAAGATAAATGACGTTTAACCTTTTTCTAGTCCTCTTTCAACAAGATATAAATGTATGTTTGGATGAGTATTTCTAAAATTTTGATTAAAATTATTTTTAAAGTAACATATATATATTCTTGATGTGTTCTGGGCATAGGCCTCTATTTCTAGCTTCGCTGAACTGTTTCTTCATGATTGTATTGCAATGTTGAACAGAAATCAAAAGGTCTGAATAAGATGTATTACACTGAGTTTTCATCTATCACTTTGTACCAGTCGTGGCAAAGGAGCTGGATCTGTCACGTGTGTGTATATAATAATAAATGTAATATGTTAGGTTTCAACCCCCAAAAAATGTAATGTATTATACTATTACAGGCTTATGAAATGAATATATATATATATATATTTTTTTTTTTTCTCTTCAATAAAATGAATTGAAGTTTTTGCTACTTACCGCATCCTAGTTGGGCTTGGGCCATAAGAACAGGGAACAAACAAAAACATTAAATTCCACGAGACTTGCAGAGGTGTTTTTTTTAGGATTGAATAGAATTGTTAAATGATTAAGTAATTTAAACTTTAATCATTATGTACGTAACTTTCAAAATTGAATGAGACTACAGCCATATTAGAAAGATAGAGAAAAGAAAGGAAAGGAACATGTAGATGAAATGTATGATACGTGAAGGTGACCACATATAATATAGTATTTATTTTATCTCTATATGCTGGTGTGATGCTAGGCATTTTAATTCACGAAGAAAAGCAAAATAATTCTACTAGCGTTCAAAAGTGAAAAAGACAATGACAGCCATGTGGTTTGATTATGATTCATTATAGCACTGATTGTGCATAGTAAAGGAGAGACGCCAATTTGAGGTTAAGACGTAGTCGTTCTAGCTGATGTTGTTCTTGAGTGGCATTTCGCCAATCAGAGAATACTAATGTTAAAACACTTAGATTGAATATTAGTCATACCTTGGAATTTATTTTGATGGCTAAGATTAACAAATAAATGCACATGATTTTTTTTAGTAGTCATATAATTATTTGTTAACTTTTCATTTTAATAATTCACATATATTTGTATGGTTACAATTTGTTATTTTTAGATATTTTAAATGAGTACTGTTCTATAGTAGATGATGGAGAGAGGGATCTACCTAATGAGAAAATTATTTCATATGCACAATCATTTTTAAAACTTAAGCATATTTATAATAAATGTTTAATATTAAATAAAATGCATTGTTTATTTAGAAATGTATTAACGTTGCACGAAAATCAATATAAAAGTGATGAAATAGAAGGAAAATAATGTAAAACAGCTAGCTAGCTTTGTCCATCACGGAGTTCGATTGCCCTTGAATTATTTTGGTTTTGGTACAAGTAGCGCTCAATTGTCAAACCAATATCTGACACCCTCTATATTAGTCTTCGAAAGGTCAGGAACATTGACGATACTAGTGCAAAACCTGTCGTATTAAAATATAATATTAGTCATGGTATTGAGGTACTATGTAACATTTACTACATTATAAATATTAGTACAATTTAAAACATATACATATGGGGAAACAGTTATTTTGGGTATTTTTTTTAATTATTATTTGGAGTTCTGTTTTCAATTATTATTTAAAAGAGAATAAGTTATATAATCTGTTATGATTTTTTAACTGAAAATTATAATTAATATTATGACTTTTATTTTTTTTTAACGGACTACAACTTCAATATTTTTAAAATTTATAATTTTAAAATCGTATCATTAAATTTTATTTTATTTTTAAAACATCAAAGTCGTTAAAGTTTTTTTTATACAAGTGATAAATTGATTTATGACTTCTATTTTTTTATAAATATATTTTTAAAATTAAAAATAATTTTTTAATTTATTTATTTAATAAATAAATATATTTTTACTTTTTTAATTTAATTTATATTTTTTCTATAATTTTTTAATATTTTTTATTTTTGGTATAGAAAATATATTAAATGAAAAAATATTAAGAAAATACTAAATAAAATCATATAAAAAATATATACAAAATATTAAATAAAATTTTAAAAAATAAAAATCCATTTATTTATTAAATAAATAAATTAAAAAATTATTTATAATTTTTTAAAAAATATAAAAAAAAAATAAGAATTAATCTTACTAAAAAACAAAATATATGAAAAAAATAAAAGTCATAAATTTATTTATGACTTCTATAAAAAAAATAAAGAAAAACTTTAACGGTTTAAAAAATAAAAAACAAAGTAATCATATGACTTTAAATTCATAATTTTTTAAAAATATAACAAAAGTCGTCAAATATTTTAAGATTTAAAAAAAATTAATCCTACAATTTAAAGTTGTAAATTTTTAAAAAAATATTAATTGAAATCATAAAATATTTTATGAATTTAATTAAAAATATAAATAATAACTTCAATTTTGACTTTCAGTTTATAAATAATAAAAGATGTTATCACTTATCCCCTTTCATATAATAATTTAAAACATGCCTGAAATGATAATTAAAAAAAACGAACCAAATAGTTTAACCATATACATATATAATAAAACGAAAATAAAGACTGGAAGAACTAACGGATCCTTTGATTTGGTCTCCTAGTACTCAAACGGATTAGTTCTATCTTTTGTTTATTTGTTTTGTAAATAAGAATAATAATTAGTAACTTAAAAGCAAGAATATAGTTTCAAACGGGCACTAAAGATGAAATTATGGTATTATATTAGACTCTTGTTTATTTTTATTTTGTTATAACTGACTATCCTATATAATGTTTGGTAAAGGGTTTAAAACTAAACTGCAGAGAGTGTAGTTTCATCATGGTGTATTTGAAATAAATGCAAAACTGTTGATAGAAATTGCTGCAACATGCAGATGCAGATGCAGTTGCTTCTTAATTCAAAAGAATCCTAGTGCGGCAAAGGGACGACCGCCATCACTCCATGTAGACTCCAACAGCAAATAGTCAACAAAAGTGTCCACAGTCCACTTCAAGACACAAATCTTGTTTGGGTAATAAAAAAATTCTGTAAATACCAGAAGGACTAAAGTTAAAATAGTTTCGAAACAAAAGTTTTTAAAATATTCTAAGGATTTTAATCTCAACTCGACTATATCACTTTTTCTTAAATGATTTTGTTTTAGAATAAAGGCCTCTATAAAAATTTCTAAGACATTTAACTATTATTATTTTTTAATAATACCATTTACTCTTACACAAAAATTCAGCAAATTTGCATTTAATTATCAGAAATCAATTTGTACCTATAAAAGTTTAAAAAATATCTACATATGCCTTGAAGGAAAAAAAAAAGAAGTAATAATAGCACTCTATAAAAATGAAAACGTAGTAGTATTAAGAAGGAAAAAAGAAAAGTCCCGTTATCCTAACCATCCTTGACGTTCATTATATTTATTTTTCTTAAACAATGTGGGGTTTTAGTTTTGGTCTCATCCTTAAATTATGCACATTCACATCCTCATCCGGCTCTCAACACAGAGTGATAAAACAACACAACACACTCTACTATGGCTCTCCCTCCACCACCGCAGGCCATGGCCGCCGGAGCCGCTCCGCCTACCGCCGCGCCGGTACCGGCGCCAAGGCCTAGGCCGAGGCCGAAGCGTCCTCGGCCTCCCTCGGGGCGCACCAACCTCGCGTCCTGCGTGGTGGCCACCATCTTCCTAATCTTCATCGTCATCGTCATCCTCATTGTCTACTACACCGTCTTCAAACCCCAGGACCCTAAAATCGCCGTTAACGCCTTCCAGCTCCCCTCCTTCTCCGTCGTTAACGGCACCGTCAACTTCACCTTCTCCCAGTACGCCTCCGTTAGAAACCCTAACCGCGCCGCATTCTCGCACTACGACAGCTCCCTCCAGCTCATCTACTCCGGCAGCCAGGTCGGCTTCATGTTCATCCCCGCCGGCGAGATCGACGCCGGCCGGACGCAGTACATGGCCGCCACTTTCTCCGTCCAGTCCTTCCCCCTCTCGGCGCCGCCGCGGATGGGCTCCACATTGGCCAACGGCGACGGAGTGGGTTTCAACTATGGGCTTAGGGTTGAGCCCACTATGGAAATCGAGTCCAGGTTGGAGATGGCGGGGCGTGTCAAAGTGTTGCACTTTTTCACCCATCACGTTTACGCTAAAGCCGGTTGCAGGGTTGCCATTGCCGTAACTGATGGATCTGTCTTAGGTTTTCACTGCTAATTTTTTTTTGTAACTCTAGACTTATTAATAGTAAAAAAGTAACTATATAAATTACTGTAATTGTTAGTCATGTTAAGTAACCAAACCAAGGCGTCCCGATTATAATTGTAAAGACGATTTTTCAATTTTCCTTCTCCAATGCTTAGTTTCGCCATTTTTTGTTTGTCGAATCGGGAAATTGTGGTGTTCCTAAAAGAAATTTTTTATAGTTTAGAACCAGAAAGTTGTAAACTATTATTCTTTTTTTTTATATATAACAAGCGGAAAGACGAGAGGGGAATGAGACGTTTAATTTATAATGTACTGGCATTTAAAAGTAATGCTCATACGTGGATGCCATAGAGAAATAAGGAGAAGAGAGAAAAGTATCAAAAATGACAAGTGATACGATATAATAAAAAACGGAGTGAATTAGAAAATGTGTTGTTAGAGGATATCAATAGTATTTGGAAAGTAATATGGGTTAAGAAATGTGAACATTATTTATGTATGTGTATGGGTGGGGCTAGGGAGAATGGGGTTATATATGTTGCTTTATTGGTATAAGTTAAAGCTTAAGTAAAGGGTTGTAGGGGGAGGCAGAAAGTGGAGGAGAATGATGAGTTTGAAAGGAAGGGTGGAGCCGGGAGGGAAGCTTTTTGCCTTTTGGGAAGTTAATTAATTGTAGGTTAAGCAAAGTTGGATACCATGCTTGATGGTGATACTAATTTGACTATGTCGTGGTCGTGGCTTTTGTTTTGTATTGGTTGTGGCCTTGTGGGAATTGGAATAAACTGAATCAGATTTCGGTGAGAAAAAGAGGGCTACCTCTGCGTTGGGTTAAATTGGAATATTAGAATTTAATTCATTAAATCATACTCCAAATTTAAAATCATATTTGGTGACCATACAGTACAAAAACTGTAGAAAATCTATATGCAATGTATTGGAAATTAGTTTCAAAACTCATCCGCAGTTTCAAAGATATAAAAAAATGTGTTTAGGTCCAGAATGTTAGAAAAATAAAATGAATTACTTTACTTACTAAAATACTGGTTATAGGTTCACAACACTTAAATATGATGTATGTCATTAATAACAAGGCCTACAATTGATATAGAGAGAAATAACTCATTTACTTATAAAAATGAGGATTTTGAAACTCACTAAGTTTCCACTTTAACACAGATTTTCTTGATCCAAGCATAAAAAATTTAAAACCCAACAACAAAGGTTTTTTTTTTAATCTGGCAAGTAAAAAATTTATTGTCAAGGTACAACTGTACAATTATCAATGACAGAGATCTAAAACCAAAGTCATTAACGATAAAATTTAAAAACAAAACTATCAATGATAGAGATCGATGACCAAAATCATTACCGGTAAAGATTTAGTGAAAATTTGTAATAATTAGGAGTAGTTATAGTTTGTACTCTATAAATATAGAACTTGTATGTTATAATAAAGGTTGAAACATGTAACATCATTTCTTCTATAACATATAAATATATAACACTTAAGTGCATGCAATGCTTATAAGTTCACACAACAATTGACTTGGCTACGCCTCATTTTCAATTTTATACTAAAAAAATACTATTATTGATATTGATTGTTCGTCAATTCCAATTCATAAATTTTTATAGAAAAATGTGTTGCTAGTATTTTTATATGCGTATCTACATATCTATCTATATCTATCTAGTGTTTTCAACAAACATTTCAATTCCATATTTTATTTTCCTCTAAACCCTTTTACTTGATCTAATCTACATTTCTTTTCGAAACCTTATTTATTTCAATCTCCATTTCTTCTCAAAACTTTTACTATTTCAATCCCTACTTCTTATTATTATCGAAATTATTATCAAATTTTCTATTAGAACTATTATCAAAATACTATTGGGATTATCATTGGAGTCAATATTATCGAAACTCATCACTCTTTTGTTTATAATTTGTTCCAATGATTGATTTTTGATATTGATAGAAGTTTAAAACATAGATCCATGGCGAAGGACCTACTAATGAATAAAAGGCCTCTAAAGGAAAAATTGTCTCCTTCCTTGAATATAACTATGCGATCATGTTTGTTAACGAAAACAAACACAAATTTCATCGTTAACAACGACATTATAAATTATAATCATTAATGAACAAAGAATAAGCTAATTCGAAGACCAAATGCTGTTTAGACTTTCAATAATAACAACATAGGTTCATTTTTTTTCTTCTAGTAAATAAAAGTTAAATGCTTTAAAGCAGAGAAGGTTTCTTCAATCCACAAATACGCCAAAGCTGTAGAAGTCACAACAGCCACTTATCTAACAATTTATACAAAATGACAATTGAATCATTCATAATTTACCTTTGATCTTTCCTAATAAATTTCATCAGTCTGTACAAGAAAACCAGAACCAACACCCCCCAATGTATCACAATAAATAAATAACTAGAGGAACTATTTGTAATTGTAGAGCTTGTGTTCTAGCTGCAAGTCTGGTTTCCACCACTGGTGAATCCCATGGGCTTCTTTGAAATCACGCGGAGGAGTAACATTAACTGTCAGAGAAGCTGAAGGAATGAGGTGAAGGGGTTCAGATTCCTTCCCAAATGCACTCATCAGTAGGCCACCAAGTGAATTTTGAGTTGCTAACCTTTCAATGACACCTGCTCCAATCTCATCCATTTTTCTTCTATGTTCAAAGTAACCAATATACTCTGAGCAGACATGGTCAGATGGATTCACAAACAAACCTGGGACCCAGGCAGCCAAAGCAGCAAATGGATCAGCAGATAAATCCTTCGGCTGCTTGGCTTGCATAGCAATGGTGAGTCCAGCTGTTATCACGCTGCCCGCAAATCGAATCCCATGTTTCACCCTCTCATCCTTAATTCTTTCAATTGGAGCAGATACAAATGGTGGGTTGAAAAGAAAAGATTCAATAAACATGCCATTCTTGGCCATGGTTTTCCCAGTGAGCATTGCCATTGCTGATCCTAGAGAGTGTCCAGCCAACCAAACATTTGAATCACCTACAGTTGCTACTGTGTTTCGAACAGCTTGAATAGCTATTTCAGAGCGGGAAGTTTGATGAAGCCCTTGCTTGATAAAGTGGATATCCAGCTCAATATCACGAGAAACTGAGTCTGATTTGGTTAGAGTCCCTCTAAAGGCAATAACATAACGTGGACTTCTATATAAAGTGTCATTATACTGAGATGAAGGAGGCCTGAACTCATATATTGCACCAAAGATGGAGGAATCAACATCATCAACTAGGGGACGGAGCAGCTGAAAGTGAAAGAATGTCCACCAAGGTGGTGCAAGAGCATTTTGCCCTTCACGTTTTTCTTGTCTGTCCCTTTCTAGAATGTAAACACCTTGGACCAAACTAGCAGCAACTGACATTCGATGATATGCATTGTCCCTGAAATAGATGGTATACTATTTTATATAAGCCAAATTCTTCCAATAGGGGGGCAAAAATCACATATACTCCTCCTATACAACTATTAGAATTCTAAAGAATTTCCACTATCGAAGCTCTATGCAAAAAGAATATCCTCTATGTATTGGGCTTTAGATAAACAGAGTACTTGGTAAAAAAAAAGTGCAGTCTAAAGAATAAAAATACACATACATATCCTCTCTCGAAATAGGATTCCATGTATTTATGCATTCAGGTCAAGATTGGACTGTTCAAATTTAGGATGCATATTTAATATTTTTAGTCTGATTTATGAGATAAAATGTGATTCGTCTAATCTTAATCCAACCATTACACTTAGCTAACTGCGTGAATGTGTTAAATTTCAACCTGCAAAGAATCGAAGTTCACATATTCCCTGATGTCTAGATGAGAACAAAAGGGTTATACGCACATGAGGGTTTTAAATTACGGTCCACAGCTACGATTTCAGTCACAACAGTCAAGGCTTTTTGTGTTCTACATAACCGCAATTGATGTTTGCATCAACAAGGAACACAAAAAACCGCAATCAATCGTGACCAGAATTTAAAACCTTTGCTGTGATATTAGTTTCACCGTATTTCCCTGAACATAGACCGTTATGTATACAATCACGCAACTGATACTCACATCAGAAATCAGACACGGTGAAGAAGAAACAATCTAATCTAAAAGTACACAAATACCCCCAAAAAAATTAAAGTCGAAGATTGATTTAATAGATCTTACCATAAGGCATAAGTTAGATGCAAAGGTCCTGAGAGGTCAAAACTTTCCCTCTCAGATTCCATGGCTTCCTTCTAATGGTAACTGTGATAAAGGAGAGAAAATGGATCGGTACTCAGCATCTGTCAGCAACTGAAAAGCAATTAATTGGCCTGCATAATGATACTCAATCAAATCAAATTCATGGCATGTTTGACATTATGAGTTTAATTTTGAAGAAGAAAAAGCAGTTCAATTTCACATGAATATTGTGGTGCATTCCATATTGGAGATTCTAGATTTGAAAATCACATAGCATTTGTAGAAGGAAGGATAGAAGGAAGCATATTCGCATCGCAGCAAAGAAAATGGAAATGGAAAAAAGGAATTTTTATACGTTAACGTTAGAACCACGATGCGTATCCGAGTCCGAGGATCTCCGCTTTAACCGCAACGCAACTTTGTGTTAAATAGTCAGTTCACGTCGTAGGGTCCAGTGATTCTCCTCAAGTTAGATTAATGTTTTTTTTACAGCTAAGATAAACCGTGTAAAAAATAGAGAAATGAAAAAAAGTTAACCACGTAAAAAAATATTAAGAAATTTTTATAATAGACTTAAATATTTTTTTCTCGTATAAAATAAACCTTTCCAATTTAGTATTCTTTAAGTTCTTTTTTGTTTTATTTTAATCTTTTAAAGATTTTTTTTCTTTTAATCTCTAATATCAATTAATAATATTAATATTGATAATATAATAAGATTGACTATCCATTCACTTGTTATGTCGGACGACTCTTTTTGAGATAAAAATGTCAATAAACTACTAATATTATTAGTAGTCATAATTTAACTTTTTACTTGATAACTTTTTCCTTTATAACAACGAAAACTAAAATATTATTTTAGTGGATAGAAATAAAAAAAAACTATTTTATAAGCACCATAATATTATTTAAGTCATACCTTAATAAAATAAATAAATAAAATATAAAAATTGGAAACTATTATTCTCATAAACATCACTTGAAGCCACATACAAAAGAACATTGTAATCATTAAAAAATCTTCTTTGTCAAGTATTATTAACAATGTCAAATAAAATTTTCAACTAATAAAAATATTAGAGATTTAATGAAAGTGCTTGTTAATTATAACCTAAGAATAACTTAAAAAAATTAGGTAGTTTTTTAAATATTATTAACTCAATTAACTAATTTTTATAATTATCATAAATTATTTAATTGGTTTTATATAAAAAGAGATAGTATACTTTTTAAAAAATTATATTGACTTTCTGAAATTTTTACATATATTTTTTATCAATAAATATTAATTATTAATTATTAATAGAAGAAATTAAATCCACAACCTCTCACCCCACTTCCTTCTTCATTCACCATCAACCTTATAACTACTTGAAATTTTTTCAGATGCACATAATATCTCAGTTTTTTATTTATGTACTATTTTTTTATTGTTTGAAAAATATTAGACCGGCTCTTTATATAACCCAAAAATGTATAAAGATTATTCTCATTGTGAACGCATCTGAATCTCAAACAAATAAAAATGGGCAGTGGAGATTTGGAAGGACTGAAAAATGAAATATATAGGGATACTCAATTATATAACCCAAAAAATCATTTTTTTTTCCTTTTCAGAATCGTCTCATCTATTTAAGATGACAATACAAGTGGATAAGATGACAATAAAAAATGAGTATGAGTAATGAACTGGAAATAGTGAAACAATGAATAATGACACTGCTGGCTCTCGTATAAACGTGATCTGACATACATATATCTACTTAGACCAAGCAACTGCATCTATTTCAGCTTGTGCACTCCGGTATAACTCTAGTCTCTTTGCGAGCGCACTACGTCGTTCCATAATTGCTGGATCCTCATTCAATAACGAGGACAGACGCTTGGTCTGCAAAGACGATTTATGCACAGTCAATACTTAATTTTTTTGTATTAATAAACATATATTATTTGATCACATGTGAATGATTAAAGATTAAAAGATAAATACACATGATTTTTTAAGAAAGAATAAACATAGATCATTAGATCTTATTTGGATGATCAAAATTAAAAGAAAAATATACAGTAAAACTTTGGAAAGGAAGACTTATTCTTACCTCCATTTTGCCTAGCTCGGTAAAAAAGTGATCAAGTAGACTTCGTTTTGCCTCCCGCACTTGACAATAGACGATGGACTTGGGAATTGAATGCCGCAGAGTAGCACAGACCATATTGACATATGACAAAATTGTGGTTCCTGTTTATACAGAGTGAATGTGAATGTCTGTAGTTCAATGCATTTTGAACATATTGATGGACATCATACCATATCAAACTATGAGAATAAGGCTGTAATATGACAAGTTTGAGACTGCGAATAGTAAGACTTACCAATTCGCCTTAGATATGAATCATTATATCTATCAAAAATTGAATGTGTGGGATTGCCACCCTTATCAACATCTTGAGGAAGCTTCCGAAAGAAATCAACAGTCAGATAGCCACACTCCATATCAACTAGCTGCAGTGTTGCTCTTTTACTTTCATCCCTCATTCTTTCTAGTGAATCAACAGCAGCAGCCCCAACCTCAACCCGGAGACCAGGATACTGCTTCAAGTCCTGTAAATCAGCCAAACTATGTATTAACTGGGAAAATTGTGAACCCTATAGAACTTAGAATTAATGGAAAGAAAATATTAAAACTCATGTATATGTAAAGTAAAAGTCGGTAAAATTCCAAACCATCTAAGTTTAATCAGATAATACATATAAATGATACAAAATCACGAAGAGGTCAAAGGTCATCAGTCCCACATTAAAGACTTATCACCCTTACTTTGGAAATTCCAAGATAGATGCATTAGCATTCACAAAACCCATACAAAAATTAAAAAATCCCATGATGAATAGTATCTTTCAAAATTGGTTTTTAAATGAACTCAATGGCATTGTCTGATCCATATAGCCAATCTCACCTATTGGGATAAGGCTGTTATTGTTGTTGTTGTAATTGATATTAAAAACTACACTTTATCACTAGACTATGAAGTACGAAAACTTATCAAACACAACTACAGCAACGATAAATACGATAGAAAAACTAAATAAGTACTGCTGGGAACATACCAAAGTTTCACAATAGCTTTGTGAACATCAAATACAGCATAAAGATATACAATAGGAAGATCAACTAAGTACTGCCCAGAACATACCAAAGTTTCACAATAGCTTTGTGAACATCAAATACAGCAAAGATATACCATAGGAACATGAAATAAGCCTGCCCGGAACATACCAAAGTCTCACTGATAGCTTTGTGAACCAAGTCCTTTAACAGCGAGTGAACCTGGAAGCATTCAATTCAAAATGACACTTGAATGAGCATGAACACTGAGACGAGTAAAAGATTGATGTAGAAATACATAATACTTCAAAATATCAAAGTTGAAAAATTCACCAATTTACAAAAATTTTATTAGATTGAAGATGGGGATAAGATTTTTAATAATTTATCTGTCCAATAACGAGGCCAAGTTGTAAACTCAGAACTACAAGGAAAAGGAGTGTGCCCTATAATCAAGTATTTTATTTCACCACCTGCTTTCCATCACCACCATCACACTAGATCAGAGATCTGAATAAAACTTTTTTGTGGTACAAGTAAATTTTTATTGAGTGACTATCAACGGTTAAATTTTAATGATTCAAATATGAAAATCATACCGCATCAACAGCTGCCTCAGCAGGGCCCCTAATAGTTATTAGAGAAGATTCAATTAGACGACGATATCCTTGTTCTGGAGCTATTAGATGAGGCTGATACCCATCAGCTTCTGTAATAAGTTTCCTTATATTTTCCATTGAAAGCTGCTTATCAAACTGCAACCTTTTTAAAGCAGCAGGGAGCTGATTGTCAAAGACATTATAAATTTTATCACCTCCAGGCCGCCTGTAGGACATTGGCAAATTATTGAAATTAGTTTGAATCCAAAAATGAATGCAGTATGGAGATAAATTTGAAAAAGAAATTCCAAACTAGAATGCAAAAATGTAGCACGTACACGCCATCAAGATGGTCTTTAAATATTTGATCAAATGAGCGGCATATTTCCATGATTGCATACAACTTTCCCTGCATGTGATGGGCAATGTGTCATTGAAAAATTTCACTAAAACACCAAGCTAGAATCCCTGAAAATAGTATCATACTATCTTCCACCAGCACAGCTACCATAAATGAGTTCATAAAAAATCAAATGGAAATATAGTGGGAATGGATATTCACAGACACATGCACAGTGAACTATTAAATAACCATGGATTTTAGAACTGAAAATTAATAGTTAAAAACTGGTTGAGCAAAGGAGAGAAAACTTACCCCAGCATCAGCTGCTACAGGCTTTCCCAAACGAGTTAGTTCAGCTTCAAGTTCAGCAATTGTTTTGTTAATTAGAGATTGAATGCCAGGAATTTTGGACTTGATTACTGTCTCCAAATGCTGAGATATAAAACAAGAGTTTACAAAAACAGTACATTTTAGTAAAAATGATGCCACAATTATTTTTTTATACCTTCGAGAGCATCTTCGCCAGGTGCTCGGAACCCATTCTGTTCGCAAGGTGTTTATATTCAGGGGTACTATTGAAGTACTCACGTTCTCTACGCCTAGCAGCAATCATGTCAACATTCTTGTTTATGTCTTGTTGTGATCTATTCACAACACCAATCCAGGGAAACTTTAACCTATATGCTCTTCCTTCCAATATCTGAGCAAGAAAAATGTTATACACATCAGTATCATCAAGTATTAAATTTTTTTTTTGCTTCTTCTTAGAATGAAATATCTACCTTACTGCCTATTCATTGGGGTTGCCATAAATTTGAGAGGTGACTGATAATTAACTGAAACTATGCTCAATTATACAGTAGAAAGAATATTTTAACGTGAAGAATCATGAGCTTTTTAGACACTTCATCCAACTCCTACTTAAATATGACACGATGACTAGTGTCCATTGAAATAAAATAATTCTGTTAAAAAATAATACACATGAATTCAGTTTCAATTGGAATCAAGCTCGTTATGTCAATTAAGGAAAAAGCTCACAGTCAATTCAGGTGATTGATTGATAATTGGCATTCTCTCACTTTTCTTTTCATTATCCATTGTTCCAATAAATGAAGACTGATCTAGGGAAACAGGGAAACTAGTAGAGCAGCATTCAGGAGGGACGTATCAAAATCTAATTTTTCATATTTCATAGATAATAACAGTAGAAATATAAAAGATCTTCATGAGCCTTTCCATATTGTTGAGCATCTTTGACCTTATAATGAATTATCACCATGCCATTTGTATTGGAATTATGTTTGACTTACATCAACAGCATCAGTACCCTTGTCCATAAGATCAATCTTTGTCAAAACTCCAATGGTCCTATCCCCTAAAAATTTGAAATCAATAAACCAAAAATTAGAACACCAACAAATTTCTTTCTTTAAGCTGTTCACTTCAACTAAACGTTTTCAATAAATCAACAATGTAAACAATTAGAATCATGACGAGAATTTGGCTCCTCTACAGTTAGGGTGGCTCCACCAAAGCAAGGCAGTTCACTTCAAAGGACAACATGTAGTTATAACTTTTGTTTTTTCTTAGCTAATTTTCTAATTATCGGTTATGACTTTAGAGGAGCTAAATCCTCATATTCAAACTTACATTGTAAATATATAATGCACTGAATCTCAATAAATATTGAAAAACTTCATTAAGTGCATGCAACATGAAGAGTCTTTAAAAATGACAGCGAAGGAAATATTAAAATTACCAGTAGGGTCCACTTCACGGGAAATTTTAATAGCATCAGATGTTGCAAGATCTTGATTGGCTGGTGAAATAGCCAAAATTATACAGTTCGGCTGCACATTAACATCAAATTCAGCACAGCACATCTTCTCACATGGAAATGGATTTTTTTCAAAAATGTCTATTCTAAGGTTTTGCACAATCAAAAGGTCAGAAAAATGTAAAACTAGGTTTTTGCACAATCAGAGAGCTTTCTAAGTTAAATTTTCCCCATATGCAAATTATGTTTGTAAAAATCAAAATTCAAAATTTGTTACAGGGAGGTAAATATCAATATGCTTGCTTGCAAAGTTTGTTCCTTAAAAATGTACTATTTCCAATTACAGGCTACAGCATTTGAACGAACCCTACCTTTTCAATGTAGGAGCGAACCATATCCTCAATGTCTTTCACAATACTATCAGGTTGACCCTCTATATTTTTGCAAAAACATCCGTTAGTATCTCATACATCATAAAATTTTAAGAACTCTCACCGTCTGTAACCATGGACAACAAAGACATGTCAATTAGATGCTTACCAACAGCTACTTTCGTAAGCCCAGGAAGATCAACGAGTGTCAAGTTAACAACTGAAAAAGTCCAAGAGGTCACCCGAAGTCAAACAAACAGATGTTACAGATCACAAGATGATGCTACTAAGCATTGTTCCTGACAGATCTAAGATAAGAATGTAGGACGATAATAAAGAAAAACGAAATTCAAACGCACCATTGGGAGAGTATATACTAAGATGAATAGGAACAGTCGAAATTTGTTTGGTTCGTCCAGTTTCTCTATCAGTTTCGTCTTGAATCTCCTTCCTCACAGCAACTACACAAATTAGAGATTATCACTAACAGGCATACATAGAAATAAACATTCAAATCGGTCAACAACATTCAAATCAAGCTTGGAGGGAGGCATATACAATAATAGAATAATAAAACAATTATTTACTTATTGATTTAAAACAATAATAATAAATAAAAAGAGGTTGAGACAGAGAGAACAGAAAAGTACCAAAATCGGTGAACCTCTTCCTCGGGAGGTGGAGGAACTCCGCATACTCTCTGCTTCCCTCTTCAATCTTGTGAAGCTGCAATACGAGCGGCCGTCGCGTAACAATACCTGCAAAACGATTCGCACGCGTAAGTTTCAAATCACAAGCATCGATTTAACACAAACAGAGAGAGAAACAGAGCAACGATGACCTGATCCACGAGGTAAGAAATCTTTGCCGACAACGCTCTCCAAGACGGAGGACTTTCCTGAGCTCTGAAAGTGAGAGAAACACGATTCGTTATGATTCGTTGTGAGATTAAAAGAGAATAGAGTAAGAGAGAGAGGGATCGGAGGAGTGACCTGGCCTCCGACGACGGCGATGGCGGGGAGAGAGTCCCATAGTGTGGGGAGTGCACTGGTTTCGCCGTGATCACCTAAGGCGGTGCAAGCTCTCTGGATTTTGTTGACCAAAGAGATTAGATTCTCCATTTGAATTTCAGAGATCTGTTGGCTGGATCGGGTTCAGATGTAGCAGCGGCGATCTGTTAGTGCCAGATCGCCGGTGGCGGTTACGGAGAGAAGAGAGAGAGCGAGAGCTAAAGCGTTGTTGGTGTTTGGTTGAGGGGTTCGAACTTCGAAGGGGAAACGCGGAGTTTTTTTTATGGAGCGTGTGTGTGGAACTTGGTTTGAAAAGGGACGTGATGCCAACGGGATACTCGCTTTTACTGTCTTGTAATAATGCAATCTAAACGCATTTTACTGCTCAGTCGCTCGCTGTTTCCACCTCTAGATTCTCCTTCTGCTGTCCTCTCTCTCATGGAATTTACTTTCTTATTATAAAAAAAATTGATTGGTTAATATTTACCAAGTCATGTTTGTTTCACGGAACTGATTTTTTTTATATTTTCAAAATTCTAATATAAAAACATCACTCTTAACTTTTTTTTAAGAAAAAAAATATTTTATCATATTTTAATATTTTAAAATAATTTTAAAATTGTAAAATAATAAAAATAAAAATAAATCACGTGTATTGAATAATAAGGTCTCATGCTTTCATGAAAATATCATTTTTTTTCATACTCCTGATGAAAATAAAAAAACATGATAAAAAAATTTATAATATTCCCATAATTCAATAGTAATTAGGAATGTTTTTCAAAACTTGTAATAAAGATAACAATATTATATCTTCATCTCTACTATCTCAGTAATCTTATCGGCTATAAAATAAACGATTCCTATCTACTTCTATTTTGATTTTATTTATGTAACTATAGTTATTGTTGTTTTTTCTGAGTTTTTTTTTAATTTTAACTACAGTTGTTAAATCTTTGTAAATGACATTGGTTTTGTTTAAAAATAAAATCCAATTACTTTCGTTTTTAAATATAAAAAAAATGAGTGAAGAAAAACAACTTAAGTATTGAGAAAAAAATGTCAGGAGATTAATTTAGGATTCTTTTGTCGACAATTAACATAAAGTTAATAAGTATAAGTGAGACCTATTTGTATAAGAAAATGAGAAAGTAAATGTAAATTATACAATCTAATCTATAACATTACACCTGAGTCGGAACTTGCATTACCGATTCTGACCTTTTTCTCTTGATGGGCTTTTTGTTGGTCTTGCGAGCTTGTGCTCTTTTTGGTGGGTTATTTAACCATCACATAACATTTTTTTTTTTTAACTCATGTTACTTTAACTTTTAATTTTAGTTTTTTATGATTTACTTTAATATTAATAATTTACTCTTTCTCACCTTCTTGTAAGAGTTATGTTATTTGTAGTTTGTACAACAATTTATGTAATATTTTTTCTCTTGGTTTTTGCATTAAAAAAATCTCTCCTGATTATATCACTGAACATACTTTTTTCCTCTTCTCTAATTTTCTTCTTTCTTCTTTTTGTTGTAAAATTTGTTATACAAATAACGTTTCTCTTATCATGATATAGGTATATTTCTCACTTAATGTGATCTTACTCTTTCTATGTAGATATAAAAGAAGCATATATCAACTGAAAGGAATATTGATATGAAAGAGTGAAAAAAAATTAAACGATATACTGTGCATAAATTATTAGAACTAAAAGTTATTTAACGATAATGTGACTATCTAAAAAAGTTACACAACTTTATTTTTTAATCTCAACCATTCATAATTTAATTTTAAGTTTAATTATTCATTTAACTCATGTAGTTGTACAAAATTTTCTTTTTAATTCATATACTTAAAATCATCCATTTTAGTCCTTGTACATATTAGTTTTAATGATAAAAAGTTAAGTCGCATAGTTTAACGTCAAATTCTTGAATATTAGATTAATAATATATTTATAAATCCCAGTAAAACGTACATGATTATGTGCTAAAATATTCATTCCAACAGATAGAGATGAAATTGTAAGGAATTAATGAAGGGTTGAGATGTTTGCACTTTATCCTCTAAAAGTGCAAGTTGCACTTTAGAGTAGCCCAATCCGCTGTTTTAGGGCTAAGGGGACGGTTTAATCCGGTCATTGGAAGGAACTTTGGTGGAGTTGGTGTTTTACATTAATCAGGTATTGTAATCTGTTGAATCACGGAAGCACTTCTTGTGCAAACTGTGGTGTTTTAAATAAAATGATTTTGCCTAACAAAAACATTCTCTACTTGTCCTTTAAATTTGTCTCGATTACGATGCTAACTTGAAAGCAATTTTTGCAATTTTCCCACTATAATAACATCTCTGTAAAAATCAGATTATTGTATTTGTCAATTGATTTTTATTTTCCTCCAAACAATGATTAAAGGCTGTTTGGATTAACTTATCTAGAAATATTTCTAAGAGTAGAAAATAATAAAAAAAAATGAAATAAACTTCTTGATAAACTAAAATTAACTCTCCATTAACTTATTTATAGATGTCTTTTCATGTTTTAGAAAAATTATATAAGATAATTTCTACAAATTAACTAATGAAAAATTATTTTTAGTTTATAAAGAAGTTCATTTCATTTTTTTCTTATTTTCTTTTTATAAAAGTGCTTCTAGAGAAACATATACTCAAACAGGTCCTAAGAGCTGTATCACAGGAAAATAAAACATTGTAAAATGATTGGAATGGTAATCAAGCACGACGTGAGTAAAAAAAAATTCTTGCTGTACGTTCTTTTAATTTTAATGATATATTTTATTTTGTTAAAAATAATTATGTGACATTTTTAATTAAATTGTAATGATCTAAACCGTTAATTATTATGAAAGGCTGAGATTTATCTACTTTATCCTCTAAAAGTGTAAAGTTGCACTTTAGATGAACTTAATCCAGATGTAATCATAAGGTTTAAAAATTAATATATAGATAGATTAGAAAGAGAAAAAATATTAATGTATTTTTTTAAAATTGTAATTTTGGTATTGATGCTTGATTTCAGTCTTCACATTTTAGAAAATACTTAATTTTATTTCAATTGTGAAATTTACATATATTTTTTATTTAAACTAATAAAATTACTCTTTTATGTTACTTTAAATAAAATTGTTAGATATTAAAGGATTCTAGTTTAGTTGGTTGAGCATGTATGTAAATGTTGTAAATTCATAGTATAGTGGTTAATTTGTTTGGATTAAAAAAATCGTTAGATTTATTATTCAATTGCACAAAAAATAAAAATGCTATAATTCTATTGTGTTAGTTATTACATACAGTTGATGGGTTATCTTTGGGTATATAATTTTTATTTTATTCTTATGAAAATTATGGGTATACATTGACCCAATGAATAATATTATAGCGTATAATTTATATCAATTCCTTCTCATCTATTAATCATTGCTTATGGTATAAGAACTTGAATGATCAAGCATGACTGCCCCTAATAGT
Organism: Glycine latifolia; assembly: GCA_013407115.1. Classification (NCBI taxonomy): domain Eukaryota; kingdom Viridiplantae; phylum Streptophyta; class Magnoliopsida; order Fabales; family Fabaceae; genus Glycine; species Glycine latifolia. Next base: position 34,022,012 of record CM023942.1, read on the forward strand.
ATCTTATCTATTGTGTCCCAAAATTGGATGAGGAAGAATGTGTTTGTTTTAATGTTAACAAGTCTCAAATGCCACTTGAATCCAATGTCATACAATTTATGGATTGATTTAGTGTATATTTAGTTTAGTGTTGGAGAATTAATTATGAGTTTAGAATTGATTTTAGATATATTTTTAATCTCACGTTGGAGAATAATTTAAAATTGATTACAAATCTAAAATTTTATAATAAAACATCTAAATATAAATTACCTCACTTCAAAATTAATTTTATTAACGTTAATCCAAACATATATCTAAAAATGCATAAATATGTGTGCTGACTACATATTACCACACATAAAAGCTATTTTACGGTAGGTTGTTGCAGCAATCAAGACTTACAAGTTGCATAAGCCTATATCAGGCAATTTAGGCCAAAAAGGTTATTGAATGAAGAACATGAGCTAGTTAGACAGCAAAACCTAGAGTACCTAAACTGGGAGCAGCAAGTGTCTTTGGCTTCTAGCATCAATGACACCGAGTCTTCACACAAAGAATGGTTGGAAGATACTTCAAAATTGAAACTTACTCTACCTTTATAGACGAAACCCAAAATCAAACAACTAAAATTGCAACTAAGAAGTGCCAAAAAGATAGGAGCGATGAATGATTACCAGCTAACAATCAAGAAAATCGTTGACAATGACACCTTAATTGCAATAGGTTTCCCAATTGATGAATTTGATTACGCTGAAGCCATTCTCGATGGATTAGCTAATGACTTAGTATCGTCCTTGGCCAAATTAATAGTAACACAACCGGGGTAAGAAAAGCTAAGTATGGTTTTGAAACATAATCATAATGACTTAGTATCGTCTTAGTCCAATTTAAATTCCCAAATTAATAGTAACACGAATGGGTAACGAAAGTGGTCTGGAAACATCATCATATTGACTAGTCTCAGCTTAGTCTAATATCAATCATATTAATTAGTCTAACTATAGTTTCGAAACATAATCATATTGATTTAGTTTCATTCAGTTTAGTCTAATTTCAATCCAAATTCCAAAGCGCGTTGCATAATTTTTCCGTGACTCATTCTTCGTATCACTTTCTAAGATGCCGTGATGTAAAACTTCAAGTTTCTGCAAGTTTTGTTTCACCCTATTAAGAAAAATACAACTCCTATATTAGTTAGAGATAACATCAATATATTGAATTAAGTTTAAATCTATTTTTTAAAATGATATTTATTAATGGGTCACTCATTATATTATTCACACATTAAACCCAAAAATATCAAGATATAATATATAAATGAGAAACAACACTTAACCTCTGAACTAACTTTTTAAATTGAATTAGATCTAAATTCACGTTCTAAAACACCCTACTAATTATGTGTGATACATGATTAAATAAAGTAAAAATGTTTTTCCCTATTGGACAGAGGTCACATCATCTTGAACGGGTCACAAGCTGTAGAGGTGGCCAAGGGTGTCCATTCAGCTCATAGTTGAAACACCAATAAAGCCCTCAACCCATATGTACATTGACCCTTTCAAAAATGATAATATAGTCTTTTGAACTTCAGTATGTAGATGCACACAAAAGAGAATCATCTAATTTGACAGTCAATCACTTGAAGATTGGCTAATAAAATTTCCAAGGTAACTAACACCCTTTTACTTTTATTTTCTTTTTTGCATGCCCCAGTTGACACTTCAAACTTGTGCTAGACCAAACCAAACTATTACTATAAATTCACTATTTTTCCATTCTCTAATTGCATCTTCCCTCCTTTGTTCCTTGATAAACCTCAAAACTCATTATTGTAATCTTGTTAATTAAGAATGATTCGCACTATATTTGCTTGCTTTAATGGAAAAGTATCACATAAAAAAGCAAAAGTAGAGCCACTGGAAGTCACAAAACCTGTTTACAGAGATGAGTTAACAAAAAAACAACCGCCAAGGAAGGCAGTGAAGAAAACTGTCCGGTTTGCAGAATCAGAACCTACCATTTTGGGAGAAGATAGTGAAAAAGAGTTTGAGAAAACAAGGTGGGGTAGTGGTAATGAAGTGGGAGAAAAAGAAGGGATGAGAGTGAGGATTAAATTGACAAAGGAAGAAGCTGCACGGTTGCTATCAAAATGCAACAATGGAGGAGTTCTCCAATTCAAGGATGTTGCTTATGAGCTTGTGCTGATCCCGGTTAACCGAGTTAGCGTTGTGCCCGATGCACAATGCTAACTTCTTAATTGGGATTTGGGATGAATGATTATTTATTGCAATCCTTCTCTTTTTCGTGTAATTATTACAATTTATTTTTGTAAAAAATCATTCATATATATTATGATAATTATATTCTTTTTCATGATATTAATTAATGTCTACGAAACGAAGCATAAACCCTCTCATATCATGGCTGCAATGCAATTGCAGTGCTCGTTAAAAGTAACTTAAGCGTAATTGTTACGTTAGGGGGTCGATTAAATTAAGATTTTAAAATATTATTTTAGTATAAAAAATTCTTATAAAATTTAAAGATTAAATATGAATATTGATATATCATATTTTTCTATATAAGATTTTTATGATAATTTAGATTTTAATGAATTTATATTATAAGAATTTAAAGAATTTTATAGATTATATGATTTGAAAGAATTTTGTGAATTTAAAAAAAAACATTTAAAATTATAAGAATTAGTGAAAAAAATAATAAGAAATGATGAGGTTTAGATAAAAAAAATAAAGTCAATATAATTTTTTAATAGCTAAATTGATTTTAGTTTTATTTCTCCTATATTAATTTTTCTTGCAATAACATTTCTCATTTTTATTTTTGAATTTGAACAATAAATTTAAAATTATATGTTATTTTTTGATTTTTTAATTATTATAATTATTTTATGATAAATCAAATGACATGTTTAAATGAAATAAAATGGAGTAGTGATGGTGAAAATTTTGTAGGAGGGTTATGAACTATATGAATAATGAAACTAAGAATGATAGTTACAAAAATATCGTGTGATGATGAACACATCCCTATAAGAAAAATATGATTCAACTTGACACATGGTACAAATATTAATTTAGAAAATAAATATAAAAGTGCATAGGTAACCAATAAAAAAAGAAGAAAAAAATAGAAAAATCTCAAAGTTTGAGTAAGATTGTTTGATAGATGAAATTCATTGAAATTCTTATTTAAAAATATCAAATTTTATATTTTTTTAATATCAAAAAACCTTTTATAAATTATAAAAAATTTCTAATTAAATACTATCAAATTTTACTGTTCTCTTTAAAAAAAATTAAAATCTTAATTAAACTACAAAATTTATTTATGCCATTTAAAAATCCTAATTAAATATCACAAGAATTTTTTATAATTTTTTTAATCCTAATTCAATATATCCTCTAAGATACTCTTAACTGTTGGGGAGTTTCCATAGCTCTGGCTGAATTAACATCTCGAGCTTAAACCTCATATATGAAAAAAAATAAAAATTGAAGGATTAGATTGCGAGATTATGGCTTCCTCAACCGACGATAGTTATAAAAAAACAAAGAGAGAAGATAAAAGGAAAATCAAAAACATATAATGCTATTTAAAACTTTATTATTGTGGATAATGCGGTAAGGTAAGATTATACCGGTTAGTCATACTCTATTATGTGTGGTTTAGATTTACAAAACAGGATGCAGTCATGTTCTTGAAAAACATGAAAATATACCCATTCAAAATCCTGTGAGCTGGAACCTAAAGCATCGTAAAAGTAAACTAAACCACAACTTATTTACCACATTATTAGAATTCATAATAAATTAGGAAACGATTTTCCACTTTAGAATAGCTAAACAAAAACTTTAGGGACCTATTGGGTGACCGGGTTAAAAAGACCCCAAAAGAGAACATGCATGCTATATTATCCAACAATAATCGACATCAATTGGAGGAATCTTCAGATCCACCATAGCCATAAGGGTTTTTCCTAGCCCAATTCCATTGATCGCGGCACATATCATCGATGCAATATTTAGTCCTGCACGACAATAAATTGGTGAGAAAAGAAAAAGGGAGAGGATATAACAATTAGAGAAACCTTGCCCAACTTTATTTTTATCAAAAGATGAGAACATTTCCATGTGTATCAGTTGCAAATTTGAAAAGACCGAAAAGAGTTTTGAAAAGACGTGAAAGTATTCAGTCATAAATGTTCAGTTCAGGAAGAAAACTGAGAGCCTTAAGTTGAGCTAAATCTCATGTCATGCAATTATTCACTTTGAAGCAAATTAATACTTACTTCCATTTAAGTTCTCTTTCCGCTTTTTCTGTTGATGCATAAACAATTTCAGCATCACCAGGTCTCCGATCAGCCATTGCAAGTGGAATTTTCTGAACATTAATAAATTGTAAGATTAAATTAGTCTGGTACCGAAGAATAGCATAAACCAGTTAGTTCAAAATGTTTTAGGTTTATTTATTTAAAGAACTTAAACATGAAATTGAACAAATCCGTAGCGTAGGAAGGGAAGATGTTTGTTTTCTAAATTTTTTGTTGCCCACTTTCGTGTTGTGTCTACCAGTCAGAGGGACAAAACATGTAGTTGAGGTTCAAAAGAATCAGGAATGCACCGGGACATATGCATGAAAATTGACAGTCCAAAAGAACTACTAGGTTTGAGCTTGATTCACATTTCTTCCATTTCATTGTATATTATCAGAGCACAACTGATGAGAGAGATTTAGTATGTCAGATGAATGGTTACACTGTCAAATTTGAAGTCCGGAATGAGAACCAAATTGCATTTCTATTAAAATGCCAAAAAATTGCAGCAGGGTTTATAATATAATGGATAATAGATACAAGAACAGACATAAAGCTATAAGCTGTTACCTTTCCAGAGGCCTGTTCAAAAGCATTTACCATCTCCAAAACTGATGTTCCCTTTCCTGTTCCCAAGTTATAAACCTCACAACCTGTATATACAAACAGTACAAAATTTTACCTAATTAACATGATGATAACAATTAACAACAAAGCCTTAGCACACTAGATGAGGTCAGTTAGATGAATCACACTTTGGCCGGATAAAAGATCAAAGCTTCAACAATATTATTTACTAGAGTAACATGACATAAAAATTTATCACTGCCTTAAAGAAATTAATCATTCAATTCACATTCACAATATTTGCTAATGCCATAGAGTTTACCAAAAGAACACAGTAAATTATTAGAAGAAAATAATAAATTTGGAATAATACCTATTTTAGGATCATCCAGTTTACGCAACGCAGCAATATGCCCATCCGCTAAATCAAGAACATGAATGTAATCACGAACCTGAAAAAGAAAAAATCAGGATATTAATCAAGTGTTAGTTGTATCAGTTATGAAATGTGTTATTTAGTTATGTTGTTAAAAATGTTTATTAGTTGTTAATCACTTCTCTAATAAGCCCTATGAATAGAGTTCATATCATCAAATTAATGGGATATCGCTGTGGAAGTCTTATTTTGTTCTTATGATGATTTTTGGCCTCGTCGCTTAGGTCACTTGTATTTCTTCTCAATATTCTAGTATGTATAGGGTGTGTGTGAGCATTGCATTAAATCTTTGAAGGGAAAAGTTCATTAAAGCAAGCAAAAAAAAAGTGAGAACATACTCCAGTGCCGTCAATTGTTTTATAATCACTTCCAAAAACTGTCAATGCAGGGCGTCTGCCAACTGCCACTTGTTGAACAAAGGGCATGAGATTGTTTGGAATTCCAAGAGGATCCTCACCAATATAACCACTGGGATGTGCACCAACTGGGTTGAAGTATCTCAACAGTATAATTGTCCAATCTGAATCTGCATGGTAGATATCACGACAAATTTCTTCGATGAAAAGCTGAAAAGAGAAAAACTCTCATCAGATATCATTGCTCAGTACTATTCAACAAATTATTATAATTATGAAATTAAAATCAAAACCTTGGTTCGTCCATATGGGTTTGTTGCTGACAATGGGAACTCTTCGGTACATGGGACCTCCTTTGGCCACCCATATACAGTTGCTGAAGATGAGAACACAAGCTGAAATCATTCAAGAAATATAAAATCAGTTAAATAATCAGATTGGGTAACCAATGCCACAAGCCACTTCAAAATAGCAGGGGATAGGAGAGGAAAAGGTCTACACTTCATCTTAACATGTAGCTTCTATTTAATTTTTTTAAAACAAACGGTTGACACTTTCCCACTACCAGTACTAAATGAATATGACATTATGACCCATTAAGGACCCTGATTCCGGTCTCACAAATTGACAGGCTACGAAAGTGTGACATACTCATAATACTTGTCATGCAAATCAAAACTATTTTTTATTTTATTTTTTGAAAATGAATATACCTTCTTGCATCCGTGGGCAGCCATGACTTCAAATAGAACAATTGTCCCTATCAAATTGTTGTCAAAGTAGAGCAGTGGTTTCTTCACGCTTTCGCCCACTGCCTTAAGCCCAGCAAAATGTATGACAGCATCAAACCTGCAGGAAAAAGACACAGTTACAACTTACAAACTAGTACAAGAAAACAAGAAGCACCGACAAAGAAAAGAACAATCATTATTTTTTCTTTTTTTTCAATTATTATAAAAAATTTCTGCCTAATCCTTAATTACCTTACGGTTGAAAATATTTTCTCCAGGGCAGCTCTGTCCCGCAAGTCAAGCTGCAGCAAAAAAAATATAATGAAGAGTTAATCATCACTACAATAAAGTAATTGTAGCTAAAGTGCAGTACTTGTATAAATAAGCTAAACCAGAGTCCGCAACTAAACAGAACAGAAGCGTCAATAGGACTTGAGAAGGAGGGAAAAAACATACAAATACAATTCTAATTGGAAACGAAACTAGATATCATGGAAAGCAACTAAACAATATTGGATTTGGATCTTAAACTCACATCACATCAAAAAGTACATTATGTACTTGTCGGGTTAATTGTGAAACCGACAGAGCTTATGATTATGAAACCCACATGATTCGAACCTGTCACCGTCTGTTAAAAAACTATAAACTATGGAATAAAGCGAAGCGCAACACTTTTGCTGCATTTACCTGTCGGTGGGGCCCACCACAATTTACAAGGCGGAATAACCCCCGTAAAATATAGTATTACTACACAAATCCGAAGCACCAAAAATCGAAAAAACAGTTCTTAAACCCAAATCAAACAATGAAAAAAACGCAAAATCAACCAATTTTGAGGGCCATGCAACCAATCAAAACATACTTTTTCTTAATTATTTTTTTATATAAGAAAACGGTTGAAGCGGCATACCTTGCAAAAGGAAAGATTATTTGATAATTCTCCGGCGAGTTCCTTGACTCTGTTGATGGCGGTTTCGGAAGAATTGTCGAAGTTGTCGACGGCGAAGACATGGTAACCGCCGAATAGAAGCTGAAGGATGGTGTGGCTACCGATGTAACCGGCTCCGCCGGTAACCAGAATCAATGGGACAGGCATAGTTGGAAGAAGCGTTTCACGAGAAAGAAAAAAAACGGAGGAAGACGATATAAGTGAGTGAATGCGCAAACGTAAACTGAAAAGCGAAAAATAAGGGTGAGTTGTTATATGAGAGTTTGCTACGTGCCAGGACGTTTTCGGAGAAGACGAGATTTCTGTGACTGACACGTTCATAATCAAGTCGTAACTTACTACTTTGCTTTATATAGCGGAAAATATCACGTTATAATCTTTTATTTAGAATTTTTTATTTTATATTTTCTTCTTCCTGGTCATCCACGTGGAGTTCCTGTGTATGTTTGTTTGGTTCGGATTTTGTCTTTTGTTTTTCCTATTCTTTCCACACCAGTCATTACGATTTACGATCGTCTAATGATTTTCTACTTCTTTTTTGTGAGTGTGATTCTTTCCTTTATAGGGATAGTACTTTTTAGTTAATGATTGGCTTAATAATAAATGCTAATGACAGTTACACTATCTGGTTGGAGTTTTTGTTTGTTGCTCCAGTAGCTATTATAAAAATGGAATTATGGCATTAGTTGTTACAGTTTTCATATTATTGTCACTATTTTGACTATATATTGTATTCAGTAATTCATTAATGTCATTTAAAAAAATTCTAACTCTTTTTTGTATTTGTTTGGTACTGAAGATAATTTTTCTTTGTCAAATGAGAGTTATTTGTAATAAAACATAATTGTTTTTATTCTTACTCATGTGTAAAATTCAATAATCACATACAGATCTAATCTTTAATCTAATGGTTCGATAGATACTCTCATACCCATGACCTCTAACCTAGACAAAAAAAAAAGTGTAGCCTCTAATAAAGACAAAAAAAAAATACAATTGTTCTATAGCATATATTTAATTGACAATTATTGTTAATTATTCCGTCCTTTTTATATTGAAATTTCTCTTCGTCTATCAAATTCAATATACCAATTAACGTAAGTACTTTTTTTAATCAAAATGAATTATTTTGCAAAACTAATTATTAGAGTGTGTGTTTTTTGTTTGTCTTGCAACATGATACCTAAACGAACAAATCACCCAAAACAGATAAATAATTTTGTAAAAGACTCGCTTTGTTAATTACTTTTACAAAATAATTCATTTCGATAGAAAAAAATTCTAACATAAGCATGCATATTGACTTTCGACTTTGTACAACGGATCTGCAGCGCTTAAAATGTGTAAATCAAACAAGTGGAGCTGTGCTTAACTTAGGCTCAACTCCATTATTTAATGACTTTGATTTTGGAGCTGTTCTTTACTTAGGTTTAACTCCATTATTTTATGACTTTATCTTTTAATTTAATTAAGTCAGCTAATTTAGTTTATAAATCCAAATTACCGAGTTAACTAATTAGTCAAATTTTGAACTAACTTCAAATTAGTTCTGTTAATAGTTAGCCTTAAAATAATTAGAAATTGAGTTTCGTATGATATAAATTTAATAATATTAATAATGATAAATTGAGTTTCACCAAATTAATAGTGAACGTATAATTTATTACTAGCTTTTTTTTAGAGGGTTTACTAGCTAGAATATGAGTTTATTTGAATTCATAAGTTATATAGTCCCTGAAATCGATAGTGTGTGTTCCATTAGTTCCTGAAAGTTCATGTATATATTTGGTATAAAAAAAGTTCATGTATATACATTTGCTACGTTTTGTCCCCAAGCATATAATATCTATATTATATTCAATATATAACCAGCATTGATTAAGTAAATTGTGACTCTTTATCTATAACATCAGAGTTTTGATTCTTTTACCATATGTTTTATATCGATCTATTCTATTCTTTATATAAATAAATACAATATTATGAATTTCACTTTCTGATTTCATGGTACTACAGCTTTATATAGAGAGAGAATGACGAAATTTACCAATTCACGAGGACAGGAATACTAAATCTTAAATAATTAAAACTTAGGTTATTTTTGGTAAAACCAATTTAAAAAAATTAGTTGTAATCTAAAAGGCTAGTTGGAAATTGAAAGTTAGTAATTGAAAGATGAAAAACTAATTTATTAAATTAGAAGTATTTGGTAAAATTAAAGGAGTATAAAATGACATAAAAATAGTATCATAATTTATTTTAAAAAATAATAAATAAAATATAAAGAGGATAAAAATGGAAAAAAATATAAAAAATTAGAAGCTAGAATTTAGCATTTAAAAAAAACTACTATTAAAAAAAGTTTGTTTACCAAATATTTAAATAAATTTTTCAACGAAAGATAGACGCTGAAATGCTAAATATAATCTTAGATACAATAGTTTGTATATATTTTTTGCACTGCCTTTATTTATGATTCTTCGTAAAAAAAACAAATGGAAATGTTTTTTTAATTATAAAAATATAAACTATTTTAAATATATTAATTATTAATAATTTTTTAATACTCTTATTGTGAAGTTTTTTGTTGAAATATCCACTTATTTATAGATGTGGATGCATTCAATTATTGACAATATAAGCCATACCCATTCGTTAAAAACTTATCCCTTGAATTACAAATAATCTCATTAAATATAATTAGGCTTAAACTATTTTATTATATGAATATTTTAAAAAAAAGTAAAATTATTAATTAAAAGAAACTAATTTAATTATTTTTTATTGGTTTTGATGAATTATGTATTTGTTATATATATATATATATATATATATAAGCATAGTAATATTATTTTCTAATTAAAATAAAATATTTATTGAATAATTTGCAATATAAAAAATAAATATGAATTATCAAGATAAAATTTTAATTTTAATCTGACTATAACTAAAATGCAGTCCGTAAGTTTTGTCAATTCTATAACCGTCATTTAAAAACAAATCTATAACAGTAAAAAAAAAAAAAAGGTACTTGCAATCTCTCTTTCCAATAAAAAGAAGAAAAAGGTACTTATAATCTCACGATAGCATCACCATGTGGATGGATGTGCTATGTTTTGCATTACTCCCCGAATCCTATCGTGAGATTGTGACTCCTTCCTGTAGCCTGTAGGGGTTTGAAACTTCAATGCCTGAAGAGGCCGGTTGAGTAATCCACACACTGCAAAACAAAAGTAGTTCATTCCATATAATTTTGTTTCGAGATTAGTGTAGGATTATTGTGAGATTATTTATATAATATTTTTTTTCTCTCTTTCTTTTGGAGTAGTCCGTCCGCACCAATTCTTTATATTGTCGTCGTCGTCGCCATGTGGTGGCCACTTTCATCAAAGAGAATCATCCCTGCTCCTGGGTCAGCCCGATTGTCTATGAATTTGGGTCTAGAACAACACCATTTTTATTTTGTTGAAACCCATTTTTGAGTTCATCAAAGAGAATGGTGTCTGGAACGGTGGTGCTGTTTTGGAGGTGGTGCCGACTTTTGGCGAAGGGGTTAATAATGATGTCGTTTTAGAGTTGTTGAAGGCCCTTGGTAATGGCATGTGGAATGCAAGGCAACGATAGAGGAGCGTGTGAGGGAGGAGAAGGTGAAACCAGGTCATAGATTCCAGATCTGTTGTGTGAGAGGCCATGGATTTGAGGTGCAAGTCCATTTTCAGATATGAAGCATGAAGTGTGTTTCTAGATTTGACACGCGAGTACGTTTGTAGATCCAATGTGTAGCGATGACAGAGAGGGAGGTGGAGGTCTTGGACACATCGGTGCTGGCACGAGGCTTAACGAGGATCCTGATATTGCTGTTCTTCTTGTTGTTGGGGTGTGCGGGTGTTAAGTCATTTGTCGAAAGGGGAAAGATTTTCCAATAAAAATATCAAGCCGCAAAGGGGACACAGCGTCGCAGATGACACGTGATAGAGTAGGAACGTTTCATTGAAGATGAAGAGCCTCATGGTGGGAGGTTGAACTTGACCATGTAGACGACACCGATGAAACAACGACAAAAAACAAAAGAAGAGGATATCAATGCATTTTATTTTTTTTCCAGTGTAAACATTAAACATGTCCACCGTAATCTCAGTCCTTTTTAACCGTTGATTGCATCTAACGTATCATATTACATCATATTTTCCTTTCCTACGGTGCAAAATGAGTTTCTTCTACACGCTATTACCCGTCCACTTGTGCGGACCAAACTCACAATGACTTTCTTTTTATTATCTTTCTTTGGCTAATTGCTTCAAACAGCCAAACTAACTTTACTTACATTTTGCCGATCTCTTCAAGCATGTCTGCATTGCCGTTTGAATTGTGGCAGCACCAAGTCCGATGCATTTTTATTGGGGAAATTCTAATATGAAGTCGTGAAACACTTCCTCACCCATGAGGAATCACAAGTGACCGTAGGATATAATATTTTAAAATTCGACGATTCAAATTGATTACAAGTTATTGATAAGATATAATTGTTAAATCTAATTTTTTTAATAATTAAATTGTCTTTTATAATTTTAATTAATAATTTGAAACAATTACTAAATTTAAATTTATCAACTAATTAATTTGAAACATTTTAGTTTTTCTCTTCCACTTCTCCTCAACACAAAATTCATTTGAGTCTTCACAATTGGATTTTTTTAAGATATGCACCAAGGAGTTCTCCATGGACGCTATCGTATCACAATTAACCACCACACTGACCACCTCTCGTCCTCTGTCGTGAAGTTCAGCGGTGGTTTTTATTTTCCGTTTGCTCTGTATCGCAGCACTATCACTATTATCCTCTATTTCTCCTTCCTTTGCCAACAACACAAACACCAACATCAAATAACAATGACTTTTTTTTATTATTTGTCTTCACCAACAAGATCTCATTTAATTTCTTTTTTTCACATAAAACACGAATCCACCAACTAGAACATAAGATCTCAATTTTTTTTTTCCCTTTCACACGTTGGTATCCAAATGGCAGTTCAAACACAAAACCAAGGTCATGATTTTTTTATGTAAAGAATTTCATTTTTCTCTCTTTCGCACGTCGTCGTTGCAAATATAACACAATATCTCTTTTTTTTTATTCTCCCTTTTGCACAGTAGATGAGGTTGGGAGGGTTCCGATGCGGGTGAGGTGGAGGAAGGACAACAGTGACAAAAGGCACGATTGACGATGACAGAGGGAAGATCGTTGGTGTGGTGGGAGTGAGTGTTGCCTGAGAATTCAGATCTAAAAAAGACAATAAATCTGATGAAACGAAAGAGAAATGATGAGAATATAAAAAATATTTTATAATAATTTTTATATAATTTCATTTTTTAATAAAAAAATGTTCTTGATTCTTTTTCTCTGGTGACAAACCTATTATAGCAGGTAACAAACACTTTCTCACCGTTGAGGAAGTGCTTTACAACTTCATATTAGAATTCATCGATTGGTAACACATTTACAACTCTCAGACGTGGATCAAGTAGAAGCTACAAATAGTAGTTTCTAGTTGTAAGTCTTTTACTCTTTTTTGATGAGGAAAAACGTTTAAATGTTGATCCGCAATACTAGTCCAAACATTTATTATTATTTTTTCGTAAAAATTAACTATGATATAAGAAGATTTATAATATTTATATACTATATTTAATCAATTTAGTTAGATTCCTTTAAGTGTCCAAACACATACTATATAAGTAAAAAAATATGTTTTTGGAAATATTTGTTGAATTTATCAAAAGCACAGTGTAAACATGCACTTCATTTGGCTAACTAGTTAATGCTAAATCAATCGGAGCTCCAATAACTTATATATGATATTTTGATAGACAATATTAATGCTTCATCAGCTGAGATTTAGTTAACCAATATTGAAATTGACCCCTTTTATCATTTCTAAATCCGTTGATACTTCAATAACTGGTGTTCCAACAATTAATGCTTCAATGGCCGATGTTTAAGCTCCAATAGTTAACATTAACACTCTATTAGCTGACGTTGATACTACAACAACTAACTTATCTACTATTTTGCTTTGGTTCACTGATCAACTAAATTTTGTCATCAACAAATTTTTTAAGTGTGTTAAATTGTATTAATAAGTTTTTAAAAAATCACTAAATTAAATCATAAAATATTGGCTTGATTTAGGTTAGATATGATGTTACCCTCAAATCAAACACACTTAATCACATATTAATTTTATGTTTGGTGTAAATGACCTTTCTTTCAAAAAAAAAAACTAAACGAAACCGTTCAAATATATAACATAATGATCTATATTTATAGTTTTCAAAAAAGTTTTCCTTTGGCGTGTTATTTATATACATAAATGGTATCGATGACACCAAATTCTATTTAAATAAGTTTTTCAATAAGATCGTATAAAAGAATATAAGAAAAAAAATCAAATAAGTTTTTTTTTCCATTAGATTAAAATAACTTATGCATAAGTTAAAGTCAATTTTTTGATAAAGCTATAAAGTCATTTAGCTTTTCCAAAAAAAGAATGTCTACTTTATATAAGTTATTTTTAACTCGTGCGAGAAGTTTTCTAAAAAAATTCATTTAAGAATTTCTTTTTATATATTTTCTTCCTCCACAAGGTCTTGTGGAAAAACTTATTCAAACATATATAACCCATGTGTCAAATTAAACTTTAGCCTGGAATTCTATACATCAAAATTTACTAAATTCAAAGGTTAATATAAAAATCAACCCTTTTATTTAATCTACTTCCATCGTTACCTGCATCATATCCTTATATAGGGACAGTTATAATAACAATAACGATAATAATAATGGCAAAATAAATAAATGATTAAAATTGATCTAACTTTTGAATTAAATAAAAACAGATGAACAAAAAATATGTCAAAATGTAATTTAGCACCTACTGTTATTTGATCCTCACACACACATATTTGTTAGGTATATAGACTTATCAAACATTTAATGCTATATAGATTTATTATATTTTTCTCTTATCTTATTTTTATCCGACTATTATATTTTATCATGTGCTATCTAATGATATTAGATAAGTTTACTAAAACACATCAAAATGTTTCTTAAATTATGAGAAAAGATAGTGGATTTGAATGAAGAAGATTAATTTTTTTAGCAAAAATAAAGGATTGCATTTATTGCAATTTATTTAAAAGTTTTAATTTGTGCATACACCTTCTATATCAACTTAATTGGTGCGTTCGTTATGATCTTTAATTCATTTATCAATGTTCAGCTTTGACTCTAAATGTTGACTATACAGTTTGATCCTTCAAAGTCATCATGCTTGTATTTTCAAATACAATATCCTCTAATCGCCCAATCCTTTTGCATTTTGGGAATTTCGTGTTCATCGTTCCTTAACTCAGGATTTCTGAATGCACTTTTAATCTCATTTTTTCCTTGCCTGTGCCTTACATAATTTTAGATAACATTAGTACGTCAGATAATAAAAAGAAATGAGATTATATAATCATTTTTATTACTCAGTTTATTTATTAAAAAAATACATAAACTTTACTCATTTATTTTTCTTAAAATAAAAAATATAAAAGCATCAAAATAAAGATACATGATTCTTTAATTAAAATTAAAATATCTCATGAAATTCAATTCATTTTAAACTATAGGTAAATACATCTTTTTTTATACGCTATTATTATTAAAAAAAAAAGAAGAAGAAATGTATGGAGCTATAATTTATCTAGCAAAAATTTGTTCATCAGTAGCAATCAACATAGCAATTTGATAAGGGTGATCCTCAACCCAATAATACATTTCATCATAGGAAAAGTCTACAGAGGCTAATTTATCAGTTGCCAAATTTGATGATCGCCTAGCAAATCCAAATTTAATGTGACGTATAGTTTATTATGTTGATCGTTTGAAATTTTGTCATTTCTTGATTTGAAATAAAGTTAGGTCGCTCTCCTCATTAGTCACTACAATAATTATATGCCAAATATCTCCTTTGAGTTCCCTACCCTCATATAGTTGGCAACCCTTCAGGTAAGGTTGGAACTTTTAGCTTTTTCGTTGTAGGACCTTCTATGCTGTGCTCCTTGAACTAGTGCCACAGTATCTACAAGAACATGGAATCGGAATATGAAGAACTCGATAATCTAGCCTTGGGAGCAAAACAAAAGTATGAACAAGGACAGCCCAAAAGGGAATAAAAAACAAAATAAAAGAAGACTGATAAGACATAGCATCGTCTGAAAAATCATTGTATACAAATTTGACCAAGGTTGGCAATGGTGGTTAATTCATAATAGTTCAATTTGGGGAATCCTATCCCAACCTCAAATGATGGGGAATAACATAATTAACATAACATTTAGTATGATTAGTTAAATAGTATAAATAATTAATTATGCATAGAATTTAACGTTTTGTATGCATTAGTTTGTTTGTTTTTTTTTAACATGAGGTTCAATGAGAGATTATTCTCTTTCTATGTAGAGGGAAAGTTATGATGCCAACGAAGTTTTGACGTAGAATCATAGATCACCTGCTAATTAAGGAATTATGAATTTGAATGTAAGTTATGCAATTGTTAAATCTAAGTCATGTAATTATCTCTCAAACAAAATTTCAATTTCAACTTTGACGCAAATGTTTTTGACTCAATTAATAATAATTGAGTGTACTTCGAATAATAATAACAATAAAAAGACGATACTTAAGTTTTTTTTATTAAAAAAGACGATGGTAAAGTAAGTTACGATAAATTACTAGAAAATTGTAGGTTTACTAGTTTGTTAAACAATTGTGTTGAGACAAAAGGTAGCATATATTCTCTTTTTGGATAATTCATCTTTCAAAAGAAAAGACACTCCAGTTAGACCTGTAGTATGTAAAGCTTCGAAAATGCCCAACCCACCGACGTTGTCAAGTTCAAAATAAGTTCGTTAGATAATTTCTTATAAAATAAATAGGTGTCGTTGTGAGGTAGCAGCAATGTGCTCCTAATTGATTGTGAATAATGAATAATTTGTATTTCAAGCTGGGTTGGACAGTCCCTTGGTTTTGCTATGACCCCTTTTTTGTTGTTGAAATGACGCCTAGTTTATTTCTCTTGCCTCTTGTATTTTTTTTCCTGAGCGTAATTTTGAAGACCACGGAAGGACTCGCATTGTTTCTGACTTTTATCTATAGCAAACCGCAGAAAAACACAAAGTTTGGGTTTTCCTTTTTATTAACATAAAACTTAAAGTAGAATCAAAATATCAAATAAAATACCATCATTTTTTAATCATTATAAATATAAATATGCTATAAAAAAATTCAATAATATATTTTAAAATGCAAACTAAATGCCAATAGTATGGACAACAACCGGTTAGAAGTGTTGGTCTTCCAATCTAGACTTGGGATCGATTAAGAAATATTAGCAACAATAATAACAAATAATGATAATGTTTTCATAAGATAAACGTTCCTGAAAATATTACCATGGTTAACAACGAATTTACACCACGTTGGGCTGTTATCTACCTTTGACTTTGAGAGCTGCGAGGGCGGCTTTTATGGCAACAAATATTTGCATTAGATGCCACAGATGATCATATATTCTGGTGACATGATGGTGATTGTTTTAAGATACCAAAATTTCAAAACTTGCCTGCTAAAAGACACAGATGACTGGATGCTGCTATTTTGCTCAGTTGAAAAGATCATTGAGCTGGGAGGTGAAGCTTGCCTAATGATACAGCACACGAATCAGATGCATCCATTCAACTTTAAACTTCGTCCAAAGGCATGGGCTGGGAACTAAGAAGTCTTTCAGCCTCATCATTTGCTTCTGCTTGTATTTTCCATCTCTGCAGGAAAAAGTAAAATGAGAACACTGATACAAAACAAAGCAAAATGAGAACACTGATACAAAACAAAGCGCAGACCCCCAATGCTAATAGGACCAAATTGTTACTATCACATTAAACGTCTTGATCTGGACCAACCCTGTTTTAGGTTTGATTAGATTGTCAATACAGAATATATGACATTTTTCATCTACCATACAGGTCAACACGCCTGAGGCGTTTAATCCCAAATCTGTACTAGGGAGGAATGAGGGAAAATAATATCTTTTTAATTGCTGTGTTAGACATTCAAACCAAAAAAAAAATCGATGATAGAAATGGTATCACTGCAAGGCTTTCTATACTTCCTATCCTAAGAAGATTGTGATAATTCTGGGAAGATTTATTTTGTGAGCTTTTGTGAAAGAAAGCACAGGCCATATTCATAACTACAACTACAAGGCCACAAGTAATAGGTTTGTATTTAAAGGAAAAAGAAAAAATAAACAAACAAACAAACCTCCTCCAAATTTTCAAGCTCCATGATTTGGTCTATCTGTTCTGTGATACTATCCTGCAATACATGGACCCTCAGCTAAGTAAAAACTTGTTATAGAAATATATTATCACCCAAAATGAATATATGGTTAAGTAGTTTTACCATATTACTAGCAGTTTCAGCAGCAAGTACATCAGTCTCCATCTCCACTTCGATTTCAATCATTGAGGAAATCTGATCAAAGAGCACTATACTGAATTAAATATTCCAAAAGCAACAATGAGAACTCATTTTTTTTGTAATTCTCTGGGGAGAAGATATTCTATCACACTTTTAAAGAAAACATACCCTAGCATAGCTTTCAATCAATTCAATCCGTCCCCTGAGGGAGTTTTGCAGGCTCTCACGAACCCTTTTGACTTTACTTCTCCGAGTCCTGGGTATATTAAAATGACATAGTATTTTCAGACTACAATGTAGAACAAAGAGTAAAGACGCAAAAAATGCGTAAGGAAATTATAACATAAATGATTATGACGGAAAAAAATATTATTTCTAGAAACATAGACTTTAAGTTATAGCAATTCACCGATAAGCAGGTTCTCCAACAGCAGAAATTTTGTTCTCAAGTTGGCACATTCGAGCTAACATCCAAATCTACAAAAGTATAAATCAAATTTATATAACTCAAATATAAATCAATTTTATATAACTCAAGCTATAGGTATATTTCCACAGAAGGAGAGAAAATAAACTATTATCTTTAAAAACGACTTTCAATGCAAATATTACTTTGATTCTCTCTCATCCTGGGATGAGAAATACAACCAATGAACTTTCTGCAGATAATTTCCAGAATATACTAACAACATTTGTAAGTACCTTCTATCAGCAACTAATAATTAGGTTGCTAGTATATAATTTAAATCCTTCAATTCAATTATGAAATTATTCTGCATTCATTTAAATCAGGCTGACTTTTCTACAAAGTAGCATTTTGCATTAGACTTTCATGCCAATTGGAGTCAGATATGAGTTATGACATTATTGACACTGTCTTTCCTTCATATTAAGGAAAGTATACAGAGCAAAATCCATGCAAAAATGCGGGATGATTCACAGTGGATTAGGTATCAATACTATCAATTCTTGGTGTATTTTAGTTTGGTTGTCAGTTACAGGACCTTCTTATTAAAAACCTTCCAAATTTCGTCTTAAACAATGCAACATTTATTAAACAGAACTCAACCCTTACAGCTTCCCCTCTTCTCGAATGATGAACTTGGTAGTATCTCCAAAATAACATATTATTGCTGTGTTATAAGTGGGTGGAAAATTAGGATAAAACTGTAAAAATCTTATAAAGGAGGTATAACCCCTTTGCTCTTCAAAAATAAGTAAATAAAGATCAGTATCATCATGCTAATCACAAATCATGCAAGTAGGACACCTCTTTTTCAGCAGCTTCTTTTAGGTCATTGATGCGAGACAGAAGAACGTCATATTGAGATAAAAGCCGTTGTTTGATCGCAGTTACTTCTACTGATTTCTGTGGAAGCTGTAATCATAAACAAATGCATATGAACTAATTATATCTTTCATAAGAACATTCATAATTGATTAATGTGTGAGCAGTGAACAAAGGGGCCAGCCAGTCATAAAAGGAAAGGAATTATAAGAATCTTATTTTTTCCCCTATTTTTTTTTTCTTGCATTCAATTTCAAGGATGTGCAGTAATGAAACAAAGTGCAAACTATTCATGATTGTGAATAGGAGTTTCATTTGTTTTGGGCCATGAATAGGAAATTCAAAATCACCAATAGTAGCAACTCAAAAAACAACTATCTCTTCCCAGTTAGTTTTTGATAGGAGAAACAAAACTATATGGTATTGCTGACAGAAAGTTGGTTCTATTGAGAATTCAAATTGATTGAGTGAAGGGAAGATAGATGCACCTCCTTCAATGGGGGCAAAATTGATGAATTAACTCCAATACCTGATTAAACTGAGGAAGAACAACAGTATTCACTGTCGATCCAACAACAAAAGTTGAAACTGCAACAACTGATAGCAATTGGGGAAGGCTGGGGTCAATAATTCCAGAGGCAACATCACCGGTGGCCAACAAAGCAAGAAGTGGAAAGATGAGGGAGGGTTTGAGTAATGACGAATTTACTTCTTTTCTTGGGGCTCTTAACAGTAGTGACTCCCGCCCATCCTTGTGGTTTGTTATGCACATAGCCTCACCAGGATAGAAATCAGGGGCTCTTGGACTGAATTTAAAGGGGCCCACCTTTCTATATATATTAGACGGAGCTGCCACAGCAACAGTTACCCTTTCGCCTTCTTGAGCTGGTAGATCAACCGTTTCAGTTGCAAATCTATGAGTGCGTGCCAGACCAGAAGGGGTCTGCACCTTAACAAAAGGAGAAGAAAGGATAGATGTTAGGAGGTAATAGATGTGAGACTTCAAAAAATGAAGTGTTAGGTAAGGATATCAGTAATTGACAAGAGGTTATTAAAAATAAAAAACAAAGAAATGAAACACTAGTCTTTCAAATCTGAGCCCATTTCCATATTGATAAGAAAAGATAACTGACTAAAATATATTCACTTGTAGAACAAATCAACAAGAGCTGAAACAATCAATCAAGATGGGAACTGGTAATCGTAGAGAAGAAAACAAGAAATTGACAACAGTCTTACAAATTATATAAATTGTATAAGCACAAGAAATGCTGAAATGAGTTAAAGCTTGGAATGAAACCTTTACCCAGTGCAGTACCTCCAATGAGGTCCTGGCTGGGGAGATATCATAGCAGAAGTATTTCCAACATTTATTAGAACTCAACAGTCAAAATTGGCATACAAAAAATTATTTTGAAAGATCATAATTAATATTTTCATTTTGCAGTGAAATTTTCCACTACTAGAACAATTGGCATGAATTTGTAAAAATAAAAAAGTAGAGGTCTGAAAAACCTTAGGCATCAAAAGATATTCCTTGTTTCACTGGATGCTCACTACTGAATAATCAACTTAGTCACAAGTTTTTAAAGCTTCTCAACTACAACTATTCATCAGAAGACAACCTAATGAGCAGATGTCAAAAGGTGAGCAGAGAGTGCATACCACAATAGAGTGAACAGCAGCAGGAATGCCTTGCTTCATCAGTTTCACGTATCTTAACCCCCTTTCCCACGTGGTAATGTCCATGCTGCGTTCGGCAGGAGGAGATCCTTAGAAAAAGTGAATACTCCATGATCAACACCATACACATACATATTGTATTAAAACAAAGACAAGCATTGGTTGCAACAAAATGAAGAGGGGGAGGGGAGAGCAAACACTGGAACAACTTATGTATGGTGCTTCCCATGGCAAAAATAAAATACATGGATAAGTGGAAATTCAAAATCAAATTATGAAGGGATTTTTCTTTTTTGTTATATCAAGAGATGTTAGAAAACGATATGACTAACCAACCTGATTTCTTCTGATTCAATACTGACTATGTCTCCTGAAACAAGTTCGTATTGGTAGCGACACTTTGCACAAGACACTATCTGCAACAGAAATGTTTGTGTAACTATCATATAATCACATTTCACAAGTAGTAATAGAATGAACATTGGGCATAGGCAGGGGAATACCTGAATACCTTGTTGTGGCTGTGCAACACCAACAGCTATTCGACAGCTAGGGCATTTGACTATCTTCCCAAACGGAACCTGCAATGACCAAAAAGGTTAGCATTAGCATCAAAGACAAGTCCAATCTTTGCGACATCAATGCCGAATGCGTCACAAAGGATTTTAAAAATGCTGAAGCGTACCTCCTCACCAGGAGAAACGCTGATTTCACAAATATATCTAATAACCCTGAGAGCGTCAGAAACCCTTAACACCGCCGTTAAACCTTGAATCAACAATGTATATACATTTGCATTTGGCCTCGACCACTTCCATCTCTCAGCCAAAGGACCACTCTCGCCAACTACTGAGGAAAACACAAGCGTTATCAAATCGCAAAAGTAATTAATAGACGCGCGCGAAATGCAGAGAAAAATAACCTTGATGAAAAGTGGCGCGCATGGCGTAGAAAATGGAGAGAGCGAGTTGGGGATTGTTGCGGTTAAGTGCTGCGGAGATAATGGAACAGCAATCGGAGGTGGAAACGACGCCGTCGTTTCGGGAGGAGTTGTCGGCGATCATTTGTAAGGCCTCGTTGGCGTCTTTGGCGGTTGCGGCGAGTCGGAGGATGAGTTGATGGTCCAATAAGTTGGCAGCGGTGTCGTCGGAGGTTTCATTGTGGCTCTCGCTCACGGAAGCTTTGGTGCTTATGAAGCTGGATTGGTTAGGGTTGGGGAGTGAGGAAGTGGAGAAAAATAATAGAGAACGAAAAGGAGTGTGAGTGTAGGTGTTGGCGGTGTGGTTGGGGCAGGTTTCAGAGATTTTGGGGAGAGAAGAAGAAGGGTGGTGAAGCAGGCGGGAGAAGCATGGAGTGCACAGGTTAAGAGTCATAGCAGAAATGGCGTGCGAAGCTCTGAATTGGTTTCTGTGGCTAATTTACATTCTAGCTTGTTGAAGAGGGAAAGGGAGACAGATGAGGAACGAGAGGTGGTAAGACAAGGAATTTAAGTGTTGTGTGGCGCACTGCCAGGCTTTGATGGATAACCTTTGAGGTTTCCGCCGTTGATTTGCCTATTAGCGATTTGTAAGAGAATCAGCATCAACGGCTTGGATCGCTTCGCAAAATAAAAGGATATAAAAATAATGGAGGTGCGGGGAATCGAACCCCGTGCCTCTCGCATGCGAAGCGAGCGCTCTACCATATGAGCTACACCCCCAATGTTGATGCTAAAAAGTTCATATTTTATAGTATAGAAGAAATAAATAAATAATTCACTCATCTAACAAAACCCATTTAAGAACGTATCAACTGATATTTAGAAAACACAATTGCTCTCGAATGGCTCAGATGACTATTCAGAACTTAACAATCAAATTCGTAAATAAATTATCATTTGATAAAATTTATCAAATAAATATTTAGTTAAATTGTTAAGTTTAAAATGCATACGGAGACACAGGGTCTATAGTAAAACTAAGAACAAACCTTTTATCCTAATTTCACAATAATTATTAAATGTTTTATAGAAAATCATAATATTAGTGTTGGTGTGATTATATTCGTCGTAGGGGTTACTTAAACAGAAAATTATTGTTTATAATTATCATGCACGGCTATTTTTTTTTTGCTTTTTCTTTCTGTTTTTTTTTTTTGTATTTCAATATCATAAAAAAAAAAACAGAAAATCCAAACGTCTTATACTGACTAGGGGAAGAGAGGCGGTCCGTGTCTTTTTAAATTTTTTAAATAATTAAAAATATAAATTAAGTATAGTTAATATAAAATGATAGAATAAAAAAATAATAATATAAAAGTAGTTGGAAGTTAATGTAAGTTAAAAAGAAAATTTAAAAATTTTAAAAATGGTTTAAAGGTAAAATTGTCCAATTAAAACGAAAATTTATTAGTGGATTAATTTTAATATGCATAATTAAAGAAAAATAATTATTATTACTATTCAATATTATTAAGAATAAAAACAAAATAATCTGAAATATGTAAAAACTAAAAATAGTTACACAGAATTATATCTCCTTTATATATTGATATATGTGCTTACTTTATGATAAGGAGAAACAAAATAAATGATTCATAGTAAAATAAAACCATTTTAAGA
Source organism: Glycine latifolia (assembly GCA_013407115.1). Classification (NCBI taxonomy): domain Eukaryota; kingdom Viridiplantae; phylum Streptophyta; class Magnoliopsida; order Fabales; family Fabaceae; genus Glycine; species Glycine latifolia. Next base: position 34,045,473 of record CM023942.1, read on the forward strand.
ATGTATAAACTATTATTTAAAAAACGCAGTTGTTCTAACATTGACTCTCCAAAACTTAATAATCAAACTTATAAATAAGTTCTTATTTAATAAAAGTTTATTAAATAAACATACAGACAGACACAGAAGTTATACAGTAAAACTAAAACCAAACCTTTTATACTAATTTTACAAAAATTATCCAATGTTTTAAAGAAAATGATAATAGTTTTGCTGGCGATTATTCGATGTAAGGTTACTTAGACGATTCAAGATCGGACTTAGTAAAAAAAATCTCGGTACTTTTTAATCTATTAATTAATTAAACATTGCTTAGACGTAAGTTCCATATTAATTGAATTTAATCTGCTTATAAACTTCATTCTCCATCGTTATGGCTTGATTGAAGGTTGAAACTCGAAAGCGAATTTTAATTTGTTTTTATATACTTTTATGACTACTTTCGTCCATAAGTTTCAAATAATATCATCCTTATTATCTTTGGAAGAAAAAAAAAGGTAATGCCTGTATAACACAGATACCACCACCACTACATCAAGTATCTATGAGTATACAAATATATAAAAGAAATACAATTTTATGTAATTATTTTTAAATTATTTTATCCTTATTCTTAAAAATATTAAAATAGTAATAATAATTAATTTTATACAAATTAAAAGTGATCAATTAACCAAAATTAAATAATCATCCACTAATCACTTTTTACTTTTATTAGAATATTTTATCTTTAAATCATTTATTAAATAAAAAAAATTTCTTTTAACTTATATTAACTTTCCACTATGATATTACTAATTTTGTTTATTCTATCATTTGTTTTATTAACTATATTTAACTCCTATTTTTTGATTATTTAAAAATTTAGAGAAATACCAGTTACCTCTCTTCCCCTAATATATATAAGAAGGGTATCTATTGTAGAGAAGGAGAAGACAAGGAGGAAGTGGGAGACAAGGAAAAAAGAGAAGCTGTGGAAGATGCCTCGGGCGAATTCCTGCACAAGGGACAGGTGGCATTCAATTTGAGCCACTCATCTATGCAATCTGCGTGATAATAATGGCTACATTCAGGTATGCTCCTCAACGTTTCTTTGGGCTGATATTCGCAGAGGCATATTGCGCAGGTGCTGTCATTAGGCTTCAATAAGCGTCCACTCTCCCCAATAAGAGTTTTGGGATACTTTTCAATTGTGGCGCCGTCAAGTCCCATTACGAAAGGGACGGGTTCTAGGGAAATTGTGACCGGAAGATCTGTGCTGCGTGGACGATGGGTTAGCATCCTCAGCTTGCCGCTGATACAGCAAGATATCCCAATTAGACACAATAGTCCTGGTATTCCCACTCCTATTGCTAACCCATATTTCCCACTTCTTGAAAGACCTGTGGTATGGATTCAAAGTATTCATATTAATAACTGGAGTCAGGTTTTCTTGAAATTAATCAATTATAAATATGGATCCAAACAGAAGAACCTTGAGAATTTACTAATAATATTGTATCATCCAAGAGAGCTGCAAATGCAATGCATGCCTCACGCCTTGAAAGAAACTAACACATCTCTAATATTTCTTCTAGTTGTTTCTCATATTGTTCAACTAATCATGAATCATGCTTCTAGTTCTACAGTTCTATTATTCAATCACTATCCATGAGTGTGCCAAGTGTCCCAATTTTATTATTATTTTAAGAAAATTATGCCTCTAGTCCATTTTCCTTTTCATTGAAAATCATATTACCGCACTTTGATCAAACTGGTTCCCTCACTCCCATGAAAAAAATTTCCTAAAGTCAAAGTTTGGCAACAGAAAAAGAAAGTCTTAGTCGTTTGAAGTTTGGCAACAAAAAAGAAAATCCACTCCTTCTCACTGGACATTTTCCTTATTAATCAAAGAATATTCATATTTGGACACTCCAATAATATAACACATACCCATTAATATTTTTCATTTTTTTAACTCTATTTTCTTATCACAGATAATTACTACTTAGTTCTAGTTTATCAATCTCTTATTTTTTCTTAATTAAAATGTTTCCTGTAAAATCTAAAGTACGAACGCATTTACTTTTATTTCCTATACAGTGTCCACTTCAAGTTCAAACACAGCCAAGCCATTCATTTATTTTCGTAAGTTTGGTATTAAACCTGAAGTTGTTGACAAAGCGATGCTTATTTGTTTCCCCAATCGTGAAAGGCCACCCCTTACCAACCAAACCACAGATTAGACAAACAACCTCAACCAATCAGAAAAAAACATCAACTTTGCATGTTGTTGGGAACTAACCATAGCCACACAGAACGAAAATTGAAGAGCAAATTAATTATTAGAGTGCACAATAGGAAAAAAAAAAAGACGCAACATACCTTTGGTGGAGTTGGAGTCCCTAGCGAAACACCGAACTTGAGGGGTTTTAGTTTTGTCCTTGGAGAAGCCACAAAGTTGACCACTAAGTGCACAGTCCCTACAATTGGGTTGGGTCCACACCAAATCAAGGTCGGTGTTGAGATCAGGCCGAAATGGCCACATGGGCATGTCCAACACTGGGAGAGGGACATGAGCCAGAGACATGACCTCGCACTGTTGAGACAACAAGGGTGATGACATAATAGGTTGTGACCCCGAAACTATGACCGAGTAGTTGCTTTTATCGCTAAGGCACGAAATTGGCACTAACGGGAATTGAGACGAGTCAGTCACGTTGGAGGGGCATCGCAGGAAAGTGAGGTTATACAGAATTGTTCCATAAATCAATGGGTTTAAAGCAAAAGGTGAATCATCCGAAAGGCTCCACTTGTGTAAGAACCGTTTCGGGAGACACCCTTCTGGGTCGTTGACTCGGATGCTTTGGGTTTCGTAATCGATGCTTTTCACGGTTAAGTTACCGAAGCCTGGGAGGGTGAGAATGGTTTGTGTTTGGTCGAGGCACGAAAGTTGGAAGCTTTGAATTGGGTAATACCTGCAGCGACGGTCTTGGTTGGATCCTCTCAAACCAAAAGGGAACTCGATATCTATATCGCCGCATCGCAACCTGTTGCAGTTAACCTGTTTGTTCCCTCTTGTGCTTTGGAGATGGAAAAGGAAGATGCAAAAACCACATAATAATATGGCTGAGGAAGCCATTGGTTTTGGTTTTGGTTTTGAGAGGGTGGGAGGGGCAAATAATTAAGAGTGGAAAGTGTATATTGAGTTGGGGGTGGGGGTGACCTTTAATTGTGATGCATTCGAACAAGTAACCAACCAAGAGAGAAATAGAATTGGAAGCCCCCAAGTCAATTTTTTTAAAGGAAAATTTTTGATAGAGAATTAATGTAATAGGATTTCTGAGTGATAGAAAGAAAAATAGACAGAAAGTATTTAAAATAAAAAATAAATTATGTATTATTATTATTTTCTTAATTGTCAACAATGGTCAATTCGGAAAACAGAATAGCAAGCTTACTTGCGTGGCATTCTCATTGAAATGATCCCCTACGTTAGTGACCAATAGCAAGAGACAAAAGGAAATGACAAAAAAGAAAATGCGGCTGGAGCCGCTTCTGACCACAAAGCTGCGATAGGATTCACTGGTTCACACTTCAGCTACCTGTAAGTGTAAACCCTTTGCGGTGTGTTTGTGCGAAAAAACTTTCTTCGCAAAATTTCAGTCTTATTCATCAGAAGAAGAAAAAAAATCAGTCTTCCCACGCCAGTTGAAACAAAATAGAAGTTAAGAAAATTAAAAATGACTGGATCTTGAAACTTAAACTGCTCATTAAACTTATAAGACAGGATTTATGATATTTTTATGGTAAAACACAAGCAAAATGAATCTTCTTGTCACCCCCAAATTGACACGGCAACTCGTCTGATTGATGCTTTTGACTAGTAAAGTTAAGCTAATTTAAAGGAGTTGTCTAATCATCTTAGTTAGACTATTTACGCATTCCACCAACTTTTTATTTTTTTTCTAATCAAATTAAACAGCCTACCTAGGCACTAGGAGTGCAGAGGAAATTTCACCAACTTTTTAAATTCAGTAATAATAATAATATTTTTATTTCATAAAAAAATGATACATGTTTTAAACGGTAGTTTATAAAAACTATAGTTAAAATATAGAAAAGAATGATTTAGTTAAAAAAATTGTACAAAATAAATTAATATAAATATATTTATAATCTCATAAAACATAAATTGTAATAACTCATTGAGTCTATCCACTCTCCAAACAAGCCAGCTATATGTCATTAGAGCTCACAAAAGTAAGGAAATAAGCTACACAATAACTGCATAATTTCCTTAAAAAAACTGCATAATTAAGTTTAAAAAAACTGCAGAGTTAATCGCAAGGCGCCAATCGATAGTTGTGTGTCATTGTTCATAAACATCAAATAATTACCTTATCACGTAAATAACTTATCTCTGATAAAGTGAAGTTCAATAATTCTGATGAATCTGAAGTAGGATTTCTCATCTACGAGTGCAAACGGATATTGGCCGGCAATCAACCCTTTAAGTTGGGTTTCTCGAGGAGACAAAACAATGATGAGCTCATGTTTTAGTTAGAACAGTCCTATCTTTCACTTGTATCCCGTTTTTTAATCATGTTCTTAATTGTATTACTCATTTGATTGTTAATAAAATGTCATAATTCTCTTTCTGTAAAAAAAAAACAATTTATCTCTGATAAGGCAAATAGTAGTATATGCCTTATAATAGCCTATAAATGTGACACCCTTACCATTAATGACACCAAGCAGTGACAAATGTAAAGATGGGGCAATTGCCCCCTCAAGATTATTTTTTATTATACATATTTAATAAAAAATAATAACTTTTCCCCATAAAAAATTAGGTGTTACCCCATAATTTCTTTTATATGAATATAAAAAGTTATTATAAGAGATAAAAAAAATTAATATTAATTTTATCATTCTAACTTTTACCATTATGCTTCTCTAATATTAAACATATACAATAATTCACTGATGCAAACAACCCAATTGTATATGTAATTTCTAAAAATTTAGGCAATTTGGATTTTCGTAAAAACTTATAATATTTTTCTTCTATAAAAATATTATTATATACTATTTTTTTTACCCCCACTGATTTTATTTTTTTTTTGCATCCCTCTGACACCAAGACACCCGATTTTGAAAGATCATAATACTCACAAAGTATCTATTTATAACTTGGGTTATTGTAGAACATTGATATCGTCTGTGAGAATGATTTATTCTTATACCTGAACAATCTTGCTCAATCTTATTCCGTATTGACCCTCAACACGTGCTTATGAATCTACAAACTTATATCACCATGAGGGAAAGTGAAAACCAAAAGGTACAACTTTGGTTGTCATCATCGTAATGTCGACTTCAGACTAACATAGTCAAAATCTATCACTAAAATTGAACACGAGATGCAAGACCTCATAGGAATGGTGGCAATAAGAGGGAACTTGCCAAATGCATAATAGTGTGGAGGTTCTTAGTTAGGAATTGGTCAAACGATAAAGCAAGAACTTTCTTTGAGAAATTAAGCATGTTTTGTAATTTTTTCCAGCTTGTGGTTGGCGATTAATTAAATCAAATGAATCTTAAATGGTGCAGCAAAGCAAAAGCAAAATACTGCGACCGATTTTGCTATCTTGACATGTCCTTTAAAATTTGGGCTTGGTTTGTATCAAGTCATTGCAATCCACCAAACTAGGCTATTTGTATGTTTAGGCTATTTGTATGTTTGGGCCACGGCCCACTGTAAACAATTTTTATTTTGTTTTATTATGTATAGTTATAAGTTAAATTACTTACTTCATCCTTCAATTATTTTTTTAAAAAATTAAGTACGTCCTTAAACTAATATTTTTTAATTTAATTCCAAAACTAAAAAAATATGCCTTTGAGATTACTTTATAACAGCTCGAAACCACTAAAAATGATAATTTATAGCAGTTTAAAAACCTCACTGATTCAATTAAAAGAGTTAACATGATAAAAAATTAATTATATATTTTTAATTTAGAGTCCTATTTGAAAATTCCTAAATGATTTAGCGAAATTAATTCATTTTAATTATATTAATGATTAAACGAGAGTTCAAACTCATTAAATGACAACACGTCCTTAAAACATTTCGAACTGTAAAAAAATGTTATTTAAAACATTTTTAAAAAGAAAAAAAACATAATTTAAAAGGATTAAAAATAAAAAGATAATTTTACAAAAATGATTTTTTTTTAAAAATTCTAAATTGTCAAATACTAAAATATATTTAAACTTAAAATTAAAATTAAATTAACATAAAATAAGGAAAGCAATGAAATCTTTGGCAACATTTTGAACTCATAGTTATTGAATCTTTACGTGATCATACCTAGTTTCGCTTGTTAAAATTCTCTCCTAAGAGCATCTCCAACGGGAGTGCTTGTAGGGTTTCTTAAATTGAAGAACTCGTTCCTTAGAAAGCTTAAGCGTTGGAGGTGGCTGACGTGGAGGAATCGTTTCGTCATCCTTCAAATGCATTCCTTATATAAGGAACCGAAACTTGTGAATAAAATAAGAATATCCTCATCAACTACCCACAAAAAGAAGGAGGGAAACATACCAGATTATGGTGCGGGCGACGGCGGTGGTTGACGGCGCGAGGAGGCCGGCACGCGTGGAGGAGGCAGGCGCGCAAGGTTGACAGCAACAGTGGTGATTGACGACGCGAGGAGGTCGGTGCGCATGAGGGAGGCAGGTTCGCGAGGTTGACGGCGACGACGACGCTCGCGAGGTTGACGAGGAGGAGGACGCTGGAGCCAGGTCGGCGACGGTGGAGAGGGTGCGGAGGAGGGAGGGGAGGGCGCCGCCGTAGAGTTTTTTCTTTTTCTTTTTTCTGTTTAGGGAGAGGGGAGGGTGTTGGAGCTTGAGAGAAAAGAGGCTGAAGAGCTGGATGTTTTTGGAAGAGGGGCGCGTGAGGTTTGAGGGAGAAGAAAAATGAAGGATTATATGTAGGGTT
>CM023942.1:34052857-34105512 GCA_013407115.1 Glycine latifolia
ACCACCAAGATACGCATAGTGATTCGATCTTTTGATCACCCATTTTTGGAAAACCATTTTGGGGGGCCTTCAGCCTTACACACGGAAGATTGGATTGCCTGAATCACGAGTCTTATATACTGTGTTACGATCACCACATATTGATAAAAAGTCTAGAGAACAATTTGAAATGGAAATAAAGAAAAAAATTCTGATCATAAAAACAGAAAAGCATGAATTGCGCAAGAAGTTCTTTCGGTTAAAATGCCGTGCGACTCGGAGGACATAAGACTTCTTGGTCAAGCCAAAATGCCCGCAGAATACTCCTACCCCACCATGCCTGGCCCTTTACCCTTACCTTAAGAAAGAAAAGAAATGGGGGTATGAAGCGTGGGAAAGAATGAGAGAAGTGTCTCATACAACAGGTAAGCTTAAGGAGTGGCGGCAGAGCTCTTGATTGATCAACGCGAGTGAACTGTGCTTAGATGCTCCTTAAATATAAGGGACTAAGTTCATATATGGCTCTTGTATTGAAAACTTAGTTTTAAAAGGATAACCTACACATCCACATCTCGTGTACTAACTTGCACCAACTCCACATTAATTTGTCATATTTTTGGGACCAACCTGCAAACATAGTTCAAGTACCCAAAAAGAACTTGTGTACAACAGAAATTCAGTTTAATCAATCTCGGAATGCTCTAATGCTGAAATTGGGTACAGAGATCCTAAGGAACTAACTTGCAGAAATACCAATTGGAATAAGTTTTTAAACCATGATTTTCTCCTACAATTTTGTATTACCACACCAAGTTTGACTTCCAAATTTGAGATCAAAAGAACTAGTGTAACTCAATTTAGACCAAGTATTAATATGTTGTGATGCTGTCCCTTTTCACTCAGACTCATCTGTAAAATTACCAGTAGTACTATGCAGCAAACAACAAGCTTGAACCAAGTAGCTATCCTGGCTTTGTTAATTGTGGTCGAGGACATTCATTATCCAAGATTAGAACAAGATTTGTCAGACTTGGATGGTTGCTGTTCCACCAAACAAATACTGTCCTTAGGACTACAGAAACTAGAAAGTTAGTCACAGCAACAGTGCCAACCTGCTGATATAATGAAGTCCCGCACCGCTCAAGAGAAATAACAAGTACTGAAGACTGAAGTATAAGAAAAGCATTATTTCGATGTTTAAAGCAAATATCAAGTGTATTATCTTTTCTTATAAAATTCACGTTTGATATGGTTCTACTGCGGCTCTCATTTGTCGCTCATGCGGTGTACTACTGCATGGGCCTGGCGCACCCCTCCAAATCAGTTTTTAAGCTTGTTGAGACATTACCCGTTGTACTACGTGCTATAATATACAGATTACAGAGCATGTGAGTTACTATTTCTTTGCTAACGTAAAGCTTGAGTTATATAGATTGTGTGTTAATAACATATACAGAGTTCATATTCTATTTTGCTTGGAAAAAAAAGTTGTTGTGCTATTGAAACCATAATCTTAAATGTTAGCCAAAGCACCAATAACTTGAGTAGTGACTTGACTTGCACCAACTCTACGTTTGTAATAATTTTGGGACACAAGCTGCAAACATAGTTCAAGTACCCCAAAAAGAACATGTCTGCTAAATTTCAGTTTAATCAAACTAAGAATGCTAAAATTGGGTAAAGTCAGTTGCTAATTGTGCCCTAAAATAGATCCCAGTTGGCCTAAAACACAGGAAACCATCCTAGAAAAAAAATGTTTCTAAACCAATAGAATTTGCAAAAAAAAGGTCAGAAAATCAATGTTTGTTCCAGTTCAATCCTTTAGGTTATAAAAACGTTGGAACAGTCATAGAGTAGCTTGAAATAACCAAAAATCATCCCTGTCTAGGTTATAAATGACAGCTACAATATCGATGCGGGATTTCTAGTGAAGTAAAGTTGTGGCCAGTGTGGGAGTTAGCTGTGCAGTGTGCAACACTGTCTATAGTATCCTTTATATATAAAAGGTTATATCAACAAATTGAAATAGAGGGAAAATTGTTTTTTTGATAGAGATGAATTAGCATGAAAATATTTGAAAAAAATGTTAAGTCCCACTATACAGAAATTTCCTTCCCACATTGGAAGAAAGCAACAGAAATAAGTAGTTAGATGCTTCAAGGTATTAGATGGTGACTGGGAGATGGTATGAAAAAATTAATGCGTGGAATGACTCATGGTTTTGGTCCAGTGATACACCTTATGTCGAGAGTCCTCGTATTGAAGGACTTAAAGATCCTATAGGATGGGTGAGCTCATTGATCCTATAAACAAAGTATGGTGCCAAGATGACACACGAATTTGGATAATTTCCTATAACTTTCGTAGCTTCTCTATTGATCATGTAGAATTTGTAGGCCATTTTCTCATGTGATTGCAGATTACTTTAAATTAAGCTGCTTTTCTGAACAGAATGCGTGTCTACTTTCTATTCATCATTGTGCTTAATTCTCTACCTCGACATTAATATTATTAAAAATAAAATAATTCTCTTAATATATGATGCTTTTAATTTGTACAACATAAATTGTAATCATTGTAGAAGCTAGAAAGAGAAGGATTGCAATCATCCCAATGAAGAAGCTTTGCAATACTACTACAAATTGATTGTGCCATCGGACACAATGCTAACTCGGTTAACTGGGATCAACACAAGCTCACGAGCAACATCCTCGAATTCAAGAACTCCTCTGTTGCATTTTGATAGCAACCGTGCAGCTTCTTCTTTTGTCAATTTAATCCTCACTCTTATCCCTTCTCTTTCTCCCACTTCATTACCACTGACACTTCTTGTTTTCTCAAACTCCTTCTCACCATCTTCTCCCAAAATGGTAGGTTCTGATTCTGCAAACCGGACAGTTTTCTTCCCTGCCTTCCTTGGCCTTTGTTTTTTGGTTAACTCATCTCTATAAACAGGTTTTGTGACTTCCAGTGGCTCTACTTTAGATTTTTTATGTGATGCTTTTCCATTGAGGCAAGCAAATATGGTCCGAATCATCTTAATTAAGAAAAAAGAGAGTTAATGAGATGTATCAAGGAAGGAGGATTAGACACTGGGAAGGATGGGAAGGAGTGGTTGGTTAGTCTTGAGCAAAATGGCTAGGAAAGAATGAATTTATACTAATATTTTGGTATGGTTGAGAGCACAAAGAAAAATAATAGTAAAAGGTGTTAAGTTACCTAGGAAATTTTGTTAGCCAATGAGAGGCCTGGGCAACCCATGAAATTATTCACGACTAGAAATCTATTAGTCAAGATTCAAGTAATTGAATGTCCCCCAACCTTTGTTTTTATTCTATTGAAATACCAGGGAACTTTTGCTTCCCTTTTGTGTGCATCTACGTACTACTAAACTTCAAAAGACTATATTCTCGTTGTTGAAAGAGTCAATATACATATGGGTTGAGGGCTTTATTGGTATTTCACTTGTGAGCTGAACGGACACATGGGCCACCCCTACAGCGTGTGACCAGTTCAAGAAAGTGACCTATGTGGCAATGTCCATTTGAGACAATCTTGTAATGCACATATGGAGTATGAAGTTTTAAGCTATACCTTCGAAGTCACCTCTCCCCAGTTGCTTGATTAGTTATCGTAAAAGACTTGTCCAACTTAATTTATCTTGTAAGTCTTGTGTGATGGCATCAGTGACAGAGACAATTGAGTTATCAAATTAACTGTTTAGTTCGGAGTAACATAGATGATCATGTACCTTGGGAGGCAACTTGGAGGGAATACCCTTGAAGGCAGTGGTAAATTGGAAGTGCTTCTAAGAAAGAAACTATAGTTTGTTACATCTTATTATTTACTAATACAAGTAATAAATTTAAAAAGAAAATTAAGCATCTAGGTTCTACAGACTCGATTATAAAGGAACTATTGTTAAAATTAGGCTAAAGTATTTTTATAATTTCAATTATATTAAGTCTGGTCCTTTATTTATTAAAAAAGTTTAATTTAATCTTTTATATATTTTTAAAGTGAGTTAAAATATTCATTCTAAAACAATGATTATTTTTTATATTGGCACATGATTTTAAACACTTTTTATTAGACTCACCGACATCAAATTTATATAACCAAACTCATATTTGAACTAAAAACAATCATCATAAACATGAGAAAATTACATAAAAAATGAACCCAACCACAAAACCAAATGTAATATTTGTTCAGGTGTTCGTGAGACTTATTTGTCAATCAATTTTCACTTTTTATGACTTTGTTTAGTTCGAAAATCATTGGGTTGTATAATTTTTATATACTTAAATGGATAAGTTTTACGTCTTAAACCATTTAAAATAGATTCAAAATTATGTTCTAAAATAAAAATAATCATTATTTCAAAAGGATTATTTTTAAAAACATAAATTTTTAAATTAAATTTTTAAAAAATAAAAAAATAAACTAAATATAATAAAAATATAGAACTAAAAATATATTTTAGCTTTAAATTTAAAACTTGGAGAATGCAACAAAAGGAGCATTTAGAAGATAATGGTTAGTTGTATTTTGTAACCACAGCACTACCTAAACCCAAGACACATACAGTGGAAATTGGTCAAACAATTTAAACAAAATTAAATATATTGAAAATTAAAAACTATTCTTAACTCATTTACGTGGTTAAGTTCTGTTTTTTACTTGAAAAAATGTCATCATATTGACTGATTTTCCATTGCTTTCTTATTCAGTCTCTGTTGAATATCATATCACGGCATCATAGAAAGTGATACGAAGAATAAGTCATAGAGAAATTATGCAACGCGGTTTTGATTGAAATTAAGCTGAGAATAAGTCCATGTGATTGGCATATTTGAGTAAATTTCATACTTATAAGAGAAAAAGATGAGAAGAAAAAAAATAATATAATTTTTTTCATAAATTAAAATGAATTTTTTATTAATTAATTTGTGAAATTTTTTTCGTATAATTTTAAAAAAAAATGAGAGAATATTTATAAATTATCTAATGATTAACTAATAAAAAATTCATTTTAGCTTATAAAAATTTTATCTTATTTTTTTATTTTTTTCCTAAAAGTATTTTTCAGAAAAATTTAGACATTTTTACCTAAAAAATAAAAAATTACACAAATAATATAAACTAAAAATCATTTACCCAAATGAGTTTGGGGGAACTATGTAGGTTCAAACCAAAAATATTAAGTTTATATCATATTATTTGTATTTTAAAATTTTTGTTGTGTTGTTTTAAATATAAATATTTTATTTTATTGTTTGTAATTTTATATCTATTTTGTAATTTAAATATTTTAGTTCAATTCAACTTGTTAATTAAATATGTTCTTTTTAATTTTAATTATGTATTTTAATAATAAAATAAAATAAAAATACAAAAGGATTTCAACTTTTCAAAAATAATAAAAAATAAAATATGCAAATAATATTTTTCAGTTTAAAAAATTAAGAAATTTTTTAAAGAAATACAATATAAAAAAATTAATAAAGCAGTTATAAAATAAAAAAATCAAATATAAAAACCAACCCATGTGTTTTTTATAGCAAAAATCAAATTTGCTTGGGCAAAATCGGATTTGCTTCTAAGTCATGTAAGTTTATTTCATTTTGGCTACATATACATATTCAAATAAGTGAGAGACCATAATAGAATTGACCTTGTGCAGGTGTGCAGAGGAGGTTACAGTTTGAAAATTAAATTTTAAGCTTTGTTTCAATGTTTCTTTTTTTTTTCTCAATGAACAAAAGTTACACATTCTCCGTTTTTCACCCCTTTAGCCACTTTCATTCCATTTCTTTGGAAAAAAATGACCGGTGTAAATCTCTAGTCTATTGTTGATATTTCCAAACACAACATGCAACCGGTCATACACTTATTTCTTATTATCATTGTTATCAATAGTATTTGTTATTTTCATTATCAAACTAGTTTAAATGAATAAGTGATGAATGATTTGTTCAAGTTGAATTTAAATTTTAATATAAAAATTGAATAAATATAAAATAAAATTTTATAAAATTAAATATCACCTTTTTTTAAAATTTAATGCTTAGAATTAACAAAAAAATACTTAGAATTAACGCTTATATTTTTTAATATTTTAACGCTTAGAATTAGTGCCCTAGAAAAATGTTTAGAATTAACAAACAAATCCTATGAAGTATTAATAATTATAAATGCTTAATCATTGAAAAAAAGTTTACATATTGATATAAATCTTTTTATTAATAAAGCTTGTGCCAAAATATAAATTGTAAGTTTATTAATGGTGATGAATTTGATATTTTACATTAGATTTAAATTTTGTTGTCGTCGTTGAAAATAAAATTATAATAATAATAAATTAATTAATTAGAATATATTGATAAATTAAAGGTTTTTTAAATTATCATTAATAAAAAACTATTATTATATATAGAAAGACTCTTGAATTTTGTAATATATTTTTTATATAGTTGTAATATTTATTTTAAAAAAGTTATACTTAGAATAATTTTTAATTGATCAATGTATAAAAAATTATACCACAAATATATAAAAATTAAACTTATCAAATAATAAATAAATTAAAGTTATAAACAATTTAAAGAGTTTATTGGAAATGAAAATTTCAATCCCAACCTGCCATCACATTAAAGAAAACTTAGAAAAATATTATATTAAAAAAATTTACTTATGAAAATCAAACTTATATAAGAAACAGAAATAAAGGAAGAATAAAAATATAATTATTTTCCTTATATTTATGATATACTATATCACAAGATAAATTAAATTGTTTTGTTTTGTTTTGAATAACTTTTTACGGATTATTAATTATTCATGTTATCGTTTAAGAGATGGACAAAATTTAAAAAATTGTCTTAATACAAAAAATCTCAAGACTGACCCTAAACATATGCTCTCTCACTCTCTTTTTTTTTTTTTAGGTTTATGGAAGTTTTTTTTTACTCACTAGTAGCTATCATTTCTTCTCTTTCTCAACAAGTACTAAAGGCTAAGTAATCCTCCTCTTTCCTACATTATTTCTTTATTTTCTTTGTTGTGTGACATTTCACATTCACAATTACCATTGACTTGTCTGACTCTAATTTCTCTCTCACTCAAAATTACTGTTAATATTTCTTTCTCAGGTCAAGAAACAAACAAGAGAAAGCATAAGAGGCTGTGGGTAACCTTTCTCTTTGCTTTGGTTTTTTTTTTTGAAACTGTCTTAATTAATGTTCAGTTCACACGATATGTGGTTTAACTATGTTTGGAGACATTTTCTATTTTCCATGTATTTTAAAATAGTTTTCATTCTCATTATTTTTAAATAATAATAAAAATATGTTTGATTTAAGTTTTTCTTTTCTATTTTCAGAAAACAAAATACTCAAAAAATGAATATTTAACTATTCTAAAAATATTGCAAAATTTTTATATAAAATTTTGAATAATAAAATTATATTTATATGTTTATTAATGAATAATTTATGTAAATAGTTTCTCGTAACTACTTAACTTATTTTGAGTTATTGATAAAAAATGAATAATTTATAAATAAATAAATTTACTGTTTATATCATTAATAATACTGAATTTGCTGTAGCGTTTATTTACAAAAAAAATATTATGTATATAATATAAAAAATCTAAAGATCAAAGACAGGCTAGCTGGTCAATATTAACGATTACTTTATTTTATTTTTTATGTTTATTTTTTAAAAAGTAGTTTTCATTCTCATTTTTCTTAAATCAGAAAATATGTTGAATTTAACTTTTTTTTTTCTTTTTTCAGAAATTGAAACTATATTGTTTAACCAATTTCAATAAAAAAATGTATGAAACGGTTAAATAATTTTTTGAATATATATATATATATATTCAAAAATTTATTTAAACGTTTCATATATATTTTTATTGAAAATGATTAAAAAATATATTTTCAATTTCTGAAAAAAAAAATTATATATATATATATATATATATATATATACACACTCGTGCACATGTGTGTGTCACTATTGGAGAGATTTAATTAACTAGTATTTTAATGTAAACCCCACTCTCCAAGTATACTCTAATTTATATATAAAGTGTAGATTGAGATGATTAGGTACTATTTAAAGTGGTTATTATATTTATAGGTGCTGTTTTATCTACATTTTTACAAGGTGTCCTTGTCTATAAGAATCGGATAAGGCAGAGTTGAATTTTGTTAAAAATCAATAAAAAAAAAACATTTAATGTAACATGCACCTTGTAACTGCATTTCTACATTTATTTCAGAGAAGAAAATATGAGTAGTTGAAACTATATGTGCAAACTCTTCACAAACCAACCAGTGTCACCCACTCCTGTGTGGCCAGCTTCACCAGCAGTGAACAACTCAATCTCATCATTGCGTAATCACCTTCTTCAATATTTGAGTTATAATTCAAATTTCATGCAGGAAATTCAACCACATTGAAGTTCATTTGGTCTCTAGTAACTAGTAAGGACTTGAAGGTATTGTATTTCCCTCTCTCCTCCCTTATTTATGTATGTTGTTATTGAACTTTGTCAATTTCTTTTTGGATGAATATGTTATACATGATAGCAAACTAATGTAAAATTACTAGAGAAATAAGTTAATTAAAAATTTAAACTAACATAAAAGAATCAAATTACATGTTTTATAAGATAAAAATATATAATAAATAGTTAAATAATTATAAAATTGCCTCAGACAAGTTCATACTTGGTTTTGAACTTTTTTTTTTGTTCCACCAGTTTCTTGAGTTGGTTTGGGCAACTCTGGTTCTGTTTTTAGAACTATGGTTGTGTGATGGATAATAGTTGGACCTTTGAGATGAGTGACTGAATTGTTTCCTTACTTTCTTTAAGTAAACTCTCCAATTCTATTGAAAAATTTCATTGTAGGTTCTGCACAAGAGACTCAAGCTTCATCTTCAGCAAGTGATGCTAATTTATCATGTTTAAACTTTGAAATTGAAAACCCTGTTGTCTATGTTATACTTCAATAACTAACCAGTTTACCCAGACAGAAGGTGCTTCAATTACTTGTATTATCTGTATTAACTGTATAACACAGTCAATTAGCAAGGAAATGTGTAAAGACAAGAATAATGTATTCATAGTTAATTTGAATTAAAGTATCTTGTTGCAGACCCTGTATTAACATGCACAGGATCTGCGATTTTGTGTTTTGATTAAGGAAAGAAACAGACCCTGGATGTTGGTAAAGAAAAGAAATGGCAGGAAAAAGACGACTGAAATGGAAATGTCATGTTTGGTCGATATTGACTTTTTAAGCCACGCGTTTGGTTGATATTGACTGAAATGGAAATGTCTCTGAATGCCTTTTAACATTTCCCGTAAGCTCTTATAAGGGTGTCAATGTAATGTTTAAGTAATGTCAATATAATGTATTTCAAATGATCAAGGAGGGTAAGTATAAGAGTAAGAAAAGGAGAGATATCTAAGGAAATTTGGTGAAACTTCGAAGAGTGTCAGCATAATTTACTCTACTTTTAAATGTTAACTAGAAAAATAGATGGAACATACAAGGATGTTTAATGAAATAAAACACCACCATTCCCTGGAAGGGAAGAAAGATACTACTTTAAAAATGCTGGTTCTGAGAAGAATTCGTTACAGGCAAATTTTATCTACATTTGGCAATAGTCAATGCTTTCAGATGATAACTCCTAGTACATTTTGTAAATCAAATCAATCATAATCCAAAACAATTATGGTACTGGCATAGCATGTCAAAACTTGTTAGAAAAATAACTAGGTTCCCATAAACTGGAAATGGAAGACTTCCTCCCTTTAAATTTTAGCTATGCCATTCACATAATTAAGAGTGGTGCAAATCATTTGATAGCAGATGAAAAGAAATGCTCAACATGCTTCTAACACCATTTTAAACACATTCTATACTATTAAGTAAAATTTATATTTGAAACTTACACGATGATGTAAGTCTCATTCATTATTTAATGAAGTAACTAGTAACTTTATAATTTTTAGTAAGTTTCAATTAATAATAAAAAAATTGTGGCAAAAAGTGTCCGAGAATGTGTCATTAGCATGCCTCAGTTGGCTCAGCAGACCGATTCTTCAGTCATCAGCTTATGAAAAAAGTTGTTTTGGGGTGTATTTTGATTGTAAGTAACTTTACTTAATGTGCCAAGTAAGCCACAAAAGCAATCAAGCATCATGTTAATTTATATTAAGACTCAATTAATAGTTCTACCAACAAAAAAGATGCTAAACACAAATATTATCTATCTCACAAAATAACATACATACATTGGTACTCTATTGTCTCAAAAGAATAGTTTTAGCTTCCTACTCATACGTAAGGACTATAAGTCAGTAATTTCCTATTATTTACAACATAAACACAAGTTTTCATGATTCAATGATAATTGAAAATCATAAAATTTCATCAGAAACAGGAACAGAACAGATGAATTCTCCCAGAACCAACAATTACTGGAAACCGGTTGACAATACAAAATAACATCTTCAGGTGTGGGGAAGCTTTATGATTTTTTGTAGAACCACAGTCCTAGCCCTTAAAATGTCTCGGTTGCATGTATCAGCTTCTACTCCTAAATCTTCAACATTCTTCATAAAAACTCCCAACTTCTTCTGGATCTCCCTTATTGCAACCTTCACAGCTTCTTCCTCAATGGAAAATTCCACATTGTGCAAAATAGAGCTCAATCTCAACTTCCAGCGGATCAATGAGAACCCAAATGTTTTCCAAGCCCTTTATAGCAACATAGGTGCCAACTTGCATGGAGATGTTTACTTCCTTTTGTTCTTTCACGGCATTTTCATAGTCGTTCAACAAGGAGTCAATCCACTTTCCCATTGATCCAAATGGGATTGCAGTAACAGCAGCTAGAGCAGCTGCAACATCTGGAGTAGCAATTGCTGCAGCCACGACTGAGCAGATCAACACAGCAGCAACTGTAGCCACAAATATCATACTTGAGACCTTCCTCCTTGTATGGATTCGTTTGACTTTCTTATCAAGCTTGCTTTGTCGTACTCGCAACTTCTCAAGCATGAGTAGCTGCTGAATGTAAACAGATTGATACATTTGGAAGAATTCTTCGATGAAAGGGTCACCAGCTGCCTTGAAATTCTTCAGTTACTGTAATGTCCTTGTATAGCGTTTCTCTCCCAACTCGGTTTCCTCTTCGAACTGTTGAAGGGCCACAAGAATAAGCAATTGGTTATCCCTAGCTCGCTTCAGTCATTTGCCTAATGCAGTACAAAAATCTAGAGTCTGCAGGCTTTACCAAAGTATTCCTCAACAAGCTCAAACAATTCCGGGTTCTTCTATATATTTTTCTTGCAGTCTAAGATCACCTTGACAACTTCCTGATTCATCTCGAGAAGGCATTGTGTGACTTGTTTGAGAGACTCAAACGAAAGGGACCGCCGAACTTCAACTCCAATTGCTAGAGTATTGATGACTTGACTTGCTCGAGCTTGAATGGTGGTGTCAAAGGACTGCAAATCACTGTCAAGCTTGCAGGCAGCCTCGTATGACCTCAATTCAGTTTCCATATCAGTATTGAGGTTAATACCACATGATGTTTCAGGGGTCTTCTTGCTCATATGTCCCCCCATTTCTTCAATTCAAATGATCTAATAAGAAAAAAAGCAGAATAAATTTCAAATTCAGAACCACTTTATGAAAAAATAAAAATACACCAGTTCCACCAAGAGATTCCTTAACCTATTATGAGAACAATAATCTTGGACGAATCCTAGCAAATTTGAGGGTAAATACTAATTATTTATGTTGTTGTACTTGACACCACACTTTAATCCAAAACCTTAAAGTTCAGATTTATGAATTTTTTCTTTATATGATGTTAAAACTTCTCATTATTCATATACGATGTGAGACTTCTCCTTACACTTATCACAATCAGCTTCAAACAAACCAATCAATGGATACTATTGCTATCTTATTCTCATAGATTTGCACACACTAGAAACTTTACCATATCACAATCAATTTCAAACAAATCAATCAATGGATACTATTACTATCTCATATCACAATAACCATAAAAAGCACAAGATTCCATGTTATGCAGAATAATGAAGAAGTGGAATGAATCAAGCAGACCCAGATAGAGAAATTTGTGAAGTTCAAACCTTTGAAAGTGATTGAAGAAGGTAAGAGGTCCCAGAAGGTGGGGAATGCAAGATCTTGAAGACAATTAGAGTTGTTATTAACGAACAAATATGGGAGCTGACAAGCACACATAAGAAAAGTTATGCACAAACGCGGGAAGCAAAGCAATGCATGCACCTTGTCTCTTGAAAACTCGCATCTGTGTCTCCCCGTGTATTATATACTGCAAAGTTTTTGCTTTTAACGCGCAAAGCAACAATGAAACAAAGACAAAATTTTGCATTTCTTGTTCAACAAGTTTCCACGTGAAAAAAATCTCCTGAAAACACCGTTCGTTTGTTTTTTTTTTTCTTCCTGAAATTACCAAAAATACTCATTTCAATAATTTTAAAATTCAACTTTTATACACTTTCATTTATACTAGTATTAACTAATTAAAAATCATCCCTGCTATAATTTTTAAAATAATTATTATAAAATCAGATATTGTATACTTAATAATATTATTAAGCACTTAATACACTGTGCATTTTTTAACCCAACTATTAGAATTTGTTAAATTGAATTTTAAAACATGTACAGTATTTATCTAGACATATAAGTGACAGCAGTTTAAAAAGCCAAATAAAAATTTATGCTTCTAGTTATCTAGACACCGTCACCACCGCAACACAGCTTGAAAAATAGGATTTATATAAAATTAAAATTTATGGCATTCTATAAACTAGACAATTACCTCACTGTTATCTCAAATCTAATAGCGTAGCAGGAATTTATGTATTTTTTTAATTAATTAATTAATTAAAAAAATACGGATTTTGTTTTAATCTTGTTGAAGAGATGTATGCATCGAGTCCAGATGTCAACGACATAATAGATGGTGATTGTTTGGGGAAAGGGAAAGGGAAAAGGAAAAGGAAAAGGATGGGTAAATGTGTATATTTTGTCCACTACAGTATAACCGTAAGACAAGAGCAAAGTGAAGTGCTATACCGAACCGAACACCGCGCTTCCTCTTGGGCTTTGGTCACTTTCTATTTCCTCAAAGGAAAGTGTTCCTTCCCAGCTACCCTTATATTATAATCTATAATTCCATTCTAAACCTCTCTCTCTCTCCTCTTCCGGGTATGCAACTCTTTCCCTCTTTTATCTATTCTTAAATTTCACTTATAATAATATGTCGTCTTCGCTGGAACTTGTAGCTGTCGTGCCATTTATTTTATTTACGAGTTTAGAGCTTTCCTTTCCCCTCTAAATGATGACTTTATCTTACGATCCTCGCTCAGTCTGGATGTATGTTAGGGTTGCTAATTCATGAAATATGTGTTATTGATCTAGTTAATACTTTCGATTTTCACTCATCTTCTTTGTTTTCAGACGGTTTTGTTTCCCTACTACCAAACTATTTCCAACCGAGTTCTATTGTTTAGGTTTGGACTTTGGTTAATCACGTGGACCATTAGGAGTTGGTGAACTCTTCTTTTCCTCACACTACTTAGGTGAGCATCTCAGTTTTTTGTTTCGCTGATCCTTGTTTTTTTCTCCTTTTAAAGAAACATAATAAGTGCGTACTATTCATTATGCCGGTTACTTTGGAGTAAGGCATAATTAACCAAGTACCAGTGAAATACTAAGCTGGAGCTATTGTCTTAATTAACTTGCTTTATAGCTTGATCTTCATAGAAGACTTGCTTCTTTTACCTTGAGATGGGGGAAAACAATGGAAAACGACAGCTGGCAAACCAATGCGGTGCTTAGCCGTCTGATATCATCTCTAGAAATAGCTTACCTTATGTGATTGGCCGTCAGCATTTTCCATGATCTTCTGATGTTAAGTCAACGGAACAGACTTTTTCTCTTCAATTTTTGTAGTTTAACCGCAAATGTTGCAGAATTGCTGGTTTTGGCTGGTAATCTGGTATAACAATTTGCTTATATTGTATTATTGTTAGCTTGTGTTTGACAAGAATCTTTGGAGGGTAAAGAGTAGATGTGGATGATGTAATATGTGTGTGTTCCCGAACCATTGTTCTTGAGGGTAGCACCCATGTCATATTCCTATGCTTTGTTGAAATGACCTTGGGCTGCATGTTGGGCAAACATATGAAACTGGTTAGAAACGTATGACATAGTTAAGGAAGTCATACCAACGATGCTGTTTTAACATCTTGGTGTTGTTACTGTTTCAGGATAAACCGTCCTTCACACTTATCATTATTGTCATCCTTTCTTCTTGTAGAAGGTCAATGTCATGGATGATGGTCCTGCAAAATTAAAAATCATCCCTGATCATTTTCAAGTTCCAACATCAAGTATAGAATCTCCTGAGAGCAGAACATCATCTATTACAGAACCTGGAACTGATCAATCTCCAAGGTATTGTTTCCTGGTTAAAAAGGAATAAAAGAAAATAATGAAAACAGTTATTAAGAGACTTTCAATATATTTGAAATAAGTCACTCAATCCAGCTTAGTTTAGGTCCTTGCGCCATCAACGGACTCGAAGAAAATTAAGGACAGCTTTCATGTTGAACTTGTTTACTCCACGGCAACTGTCATGGGGTTCCAGTACTGGAGGTCAGGAAAAGGTCTGATTTGAGCAGCTTTTATGCTTTGCATTTTTTGTCGTTGGTGAAGGTTCTGTTATATCTTACCAACAAAAATTTGTATTCTGTAGGTTGAGCTAACAGCTGCAGAGTTAGAGTCACTTCAATCGGAGCTTGTTGATAAAGAGGAGAGGGAAGCTCACTTGAAAGCTCAGTGAGTGATGTGATCCTCAAATTTGGAATATTAATGGCTTTGCTGTCATGATGTATTATAATTGTTCACTAATTAGCAGTTTTTTTTAGGTTACAATTCTTGTATCATCTTAATGTACCGATGTCATTGATAGAAGCTGCACAGTAGGAATATAGATACTAGCATTAGTATTGAAGTCTAGATATGTGCAAATGTTTGAGTATTAGGAATAAAATGAGGAATTCCTTTTGCTTTAATTGTTCTCCATTTCACTCCTTACAAGTGATTCGTACTGGTGTGATAGAGATAGCTACTCTCTAGTCCTATATGGAGTGGAAATTGCTACATTGAAAATTGATGTGTTTTCCTCGAATAATGATTTTATTAACACAGGTTGGAACATATTGATGAAGTTTTGCGGTCTGCTCGTCTATCTGGATATTTATACATTCGAACTGTACTGATTGCCCGCCCTACACCAGTTTATGGTTCATTAGTTTAAGCTTTATTATTTATTTCACATAACAAGCTAAACTCTCATTTGCTTTGGGTCTTTCTATGCAGAGATGGGCAACACTACCAGGAGAACCTCCACCATTAGATGATACTGAAGTAGATGATCGGCTTCCTCGTTTTGTTGTTCTCCATGGAGCATGTATATTTTTATATTTGTCGTGTACAGGTAATGCAGTTAGTTGTGTTCCTTCCTACAAGTTGTAGTTCTCATTTTTTGCTTTAATGTTAATGTAGGAAAATCTAGAGCAGTAAATCTCTGCTCTTTGTTTCAGATTCTTCTTCCACACCTCTCTATTCTTTGAATATATACAGACATGTCAATTCATCTGCTGAGGTCATATTATTTTTTAATATGCATGTTTGTTACTAGCATTTTTATGCTGGTGTTAGAATGCATGAATGTAAATCCAGCGGTAGGATATGCATTTACTTGATACAAGTCACATGAATTTGCTAGCATGCAGCAATTCAGCTGTTTTAGTCAGGATAATTCTTGTGAATTGACAGCTTGTAGGAATTGGTATTTCATCACAAAAGTGATGGAATATCTATTTCATTATACCAAAACATAGATGTAAATAAAAAGGAGAAATCTATCCAGCACCCTCCTTCAGCTCTAAAAAGCTTTCAGGCCAATTTGATTTATTTAGGACCCAAAATATAGCACAGGCTGACTTGTTTGTCAGCCCAAAAGTTTATTTGGTTCAATTGGGCCAAGTGGCCAAGACAAGATTATTTAATTCAAAAAATCATATTATTTTTTTTATGAATTTTCTAATCAATTACTCCGTCCATCCCAAAATAAGTGTCTTCTTAAGTTGTTTTATACAAACCAAGAAAAGCTAATAAGTAGATGAAAGAAAAAAGTAGTAATTTGACAAAACTAACCTTATTATTAATTTCGTTGAAAAATTAAACTGACACTTATTAGGGTTATTATTGGAAAAAAGCAATTAATATTACATTGAAAAGCTAGCATAACACTTATTTTGAGACAATTTTTTTTTTCAAATGCGACACTTATTTTGGGATAGAGGAAATATAACATACCAAACATAAAAGGGGAATGGAGTCTTTTTTTCATTCCATCCACACCAAACACATGAAAATGAATATTCCATTCCCAATTTCCCACTCCCATTCCTTCAAAATTATTCTATCTAACCAAATATGAGCCTATTTTTCATTTTTTCAGTGAACATGATTATACTAATCAGAACATCAAAATTTACTGGGCTTAGAATTTTTTTTTTCTGTAGATAAATTGCATTTGTGCTTTTTTCAATGTGGGTGAATGAGAAATGTAAATATTGGAAACCTCTTAATCACCAGATTTGTGTGGAATTCCTTTTCAACAATTTTTTAATAAATTCCTCGCAATTATGGAACATTCCTTCTCTCCATTAGATAGTACCTCTTCCAGTACTTGCTTTAAGTTTGTGATTTGGCATTTTTTCTTTCAAATCTGCAGCTTATAGTGAGGCTTCATCACCATATTGTTAAAGATGTCTAGATGATGTCAAGAATCAACACCCCAAAAGCTTAAGCTATTAGAAGGTCCAGGAATTCTTTTTATCAATATTTTTTTTAATTCCCTTTTATGTCAAGGGCTGGACAAGCCATAGGCTCAACCAATTAAATTAAAATAGAGGAGTAGGAGAAGCAGGGAATTTATTTTTGATAGCTTTGTCAAGGAGGCCCATATCATACTCAGAACTAACTCTCCAAAATGCTTAAGCTATTTGGAAAAGGCCTAAGTTTATTTAATGTCTTTGAAAAGAAAATTGCACTTGGTTAGCTCAATCAAATATATTTTATTCTCAAGCTTTCAGATGATTGACTTTCATTTACAATGCATCATTGCATGCTTGCTGATTAAGGAAAAAAATTGCAGACCTAGGCCCCCAGGACTCAACCCTTCTATCTGATATTGTTGAAGTAGGGAGATTACCATGTTTTAAGCGAGAAGATGGCGAAATTCAATATGCCTTTTATATTTTAACTCGTCATGGATTGCGCTATGAGTGCTCAAGCAATTCTAAGATACAGGTGTGTCCAAGTTAAGATAATTTGATAGTAGTTATTATTTATTATATTTCAGTTTTACAGTCTGA
Source organism: Glycine latifolia (assembly GCA_013407115.1). Classification (NCBI taxonomy): domain Eukaryota; kingdom Viridiplantae; phylum Streptophyta; class Magnoliopsida; order Fabales; family Fabaceae; genus Glycine; species Glycine latifolia. The sequence goes on from CM023942.1 coordinate 34,070,381, forward strand.
ACAGATTTTAAGCAATTTACATCCCTGATACAGTTATGATCAATTTCTAAAGACAGTCTGTATTCAATCACACATGTCATCATTTATTCATGTCAATTGATTTAGTTTACCTCCATCATTCTTCTTTCAGGTAGACTCTTGGTTATCAGCTTTACAAAGTGACTGCAAATTGGAATCTGATATGTCAGTTCCCAATGGTTCGATTGAGATGTAACATAATTACACCCTGTTTGGTGCATAGTTTTAAATAGCGGGTAGCGGCCGGTAGCGGCTGACCCCAAAAAACGCTATAGCGGTATAGCGGTAGCGGTAAAGCCGCTACTGTGAAGTCCATAAGATGCTTATATAATAAATTATACCACATATATAAATGTTATAAGATAAGAAATCACCCAAAATAGGAGGAAATGAGGAATGAAAAGATAATACTACACATTCAAAACAAGGATTCAAGGAACATAAAGGAAGCAACATACTAATTCATTGAAAGTAACTAAATTAATAATATTCTAGGAACACAAATGATCCAAGTAGAGTCAAATAGAAATTTTCAATGGCTCTTTCAAAGTCAAGAAAGAAAAGAACTAATCAAAATCATCATCAAACATTTCTTGAAAGTCTTCTTCTTGTCCACCCTCGCTTTCTTCACTAGTATCAAGTTTGTAGATCTGTTCATCCTCATCTTCTATGTCTTCGTTATCACCTTCAATTTGTTCAACTTCAGCCCTTATTCCACTAGAGCTTGATGGCATAGAAGCAGTTTCCTTCCTGAATCTAGTATGCTGCCTAGTGTAAGTTATAGGCTCATTAACAGCAGTTGCATTAGCAACATCTCCCCAAGTCAAGTTATCATCTTCAAAAACAAATTCATTTTCTGCATCTTCACCCATTTCTCCCACCAGCCATTCATTACTCTCATCAATGTCTTTTAGGACAATGGGATCAATCAAATCACGACTCTCAAAACGTTCTTTAAGAGCTTGATTATACTTAATAAAGACTAAGTCTTGCAACCTTTGATGCTCAAGCCTGCTTCTCTTCTTAGAATGAATCTAGTTTGCAATTTCCAATAAAGAATATTAGTTTCACAATCATGATATGAAACTATACAAACAAAAATCATTTAACAAACACTTACATGTTCAAAAGTACTCCAATTACGCTCACATCCCGATGAGCTACAAGTTAAACCCAACACTCTAATAGCAAGGTTTCGCAAATTTGGCACATGTGCTCCATATGACTTCCACCATTGAGCTGTAATACAAATTGCAACAACTTGTTAACATTACAACTTGTCCATTAAAATCTTAAAGTGAGAAAATAAATGTGCTTTTACTTACCAGGAGCTATCTTATTCCTTTGTCTAATTGCTGCATTCATACCAAAAAGGCCTTCTGCACTCCTATATTTTTCCAATTGTCCATGTATCTTGTCCACCTCTTCCTCATTTGCACTTAGCTTGTCAATGCATTTATACAGTCCAGTTATCAATTCAGCATCATCATCAATCTTTGGATTGGCATAAAAGTATTCAGGGTTTAGATAATGGCCTGCAGCATGTAATGGATGATGAAGTTGGCAATCCCATCTTCTATCAATTATAGCAAAGACATCCCTGTATTTATCTTCATTTCCATTGAAAGATTTTTGAATTGCTTCCTTGGCCCTATCCATTGCTTCATATATATATCCCATTGCGGGCCTTCTTTCATTATCAACAAGTCTAAGCACCCGCACAAGAGGCCCCATAACCTTTAAAGAATAAATAACATCATTCCAAAAGGACGGCATAAGTACAATGTTAGTTGCCCTTTTTCCCTTAGGGTCTTTTGCTGTATTTGATTTCAGCCAATCATCACTTGTGAACATCTTTCGAAGATTATTTTTTTGTTTATGAAGGCTTTGCAATGTGAGGAATGTTGTAGCAAATCTTGTCACTCCATGCCTAACTAATTCAGTCTTGCTTGTATACTTCCTCATTGTGTTCAATGCCAATGTGTGATTATAGATGAACCCAACAAGCTTGATGCCTCTTTGTATTGCTTTTTTAACTCTCTCAATTTTTCCAATATCTTCAAGCATCAAATCCAAACAATGTGCAGCACATGGAGTCCAAAACAAATGTTCTCTCCTTGCTTGTAACAATTTTCCAGCCAATACATAATTGCTACCATTGTCGGTCACTACTTGAACAACATTTTTCTCCCCGATCTCTTCAACAAAACTATCTAAAAGCTCAAATAATTTTACTCCACTCTTGACATAAGAAGAAGCATCAATGCTCTTCACAAACATAGAACCGGAAGGAGAATTCACCAAGAAATTTATCAATGTCCTATTCTTTCTATCAGTCCATCCATCCGACATAATGGAACATCCATAGTTGGCTCTTTGTACCTCATGATCTTTTAATAAATCCTTAGTGTAATCCAATTCCTTCTTAAGTAGAGGAACTCTACACTCATAATAACTTGGGACCTTTAGACCTGGACCGTAATTCCCAATTGCTTCAACCATGTACTTGAAGCTTTTTGAACGCACAACATTGAAAGGTATTCCATTCGTACACAAAAATCTTTCAATGTATTGAATAGTTCTGGCCCTTGCTTCTTTATTACAAGCATCATTTATGCTTGTTTGCCTCTTTTCTTTGCCCAGTTTAATGCTTGGCTGGCTTGCTTCTGGTTTCTTAAAAAACAATAAATCCAAAGGGCCTTTAACTCTCTTGGCAGCAGCAGTATTTCCAGTAGAGGCTTCACTTGAAGCTGTCTCACTCCTTTTTCCACTTTTGATGTGTTGAATTTCTTGCACCTCTTCTAAGATATCATCATCTTCATGTATATCAACACTATATGCATCCTTTTCAACAAGCTTTTGCATATAAGCATCTTTCAGAGTCTTCTTAATTTCGGCTGGGATTTTTTTACACGGACCCACATCACCCTTCAACCCAATCTGGTGTCTTTTGGCTCTTGTGATGCCACCCGTTGTGACTTTCCCACAAAAATCGCATGTTACACATCTCTTGTTGTTGATATCTTTTAAACTATTCCACTGCCATGCCATGTCAAGATTCTCACCAGTGGGCTTTACCAATCCGCAAGTACCCACTGGATCAGGATTGTTCTGCGCTGCCATGAAACACCTGGGGGTTGCTGCTGCTGCAGTGAAGGTTAAAAGAAGGAGGAGAAGGCAGAAACAAAGCTAATATCAAGAAGGAGAACACTATGAAGGCTAAAAGAAGAAGAAGAAAGAAACGAATGTTACGAACCAGTGTGCTGAAAAAAGGGAAAGACCGAAAAAGGAGATGATGCAGCGTAGCAGTGGAGAAGAAAGATGATGCAGCTCAGCAGACCGAAAGAGGAGATGATGCAGAGTAGCAGTGCAGCAGACCGAAAGAAGAAAGAAACAGCGGAGAAGAGGACAGTGGACTGAGTGGAGAAGCTTCGTCAGGAGAGAAAGAGTGAGAGAAAGCACTGCAGGGAGGGAGAAGATGATGCAGGGCAGCAGCGGGCCAGCGTCGTCTCGGGAGGGAAAGACCGAAAGAGGGAGGGAAAGTGGGAAAGTGAAAAAGGGAAAGATTTTGCTGAGGGAGAAGCACTTCAGCGATCAATAGCCACAGCCATTTAAGAAAAAAAAAAAATAAAGGGTAAAAGTCCAAACTACCCTCACTTATTGCTGGACTTTTACCCTTTTGCCCTTAATTTTCATCAAATTCCCAACTGGCTGCCCCCGATACCTAAGCTTCTCTGCAACTGTTTTTCGTCAACGGAGTAGCGGTGCTATCGCGCCTCACCTGCTGCCCACCGCACTGCCGCCACCTGCCGCCACCGGCCGCTACCGGAAACCGTCGCGTTGCGGCACGGACGTAGCGGCTGGGTGCCGCAAACCGCACCTGGTGCGAGATTGCGCGCTAAAGCGGCGCTATTTAATACTATGGTTTGGTGAGTTTAAGTGGCTTTGTAAATCTAACCTACTTTGTAAATATGACACGAATGTCTTGAAATGTTTTCAGTAAGTTAATAAAGACTGCCAATATATTTGTCACTTTTGGCTCAAACCGGGACTTGAACTACCCCTTTTTTAAACCTTGCAATTTTAGTGACCTTTCTATATGTAAACTAGAGTTGGGATATCTATAAAAGAAGCATGAAAAATGAATTCTTGGTGTCTAACTTTCATTATCTTCCAGGGGAGAGTTTGATAAGCTTTAAATTGTACTGTAGGCATATAACTTTGGTGTACTGAGCGCGGTTGATGGCTGAGAAACTAAAAGAGGCCTTGTATATCTTTTGAAAAGACAGGGCAATCTGGACCTGGAAAGCTCTTGTAACTGTCAGAAAAGGAAAGGACATATAGGAGATCACATTTTGCCAACATTTGTGAAGGGTTTGTAGACCTAATCCGTTGTAATCTGCAATGTCCTAGCACCCTTTTTTGTTGCCATAGGCATAGGTACAATTTGTAAATCACCATCCAACCAGTAACCAATGGGAAAGCAGTAGTTAAGGAAGATATGATATGGGAACCATTTGAGGTGTTTGTTTCAAGATAGAATATTTCATTCCCGTGAATAACATTCTTTACATGCGAGTAAATTAGATTTAATATTTTTCAAAATTCAAATAATGGGATGAAGAAGTGGGAGTGGGAGTAAAAGTTGATAGTTGGGTTACAAAATAATTTTCATTCATATGTCATGGGAAAGACATACCCCCCTTCCCGCTTATTGAAATAAAAATGAAGAAAAATATGAGAGGCCTGAAGCCATTTTAGAATAGAGAATGAATTAAGCCTGTCTATCTTCATTCTTCACCTCCAAAAGCCAACTCAACATATCCAAAAATATAAGAATGCTTTGACCGTATATCAACTGGATGTGGCACCATGACATCTCTTTCTCTCGTAGACCAGTCGATTAGGCGATGGTTTTTTCGCCCCTCTTATAGTACTACCAAAAAAGAAACAATGCTTAGGATTATCTTTTTAAACTTGTACTACTCAAGAATGTCATGTTCTAGTTTACTTTCATTAGAACAACTTGATCATCCTTGAAATAAATGCAACACAAGACATTTTATTCACAAGAACCAAGTCATGTAGAGTTCACGTAAATAATCTCATTAAGTTGTTATTTTGTACAACACAAGCTTAGAGCTAGCGGATTCATTGTGTTTGTTGTTATTATTGTGTTGCATATCATGTGAGGTGTAACGCCCCCTCAGCTATAAGGGTCATTACCAAGCATAACCACTCATGGACAGATAATCAATCAGAGTTTAAGCAGTTTGGAAGCACATACTAAAAGTGACATCGTCAATTGTCATCATCATATACATACACTGTACATATAATATGGTGAATATACATACACATCTCTGATTAGATACAAAACTGTACGAATATCCCCTCAGGGTATAACAAAATCAAACCACAGGCTAAGTACAAAATACAAGAGCCACTTGTTCATCTCATCTAGCCTAAGGTGTGCAAACAGCAGCTATCCCTGCATAGGCTTCTTGCCTTGGGATTTATCTGCTCCTCCTCCTGATGAATCACCTGAAATATAAGTCCCACAAACGGGGTGAGATATAAAATCTCAGTAAACTCAGGGCCCTTGAAGGTATTACCTTCCCCTGGTTCACTATTAGGCACATACATAGAAATAGTACATTATCATCAATCACATTATCATTCATCACCAGAACATTTCACTCCAGCCTGTCAACAAACAGGTGGTACACATCATTTTGTAAGGCAGAGGCTACATCTAGGTATATAGGAACATCTCCACTCACGGAGGCTACATCTATATACTAGGAACATCTCTTACCTTGATATCACATATCTATCGGAGGCTTCATCTGAAACATAGGAACATCTCAGTTAAGAGGCTACATCTATGTAACAGGCACATCTCCATCTAGTGAGGCTACATCTGTGTATAGGAACATCTCCACTCACGGAGGCTACATCTATATCACAGGAACATCTCACAACCTATCACAATCAATTGCCTGAGGAGGCTACATCTGTAGTTATAGGAACATCTCCATTCGGGAGGCTACATCTATAACACAGGAACATCTCACATCAGGTCTTATTCAACTTCTCGTCATCTATCCTACTACCATAGGATACAATTCATTCATATGATTCACATTACAGTCTCATATTCAAACAGGTACAACATCAGTCAACCATACATAGCCATACATAACAAGTCCCCAATCACTGGGTCCAATCACATTTCAGCATCTCAAACATATACAATGCCAATTCCCATCACAGGACACAGTGCACAATTCATCAGGCAATCACATCAATATACAATTTCTATATACATGCATTTGCCCACAACAAAACCATCACCTCATATTGGTGCATGGCTGAACACAACAAAGGGCATACATTCAAGAACCAAGAGCTTACCTGCTCTAAACAGATCACCGGCTCTCCCGGTCTCGTGGTCAACACCACCAGAGCTATCAAGCTCACGTCCTACACAAGAACCAGAACATAACACATCAAATACGGTTTTAGGCCGTTCAAACGAAAGGAAACTATCATCCTCTCTATCTTCATATAATAAATCACTACACAAGCGATTCCCAGCCCCTCAACAGGATCCCTCTCGGTCTCATCAAGGCTACAGAGTCTCTACAAAGACTCTGATCAGGCTAATACAAAGCATATCCCTGCTTTAACCTTCTCAATATCCAACTTCTCATTATCAGCAGTTAACGCTCATAAACCTCATCTATACACTCTCATGAGCAACTTTGTCAACTGCTCTAAGGTTCATACTAGTCATATTACTAGCCTTTTTATCTCTGCTCATACATACTCAGAACCAAAATCAAACTTCATCAGTAATGATGATTCAAGGCTCTAACTTCCTCAAAATACCTTTCTGAGCACAAAACTCTACAGAGTCCAAGCCTAATAACGGCTCTAACACCTCTAAAACACCTCTCTATATACCCCCATCACCAACAAAATCCAAAACACAGAACCAACGGCTAGAGTTCGAGTTTCTTACCTCTGTGCAGTCAAGACACTCCAGGGAATCACTTTCCCTAAGGTAGATCGTTCATACAAAGCCTCCTTCGCCTCTGATTCTTCGATTCCAAAACTCACTCAAAAGGGGTTTTTCTAGAGAGTAAAGGGATGATTCAAGCTTCCAAGGTGTTTTCTTCACAATCAAATGTCTAAGGGAGGTGTTTAGGCTATCAAATGTGGTCCCAAAAAGCTTGGACAAGCATAAATGGAGGTCTGGACGAAGGAGGAAGAAGAAAGGAAGAAAAGCCAAGGTTTTCCCAAGCTTTTAGGCCTTATATAGGCCCTGACGCGACTCCCACGCTCCTGGCGTGGTTCCCACGCCCCAGGCGTGGGCTGGCAGAAGAAAATCAATTTCTGGAGCACTTCCCACGCTCCAGGCGTGGCTCCCACGCCCCAGGCGTGGACTCCTTCAACTCTAATTCTGTCGTTAATCCGTCGCTAATTCCGTCGCAAAATCCGTCGCTAATGCTTTTTCTGACGGAATATAGCAAATTTTAAACTTTCTTTTTTTTTCTCTTAATTATTAAACCTAGGTTATTATATGAGGTTCACGAGCGAAGCGACTTGAACATGATCCGTGTTCTTCCTAAACGTGGGGTCATTATTTACAAATTATTTCTTTTAATTTAGTAAACTGGCTAACACGTTAACCCCGCAGTCAGTTAATCCTTAATTAGTAGACTTTTAGAGGCCCCCCTAAGAACTTCTTTTCTTTCTTTTTGGCAATATATATGTAATATGTAGTGCCTTGTTTCAGCTCGTCCTCCACCAACTGGAAATGGCACTGGTTCTTTTTGTCCAAATCAAGCATTGCCACGTAAAGTATTGGACAAGAGGGGAAGTTTCGTAATGATTTTCCATGACAAACGAATCTATAAAGGAGAATTGTTCCCAACCTTTATCCCTCTTTTCTCACCTTTATCCTAATCAAGCATTTGTTTACGCTTCTATATTGATATATGATAGAATACCAAACTTGGTTGTTGTGTGTTTTATTTATTTATTAATTATTGGAAGTGTCTCATCAAGAAGCTTATTATTACTATATCATCGTTTCGAACATTGATAAGTACTTAAGTGATTTGATTTCTTTTGCAACTGTTATCGAGGTATCCAATATACTAATAAAACATGTGATTATATTACAAAATCAATTCGGATCATGACAATATCGCCTGAATACAAAATTATTAGAAAGTGTCTCATCCGGTGTTAATTTTTTATTTGAACCCGTGGGTTGCATGGGTTGTTGGACTAGAAAGTTTATAGTTAGGTTGGTACACATTGAAAATCTTTCTAAGGAAGCCGCTGTAAACTTTACTAGCGGAGCTATGGGGATCAAAAGCATTGAGCCGTATGAATTCGCTTTTCATTTGTAAAGTAGGCTTTGCAATAATACTTTTTTTTTTTGCAGTTAGAGTTTAATTTATATATATATTACTTGTGCAAAATATTTTAATACAAACATGTAAATGATTTGATGATTTTATTATGTTTTTGTATTCATTGATAATATTTTTTTTTTGTTCAGGTCATAGTCTCATATATCATGGATGTTTCTCAATTTTTCTCATATATATAAAAATCTTACATCACTAGTTAATTCTTTGAGTTAGAATAAGAAAGCATTTATTCATTAATAATATGATGTGATGAAGTAAAGTCAGTTAATTGATTACTCCTCCTAAGTAAGTCCTAACTACGTGCGCAGAGTAAGACCACACATTATTAACCAAAGGCAAAGTACCCCAAAATGAGAATGAAGATAAAAGCAAGGACCAAATTGCAAAGGCAAAAGAAATAAAAGAACCGATAATCGTTGTTCCTTCACCGTCGCATAGTTCAGTTTTGTATTGCTCTCCGCTCTCTCTGCCACTTGAGCAAATATCAATCAAGGCAAGAAGATGGCCTCACAGGTTTGCAAATCTGCTTCCAGAGCGGCGAGGTCCCTTCTATCCGCTTCCAAAGCCTCTCGTTTTCACTCTCGTAATTACCTTTCTATCATTTTTTCTCTCTAACCAACCTCATTCTTTGTATTGTATTCTTGTGCGTGTATTTGTTTAATCTTATTTTGATTTAAACCTTTCATGTCCCCTACCGTCACGACAAATATAAATCTTGATGATTTGTGTGTCCATCTGGTTATCCACACACACAGAACATAACCTTGATTTGTTTGCTTGGATTTAATATGGTTTGTTATGGTTCTCGTAAGGGTGAGGATTGAGGAGTAACCAATTGTAAATGTAAATGTGCTTGGTTTTCCTTGATTGACATGATGACAAATTAAGAATAATAATCACTTTTACAGAAGGACGTGCGGTTGGGGCTGCTGCGGCTGTTTCATTGAGCAGCAAAGTGCCTCGTTTTTACGGAAATAACGGTTCTGGAAGTGGATCCGCTTCATCATCATCATGGATTTCAGGAGCTCTTGCTCTTCCTGCCGCAGGTTTCCTCAATACTCAATATTAGTAACACTGTTGAAACAATTACATTCACTTTTTCCACTACTTTTTAGTTTCATCAGATTTAACTAAACTAATTTTCACCAATACACCCTTGTTTGTTTCATCATATGCCATTTTATTGTAAAGGGAATAGGAGCCTTGTCCATTGCTGTCTGTGTCTGGGGATCAGGTTAAGTTTTTGGATTATTACTTCCCTTAATATCCCCTACATTGTAAACTTTTTTAAAACTTCAATCAAGCTAGCCTCTAAAGTAATCAATCTTTGCTTATTCTTTTCATTTTCAATCCAATCCTGTTAGTTTTTAACAATTGACCCAGATTCCTTGATCTCCACCATGAATTGTATAACATTCTGACAGATAAATCATAAATCACTTAGAAAAACCAAACCATTTTTTCATTCTGTTTGCCTTTGCCGTGTGTATCAGTCCTCCTACAAGATTGCATTGATTATAATATATACATTAGTATTTTAATATCATAGTAGTTTACACCAGTTAGTTAACTTTGAAGTTTGAACAAAGTCTCAACTATTTGCTATATTTGTCGGTGGTTTCTCGATGTTACACAAAATAAAATACTATTACACTGTGCGTCCTTTAACCAGATATTTTCAATCTGCTGCTAATTTGATTTGATTTGTTTGTCTCGTAGCTTACATGTTCCAAGATCAGGAGGTGCAGGCAGCTGAGGTACGCTTGACATTTCCCTAACTGCTGCATTTCCTTGCTTGTGTGCTGTTTTTCCTTGGCACGATTATAACGTGCAAACCATACCATGTGTCTACTTTTCTTACACAGCTGGAGCGCACTTTCATTGCCATTAAGCCTGATGGAGTGCAGAGAGGCCTGGTAAAGTGAAAACTTTCTTTCTTGCACTTCTTTATCATTTGTTTGTGAAACAATGGGAACATGATAGTGCAACTTTTGTCTGCACATCACTTCTTTATATTTTCAAGTCTTAACTAATCTCCACAAGATGATACCTAATGAATTGTTATTAATTCATTTTTAAAATTAAAAAACTCAACTATTAGGGCACTATCACGACCTAACTTTTGTCTGCACATCACATATATTAGTTGAATCATGGACAAAACTATTTAATAATTTCTCTCCCACTTCCCTGTCTGAGGTTTCTTCAGGTTTTTCTCACCATTTTTTTCCCTCTTTATTTCAGATTTCTGAGATTATATCTCGTTTTGAGCGGAAAGGGTACAAGCTTGTGGGAATTAAAGTAGTGATTCCTAAAAAGGAATTTGCCCAAAGGCACTATCACGACCTGAAAGAAAGACCCTTCTTCGATGGGCTGTGTGATTTCCTAAGCTCTGGCCCTGTTATTGCAATGGTTAGAAAATATAAATGACTCAACCACTGACGTTAGGAATCCAACAAGCCAGTGTCCCTAATCTGTCTTTTTTTCTTGTTTCCAAAAATTGATATCATAGGTGTGGGAAGGACAGGGAGTTATTTCCTATGGCCGTAAGCTAATTGGAGCCACAGATCCACAGAAATCAGAACCTGGAACCATTAGGGGTGATCTTGCTGTTGTTGTTGGAAGGTAACTAATAGCATGTTTGGTTACAAGATGTGGTTTTTTACGTTTACTGAGATGTTAATAGTTATAATTTTCACATCCAAAATGTAATTTCTTACTTCTTAACTGGTTCCAAACATGTTATAATTGTTTAGCAAAGAAACGTGCTAGTTTAGTTTCTCTTTACATAATGCATTGTCCATTATTTGGTGATTACAATTTGATTATTGTTGTCCATGCATGCAGAAACATCATCCATGGGAGTGATGGTCCAGAAACTGCCAAGGATGAGATTAAGTTGTGGTTTAAGCCAGAGGAGTTGGTTAGTTTCACTAGCAATGCAGAGAAATGGATTTATGGTGCCAACTGATTCTTTGCCTCATGCCTTGGGTTTGCTATAACAACTGCTCAGTGAGTTTTTGGAATAAATTATTTGTCAGAATGAACTCTAGAAGCCACAAATAAGCCCGATTGAGAATTTGAGAGTGGTACCGTTAATATATTTTAATAGGAATTGCATTGTTTTTATATTTTATCAGTCGGGTGAAGACAATGCGTGACAATTGCCAATACTTCAAAATGGGTCAATTGGCTTTTTGAAAAGAGTTGAGGATCATTTGTTCATCCTATGATAGAAAAGGTGATTCAGAATTGAAAATAAGATGTCTTTCACGACTTTTAGCTAATAAGTTAATAAATAATTTCTTTTAAAAAATTACGATAAGGTATATTAGCAATATGAAGTGTTATACTTTTTTTTTAAAAAAAAAAACACTTATAATTTCTTGACAGAAGTTTTCTGAGACATTTATTAACATATCTGATAAATAACTTATAAATAACCATATCTGATAAATAACTAGATTATAAGTTAATATTATAACTAATTTTTAAAATATGACTATAATTTGATATAACTATTTATTATTTTTAAAATATGGGTATATAATTAGTTATAAATAAACTAATTATATAACAAATTATATAACTAGTTATGGATGAAAAAAATAAGTTATTTAAAATACCTATTTTTATAATAAAAAATAATTATAGTTTTATAACTATGATTATTTTTTAAATAAAAATCAGTTATTTAAAATACTTATAACTATTAAATTGATTATAATTTTATACCAACTTTTATGTAACTAGTTATAGTTATAGGTATTTTTTTAAACTAGTTTTTTTCAACATCCCTAATAGAAATAAATTATTTTAATAAGTATTTCTTCTTATTATTATTATTTTCTTAATACATTTTCCTCTTAAAATAGTAGCACTCAATCTTATAAAGATGTTTTTTTTTTTAATTTAAACTTCTTTTAAATTTAAAATAAAAACATTAATTATGAATTATATTATATCGAGTATTTATTTTTCTTTACTTTGGTTCCGGTTCTGACCCAAGACCATTTCTGCATGCAAATGCCTGGCATTTATTCGTGACAGTTGCTTTCTTTTTTCTCCAACGCGTCACAAAACGAAACTGATGGGGCAGATTTGTACGTTCGCGTAAAGTTTGCTCCTAGAAATAATAATAGAGCCATGAAAAAACCTCGGATGTACATAAAAAGAAGTGTTGGGAGAAATAAAATTCATTTTGATAAGAGTAATTTTTTTGAATTTTACTTTAACCATCTTAAAAGTTATCAAAAATTTCTTACATACATAAAAAATTTGACTCTTTCTATAATTTATGTCTAAAAAAATTAGTTTAGTAGTTAAGAAATTAAAGAATAGAAATGAAAAGTAAAATGAGAGAGAAATAATATATGGAAATGAGTAAGAATTATTTGGATACAAGTTAAAAATATTTTTGAGTTTTTCTGAAAAAATATTTTTAATAAAAAATTTATCCAAAATAACTGTGATTTGTATCCAAACATTTCTAAGTAATTAACTAACTAGTTAGCCGAGAAAAAATTGTGTAGTGATCTGAAATGGTTGACCAATCAAAACTGTCTTTCACGTAAGAAGTTTTAATTAATTAAGGTTACAATTTAGAAGAGAAGAGAGAAAGAGCAAAAGCAGAAGCAAGAAAGGGTCCATCTCGATCGGGATGGCAGAAAAGAGGTTCATCGTTGAGGTGGAGAAAGCCACAGAGGCCAGAGAAGGAAAGCCATCCCATTGAAGCTCTTAACACCTGCTGGGATATTTTCAGGCATATATACTTCCATGCACAATTCATCAACGTTATCTTATTTTCTTACTTTGATTTATAAATAACTAAATTTGTGCATTGTGGTTATTTATTTATTTATAGGAATTCAAGATAAATATCGGGGATTTATAATAATTTAAACATTTAAGTTAAACTGAGTAATAATGTGTGCATTGTGTTGTGTTATATCATAATATACTGATGGAAACAGTGTCTCAATCAAGATGATTTGTCTCTAAAGGTATATCATAACACAACACCAACAATCAACTCACCTCATGTTACCCGCCCACACATTAGGTGCTCATAATTTGAATATTTACATAATTATAATCATATTTAATAAATAACTAAATTATAGGTGAATATTATAACTAACTAGTTTTTAAAATATGGATATATAACTAGTTATAAATAAATTAGTTATATAACTAATTATATAACAAGTTATGTCTAAAATCAATTATATAATTAATTATGAATGAAGAAAAATAAATTATTTAAAGTACTCATTTCTATAAAACTAGTTATAGTTTTAATCTATTTTTATATTACTAATTATATAAAACTAGTTATACTTATAATTATAGGTATTTTTTTATAATTAACTTTTTTAGCATCCTTACACACAATGTCTCCTACGACAACGTTAGAATTGGTATATTTTTAATTTTAAAAAGAAGACAGAATGGAAAAATTGGAAAATGATGAAGATTCATTCCATTTTTGGGTGTACGAAGAGAGACGCAGAAATAAAATAAAGAAAAAAATGGGATGTAATTAGATGGAAGAAAAAATAGATACAAAATAAATTGATAATAATTAAAAAATATGAGTTTAATTTTGACAATATAAAGGTTTTTATATTATCAATATCAGTTAGTTAATTAGAAATTATCTTAGACATGATTTTTAGAATAACTATTAGAGAATTTAACAATCTTGTTATATATCATAATTTATGACTAAATTGCAATTATAAAGATTTTATGTACATTCAACTACAAAAAATCTTGTTAGAGTATTCTAAATTTTTTATGATATGTGTGCATATATATTTCTACATTCAATGGGTGAATGGTGGGCTTTTCTCTATTACATTGAACTGTACTAGGAGTAGGAGGGGGATATATGGGACTCGTATTTTGTAAGTGATTACTATTTCAGAGTATTTCTGACTGCTAGCTTGTGTTTGTACAGGATGTCTGTTGAGAAATACCCAACAAAGAAAATGCTTGGTGTCCGTGAAATCGTGAATGGGAATGTAAACTTTCTTTCTTTCTCTTTCACTTGTCATTCTGAAAATGTTACCCACTTTTGTGATACTCTTTTGTAGCCTGGCAAGTACAAGTGACAAACTTACGAAGAAGTGTATGACTTGGTGGTGAATGAGAAAATGGAACCATGTTTTTGCTTTCACTTGTTATAACACTTTAATGTTTTACTCCAATATTATGGATTCTCACTACATTAATGTGCTGTTCAATTGTTTTTTTTATTTGATATCTTAATGAAACCCTTTGATATTTTATTTTTTCATATAAGTATCTTTTCTTGCAGTTTGTGTATTTAAGTTTAAATTTACATAATGCCTATTTTCAGGGATTAAAATGTGGTATTTATGGTGTCAATTGCCCCGAATGGATTATGAGCATGGAGGTACAATTTATTTTGATTTTGTTTACTTCTATGTTGTCTTTTTTCCATATAAATTTTCTTTCTAATAACATTAATCTTTGGAGATTTTTATTGAATTTATATTTTGATCTTTGTCTGTTTCTTTGCATTGTATGTTGTTTATCATTGTTTCTATTTTTACTGTATTGTTAAAATATTCTTTTATCAAATGTTTGTTTCATGACTTTCATCCATTGAATGTCTGTCAAGTTGTAGGCACCCTTGACTACCTAGTGATGGCCATTTTTAAAGTTGCTAAACTAGCTTTATCAGTTTTTTCTGACACATTGCTACATAATTGCAGGCCTGCAATGCTCATGGACTTTTTTGTGTTCCCTTTTATGATACCTTAGGTATATGCAAAGCATCTTTAGCATGTTTCTACATCAAGGTGATGGATTGATTCAACCACAAACTGATTTATTTTTCTTCATATTAGTACACAAGATTCACTATTGTCTAAAGCCAATCATCTAAACAAATTAACTATTTGGGGAAGTAACATTAATGGTTTGTTTAATATCTAACACAACTATTCACTCAACAGTCCTTTAAGTGTTTATATCGAAAAGTAGACGTCCTACTCTACACTCATATTGATAATCCATTATAAATTACTAGTGAAGTTTTTTAGATTCTTTAAACATGAACGTTTGCAGAACTAACCCTGGTACACAACTATTACTTGCATTTTACTTAAGAAGAAGAATCTGTGAAGGGAAATTTGGATTTGCATATAACAAAGCTTCAGCTTCATTCATGAACATCGATCCAGAGAGAATAAGCTTTGCCAAAGGAGCTTTATCATCTTCAAGTATAGAATCAATAGTACAGTTACTCAGGTTCAGGTATTCAAGAAATGATAATTTAGGCAATTTTGTGCCACTGGTCCAAGCAAGATTGAGATAGGTCAACTTTGGGAATGTATTCAGAACAGAAGCACCTTCGTTTGATATTTTGCTACCCCAGACATCAATATACTGTAACCTTTTCAGTACCTAGGAGGAGGGTGTTTAAAACAGTAAAGGATATAAAACATATATATATACACACACACACAGATATGAGTGCTGCACTTGCATTTAACATGTGAGTGACTACTTTTTTTTTTTAGTTTAACCACAGCCAAAGAATTTTTTGCCACTCATTTTTAGGGCTATGTTAGAGTGCTGCACTTGAATTTAACATTACTCTTAAAGTATGTTTGGATGGAGTATTTTAAAATTTAAGGAAATTTAAAATTCAGGGAGATTAAAATGTATCAATTAAAATTCTTTTATTTTCAAAATTCTGTGTTTGGATAAAGAATTAAATTTCTTCATTTTCAAAATTTTGTGTTTGGATAAAGAAATTGAATTTCTTCATTTTTAAAATTTTGAACTTCATACATCAAGAGACGCTTTAGGTGGGTATCATTAGAGTAGCCGAGGTCGAAGTACTCATTGGTGATGGAGACGGAACAAAGAGTGGTGTGGTTAAAACTTCTATAGAACAAGAGAATTTTAATTTCTCACCTTTTAGAAGGAATTTTAAATTCCACATTTTTAGTTGTTTAAAATTCTTTTTTAAAATTCTAAAAATTTAAATTCTTCATATAAAAATATCCAAACAATAAATTTTAAATTAAAAAATTTTAAATTTCCTAAAAAATTACTTTCCCCAATTAAAATTTTTTATACAAACATACTCTTAGAGTAGAATATAAATAATATTTGAATTTAGATTCACACATCACCATCTTCGTTGGACCTAGGCTGGAAATTTTTGAACCACTAAATTAAACAATCATAAACTTGAAATAACCAAATAAGCATTGCACAGCACAAAAACATAATACTATATAGCACAAACTGTTTATCCGTAGAGATTACAAAATGCTGCAAAGCTTACAACATCAAACACAGAAAAGACATCCAAAGCTGTTGAAAAATACAAGTGATGACTCTTCTCTTAAATATTGAGAAGTTCACCTTTTTTTTTAAACTTCTCGACAACACTGTTTCACTGTCTGTCTTGTATCACTCACTGTATATAAGTTGTAAAGCGGAGAAGAAAGAGGATGAGCTCTTCCTTTTGTCTCTTCACTCCTTTCTGCTCCGGTCCTTCCATCTTATATAATCTATCTATTTTGATCTAACCTACTGAAATGCAAAATACACAAGGGAAGAAGAAGAAGAAGAAGATTTGACACCAAATTATAGAAGGAAAAACGTAAAGACCCTCTCCTCACTGCACATTTGTATGGCTACACAGTCTTAGGCCTGAAGATTTGACAACAAAGCAGTAAACCATTCCCATGCGACTCTCACGCCAACACGTAGTTCGCCACAGAGACATCTGCTGGAGAAGCAGAATGGATGTAGACAAATTCAAGGCTTTTGCCTGCTGATAATGAGCTGAGCCATGATGGGAATGTGTATGAATCACCTGACTTTGTGACACCCCAGATTGGACCATAAAGCTTGGATATTGAAAGATTGAGAGAATTGAGACTCTTGTTAGATTTGTTAGTCACGACTGTTGAGTATCTGTAATAAGTTTTTCCATTGGCAACCCATGAGGTGGTCCTTTTCTGTTCAATGGAAATTGAGCTTGACCATGAAGCTGAAAGAGAAACTCCTCAGTTAGATTTTGATCAAAGCATACATATCATTTTAGTTTCAAGTATTTCTCAGGTAATTAACTTAATCAATAAAGAATGTGCAAGTGAAGTGACTAGCCAAAAAGGTACCTGGAGAAGGAGTTGTCTTGGGACTGGGGGTTGGTTGAGGCTTGGTAACAACAGGCTTAGGAGCTGGAACAACAACTGCAAGGAAGAAATTAAAGTTGATTAGTATATTATCATCACTGCAAGAGTTTTAACGAGAGGGACATACAGCAAGAATAATGATGACAATACCTGGAAGAAGCTGGTTATAGCCACCATGACCTCCACCTAGTCTTGCCAGAATACCAATAAGAGGAGCATTGTTATATGTTGCTGGCTCTGTCTGCTCATAGTTATCTCTTTCATCAGCAAAGTCATCATATGCATCAGGTCCACCAACAAGAGCACCAGTGAGCAGGTTGGGGTCGCTCCTTTTGCTGCTAAACCAAGTAGCATAACCTCCACGGCAGCTGACAAATGAAGGGTTAATCTTGATGGAAACAATGGATGAACCTCTGTGATGAACCCTTTGTGGGAAGTTGCTTCCATAGCCCACCATGTAACTAGTAGCTCTTGGGTTGTCCCCAAGAAGGTAGTCCACCTGAAGATTTAACATGTCAAGTACTTAGATCCTGCTGATAGATTTTACTGAATGAAAAAGTTCAATTGAAAGTAGGTTAAACTATTCACTTGGTCCTTATAATTGTGTCCATCTTCTCTTATATGAACTAAAACTTTAAAATAGAGACAATTTTTCAGTACCTGAGACTTTGCAAGGGAGAGAAGCTCAGCAGGGGGGACATTGCCCGAACTGCATCTCAGGTTTCTACCAGATGAAGCAAGGTAGTCAGAGTAGACAGTGGCTAAAAATGAGGCACTTGTGACAAACTGCATGTTGTTCCATCTCTGGCGGAAGATGAGGCCACCAGGAGTCTTCTGAACATTGCGATTACTCTTCCCAAGGCATGAACACATGAAAGTTTCAGCCTTCTGCTGGTATCTCTCGAAAACTGGAGCATGATGCCCAGATTTGCCTTGCATCAGGAACTGCAAGGAAGAAACAAGGAAAGCCACTTGGTCACTAATGTTTGATATAATAATATACACAAAAGAAGCTAACTTATGTTTGTTTTTTACTTTTTCATTTATTATTGATAAGATTAAAAATCATTGGTGTTACCTTGGCAACTAATGTCTGAACACCAGCATACTTGACATCCCAACCAAATTCAGTCATGCTCCAACCAGTTCCACCCATGGAATCACCATTTCTTCCAAGGTAATCCAAGTAATACTGGTTATTAGATGCTTGATACAACCAAGCAGCAGCCCAAAGCAATTCATCCTGCACGTTCAATTACCAACACTCAATTAATTGTTACTTTTGTTTCCTTTCATTTGCAAATGATATTTAATTTTAATTTAGGCATGCCGTATGCAGATTAATTCATTTTTCCAAATGGGAAAGTTTTGTATTTGCTCAATTTTAACAGAAAGGGGTGAATAAACATAATTAAACAACAAAAACTTACATTGTAACCACTGATGGATCTGTAATACTTTTGGGCAACCGTGATGCTGCTGTCATATTTGCCTCTGTATTTGTCAGCAAAATCAAATAGCTGAAATTGAATAAACCCAAAGAGAGTCAGTTGAGCAGGTCCGGGTGGAAAAAGAATGGAGTAAAATCAATCGAGTACCATTATTCTCAATAAATGAATCAATTAATTAACCTTATGTTAAGTTGGTGAACATTTATTAAATCAACCTCTTGGGTATCCTCATTTATTAGATTGAACTAAAATACTAGTACTACCCGATACCAGAGGGGATCAGATTCAGATCTGTGACGACAGTAGTATTTTTTACTTAAGGGCCTTATAGAGATCAGAATTTCAGAAGCATCTTTCTATCTTCATCACTCCAACTCTAATAAATGAATAATTAAATGCAACATGTTTTTCACCAATCACAAACAGTGAGCGAAAACAGAAAACGTCGTCAAAGAGTAAAGTATAAGGTAGCATAAAATAGAGGTCCAATGTAACCCTTACTAGTAAAAACCCAAATACAACATTTTGGTTATTTATTTTTTTAATTTTATTTTGAAGACCAATACACATTGATGGTAGCTGAACGACCCGAAGTGGTCGTAAAGTAAATGTAGATACCGAACAAATAAAGTGTTATTTCACCCAAAAATAGCACCGACACTGTACCCACGTGATAGGCATAATGGCAATAACGAAGTTTCATTTGTGTGATGTGAATCCATTTTGAGGGGAAGGTTAGGATCAACTGGGGCTACACAAAGATCAATTTGTACGATCTTAAGGGTAGGGTATACCGTGACAAAGGGGTATGTGTGCCCCTTCGGCAACCCATGAGAGACCTGGCCACTCTTCTTTCTTGTCCATCTTCCCATTTATACATAACAACCAAATTTATTTTAGGACCACTGTTATTACTATTATCATTAATAGGGTGATAAAAAAGATAAAGGAAAGATATTGTTAGAGATTGGGTATGGGCTAAAAAGCTCAGTAGGTGAATTGATTTTAATAAACAAATTTCACTTTTTGTCACAAAAAGAATCCATTCACGCTTCTTTAGTTATTATATAAGAAAAAAGAATATAGGGTGAACTCTTGCTCAACACAGTAAGATTAAGGGAGACTAAATGAAAAGTTGGGGGAATTTAGAAGTGTACAAAAAGCATTTTGATGGGTCCCAAAAATGCTAGATCAGATACTGTCTTCATTTCATTACTTTTTTAGGACACAAATATTACGTAGCGTTCCGGAAATGTATTAGAACAAAATAGTTATAAACTCTACATTTAGTATACCTTAAAGAAAATACAATTGTATGAGATTATAAATAGTATACTTTAATTTCATTTAAAAAATAAAATAGAAAACTGTTTCACCTCCACAGTTCCACCTACAAATATTTTCTTGATTTGAAACAAGTGTCATTTTAGAAAATTCTAAAGGATTAAAGAAATCAAACTTTTTTACAAGATCTAATTATTTTTTATCGAAAATAAATGCCGTTAATAAGTTACAAAAATATTGAAAAATAATTTAAAGAGAAAAGGACGAGTGGAAAAAAAAGTAAAAGCATTTTCTCAATAATAAAAATCACAGAAAATTATAAAAATAATTTACTAAAATTAAGCGTACTTCATACTATACTAGTTAGACAAAGGGTTAGGTTTTGGTTATCAAAAGAAAGATTAGGTTTTATTATTTATTTTTGGCGCAAAGTTTTGGGCTATTGCATAAATGGCGGTCTACTCTAACATACGCGGCCCAACTCTGGTCGCTCGCAACGAGTCTGACAAAAGAGCCATAAAAGTGTAACTGCCTATTAATTCCAACCGTTTCACTAACACATGCCGTTCATAACAAACAATCCATGCGCACCACGCTTCACTGTTTGTCCACTTTCTACACTACAATGCGCCCATCTCATTATCACACAACAATTATTATATTAAATAATACTAAAGTGTAGTACCTGATACGCATGCCGGAGAAGTTCGGCGGCATAGGCAGGGTTAGAGTGTCGGAAAACTATGGATGCGGCGGCCATTGCGGCGGCGGTTTCTCCGGCGAGATCGGAACCGGGATTGCTCGGATCGATCTTGTAGGCATGACGGTCGGTTGTCATGTCCTCTGGTCTTTGCCAACAGTAATGGTCAGTGTTCCCATCTCCCACCTAATTGTCACAACACCAACGACATTCTTTATTCATAAATAAATTACTACTTCATGTAATAGCATCTAAATTCAACTAGGAATAAAACATTGTATTAAAATTAAAATAAGAAAGAGAAAAAAAAAAAGGTACCTCTCCGTAGAGAACATTGGCTTGAGGGTGCGCTTTGATGAAGTAGTCCGTACCCCACTTAACGGCTTCCATGGCGTGACCAAGTTCACCACTAGCAGCCATTTGTTTGCCGTATTCAATGATGCTCCACGACATCATCGTAACGGTAAACGCCATGGGTAACCCGAACTTCACATTGTCCCCTGCATCATAGTACCCTCCTACTAGATCCACCTGCATAATTTAACATCAACATGAAAACCAGGACTTGAAAGAATTTGGGTGAGTAAACTAAAGTAAAAGAGTTCTTAAACATACCCCGCTTGCTTTGCCATCTTGCAAACCAGAATGTGCTCTCCATGTGACCCTCTGGTTGTGGGGAAGGTAACCAGATCTCTGAGCTTCAAAGAACAGAAGGCTCTTGCTAAGAGCTTGGCCATAGTCATGGCCAGCAAAGGCAAAAGTGGGGCACAGAAGAACAACAAGAAGCAAAGGGAACATGCGAATAAGCTTTTCCATGTCTTCAATGTGGTGAGTGAAACAGGGAATGACAATGCTGATGAATGGTAGCAGCTGATACTTCGGATAATCCCACCAAATTCGGAGGGAATCCTTAAAGGAAAGACGGAACTTTCAAGAAAAGGGAGAGAGAGAGAGAGAGAGAGAGAGAGTACGGGGATTGGAAACTGAGGAGCTCGAGGCTCTATATATTATGGAGGGGTGGGAAATAGGAAGGTATCAAGAACTCAGAAATTGACAGTCATTCAATTAAAAAAACGTAAATTAAATTATTATTTGTTTTGCTGGTACTATTATTTTTTTTAATTTTGTTTTTGGATTTTGAAGTGGCTGCATATTGCAATGCAGACGTTCCTGATGAGATGAGAATGGGACAATGGCATGTGGGCATACATAATGGAGGTCGGTGAGGTTTAAAACTATTTTTGGTTGAAATTAAATTTACCGCTTACTCATTGAGTAATAAAATATGGAGGAAAAATTAAAAAATGGTTTGACTTACTGAATGGAAATTAAGCCAGAATGGTACGTGATCAATTGTGACTCTGGCATTATTTTATTTCCTAATACGCTTACCAAATTTTAAGACGATTTCTAGTCAAATTATTTGTTATTTGTTCAAAACATTTCTTGAAATTGTTGTGCAATTAGATACTGACAAGCAACTGTAAAAAAATAAAAAATAAAATAGATACTGGCAAGCAATAACTAAATACTTTTCATAAAAAAAATTATTTATGGGGCAAAATTAGAGTGATTAGAGGAAGTGGTCACATCACGTATTCACACCACAAATCTCAGAGTACACAATAATACTTGCTAATAACTAGCAATTGAGCACCAGCATTTTGAATTCAACAAAATATAAGTGCTTCATTAATCTTGTTTTGGTAGAAAATACAACCACTTTAAAAGACAACCATGTCAACACGTGTAACTTTACAAAGGAAATCTGCCATGGAACTATTCTTAAATAACATACAGGGGAGAGGGAAAAATAACTCTGTTATCAGTAATTTCTTAAATAGACACATTCTATTATTCTATTATAGTAGTAGTAGTATTTTTTAGTCAGTCAATTACTCCCTGAGTGATCTACTCATCCATTCCTTATCAAATGCTTTAACCAAGGTGGGTAACATTTGTGAATAACCCGAAACCCTCTTTTATATGGTCCACAACAAGGCAAGAGCCACATGACTTACCAGTTACATGGGGGTTGGCCATTGGTTTAGTTACTGCAAAAGTGTCAACAATGTTTGACCGGCAACGATTCCCATTTCCCAGCGTTATTAACTTCTCGCCTGCAATGTTTGGTTTCAATGGAACCCCCATGTTCTTTCGATTTGATTGCTCCTTGTTCTATGCGTGGAAAAGGAGCCCTTCCGTAATTTACGTGCTGTAGCCCAGGCCCCATGCTATTCATTAATTCACTAGTCTCTTTGTTTAATGATTTATCCCTAAACTAACAAAGAAAAAGCTCTGCTTCCTATTGCGCGGATGTTTTTAGCTTATTGCTTAATTAAATTACTCATACTGTATTTTTTTCCTAGTGGAAATCTTCACTTTAGAAATTGAGTAACGAGCATGTTTGGATGATTTGAGAATTACTAGTACGATTGTTGAAAAAGGTTGTGCACGGGTTGCAATATTGCATCACTGCGAATGAAAAAAAAAAAAAAAAACATTAGTCAGAGACATTAATCTACAATTCAACGGAACAATGGCTAGCTAGCATTCTTCCTGACACATACATATGATAATTCATTCCCGTAATCTCATATTCCATTTTTGTACACACTTACAAAAGAAAACGTGTTTGTGGTAAGAGTCAAAATGAGAGTACTAGTAAGATGTAAAATTAATCAGAGAAGAGATGGTACGCACTTGAGTCACATGTAATGGGAACAACTAACAACGAAATTGAAGTCGTTGTACAACTAACTGTGAACGAAATAATTGATACGCAACAACGCAACGGTGAAGCTTCATCTGCGTTCATATATGGTTTCTCTCTGAACATCATCGCAGGTGAAGGACCTGTACCCGGGATTCAAATGCCCGACAACCTGACAACCGACACTCATAGCTATTTTATTTTCGTATCTGAAATTAGTTCTCTATTGCCACCGACAGCATCCCAGGTAAAAATTAGCTAAACAAAATTAAGAATAATTATGTTTGCACACGTATAATCATTTTTATCATTTTTTTTACTAAATTCGGGAAAATTTATATTTTATAAAACTCTTAGCACCATGAAAGAAGTGAATTGTGTTTTAAATAAATTGAATTGCAGCAATGTCAGATATTTTGATTTGGGCATTGTCATACTGGAGAGGACTGTTAACAATCACCGTCAATTAAATATTTTATCGCACAACTTTTTCTTTTTGGAAATACTTGATCATGAAAAAAATTATTAAAAAATATAATAAAATCAAATACATATATTTATACAAGAAAATATATAATTGATTACAATTTTAACTGTTACGGAGTATTTTTAAAAAAATAGTAGTAGTAATTATTATTGTATTTGTTTTTTAAAGTTCACTTTTACTAGAAATAAAATTCTATAAAGTGCACTGCTTTAAAGAAGTAAAAAAAAATGATTTCTTGCAAACATACAAAATGGATTTTCTATCAAATCAATTTCAGTTCAAGAGAATAATTTACTTTAAACTTACTTTACCACTATAACTTCAGTTGAATCACTAGTCATTAGGAGCACAATGGAAAAAATTATTTTTAATTCTTAAATTAGCTTTTATAGGTCTTACTATGTTATATAAGATATAATAATTTTTGTTATTTTTTATTGTAGTGGTAAAATTTAATTTAGGTTCTTAAATTTTACTTAAACAAAAAAACAAAAAAATAAAATCTCTTTTTTCTCTCAAATGATATTAAAAAAGATAAGAGTTTTTTTATTAAAATCCAACCTCTTGAATAAAAATGGTGATAAATTTAGTGAATAAAGATTATGGAGTTCAATAATCTCACTAAAGATACTTGTTTGCTTCTCGTAATTAATGTTTATTTTGATCTTTGAATTTTTATAATATTTTAAAAAAGTTAATTGAAGTTGTTAATTTTTATTGATGAATGTAGTATTCTAAGTGCATTTGGATTAAAGAATTTAAAATAAAAATTACACTATTAATATTTTTTTATATTATGGTATGATATACATAATAAATATTTTTATATTTTAGTTCATCAATTAAAATTTTAGGACACCGATTTTCCAGACTTACTATATTTATTAAAAAACGAGAATGGAGGAAGAAAATATAGAAGGAGCATGTGGTCAAAACCAAAAAGTGTTGTCCCCATGTCAGACCGCTTTATTCCCAACCGCAATCAACGGCCTCCGCCGAAAATTAGATAAAATATTAAAATCTCTCTTCCACACACTCACACTCTCTCTCCATGAACTTTTTCTCAGTCTTTAATTTTTTTTTTTTACGTGTACTTTTTTATAAGTTTCAATTAGCATAAAAAAATGGAGAGACAAACGATTTTGACACGTCATACGTAAGTCAAAGAGGCAAGTTTCCAGAATGACCGAGTCCAGAGACAATTTCCACCGTTGAGTTCCCGTTGTCCAACGTTTTAGTGTATATGCCAAGAAGTAATGCAAGAGGCTCTTCAATGTTGATTTTCATTTCTTTTTCTAACTAATATACGGATGAAGATATAATATGACACAAAATTATTCTAATTTACTTAATAATATACAATTATGTAAAATACTTCACAAGGAAATTTTTGTCATGGACATTGTCTTTCCTTTTTTTCTTTATGAGTTAATGATCGTGCAATTACTGTAAATACTAAATACTAACGTTCAATTAGCTTTATCAATTATCAATTGAGTTAAAAGATAGACATGGGCATCGTTCAACCTTTTTTTTATAAAATAATCACTTACTTTTATTAATCTTACCAAACAGGGATTTACATACGATCTTCAATGAGGCTGCACGTTGCTTGCATTCTCAAGGTCAGTAAAAGAACAAATTTGAAACAACTTTAAAGTGTTTATACATAGTACT
This sequence comes from Glycine latifolia, assembly GCA_013407115.1. Lineage (NCBI taxonomy): Eukaryota > Viridiplantae > Streptophyta > Magnoliopsida > Fabales > Fabaceae > Glycine > Glycine latifolia. Next base: position 34,096,349 of record CM023942.1, read on the forward strand.
CCATCCATGACTTCATAAATCGGACAAAGAGATCCTTCCTTGTTTTGTTAGTGGAAAAATTCACTGTTGGTTCATACCCTAACATTGTGTCCCCAAATTTAAGTCTAGAGTATTTTATTTCTTTTCTATCTTTTGTTGAGTGCGTTAGGTCACCTTTTGGAAATTTTGGCAGTTGCTCCTGACTTTACGCAATACGATATAAACAAAACATCTTTTTTTTTTCTCCTTCTAAGTATAGCTGCCTTCCACATTCCCAAGTTGTTTTACACTGACTTCAATTGGGAGCTTACAGAAATTAGAGATCGTCAAAAGTCAAATTTTCAAGTTGCGCTTGGCAACTATATGATCAAGGTGAAAAGTCTAGGTTAGCTAGTTGGTCAATCAATTGGGTTAACATTGCACTTGGTAAACCAATTTCTGTTGGAAATCCTTTCAAAGTGAAATTTGATTTTGCAAACTAAATTCATAACGGATATATATGCTGCCAAACATCATGTACGAATCCTACCTTCAAAGAGCACATGATGCATCGTAAATTCGTAATAGTATGAATGTATGATACACGCAAGACGTCCAACATGAGTGACAACTTAGCAAATTGTTGAATTTGATTCCTATGTATATAAACATGGTTATTGTGACGTATATGAATTTAATCAGTGGAGCGTAGCCAGAATTTTCTCTATTGTTGACAGATTGATTATTTGAGCAATTCCCTCGGTTCTAAAATAACTAATATTTAAGATATTTTATACAGACAAGAAAAATAATATTTATTAAGAGATAATTTTGCTAAAATATTTTTGTTTTCTCTCTTAATTTCAATAAATATATTGTTAAGTTTTCTAAGATAACATTATTTATCACAAGATAAAATTATAATGGATATTTGAATATCTCATTAAAAAATGAGAATATCAATCAATTTAATTTTTTTTAAAAACTTAAACATTAGTTATTTTGACACGAAAGAGGAATGTTTTATGCATCCTTAACTAAAAGCTTTGAAATCAATTCAGGAAAACAATTTAACCTCCTAGTCCTAAACCCTCTATCATTATTAAGCTCTGCCCCGGACTACCATTATGCTTAACAACACGTCAACACTATTATCACCACTTTGTAGTTTATGGGTTGAGTTGTTTTTCTTTATGGTTTTCGATCAGTTTCAGTTATGTTTAGGGTCAACTTAGCCTTAAAAAAAAAAATCGGGACAACTGATAGAGGGTTATGATCTCATGCTTATATTTTTTTAAAAAAATAATTATATATTAATAATAATTTTTTACTTAATAGATAATATTCTATTATATTTATATTATTTTTAAAAAAAATATTGTAAAATATACTTTAACTATAGTTTTATAATTTAACTGCATGTATATAATGTTAAGATTGGTATATTTATTTGAGCTGACTCAATATGATATGTAATATGTTTCATATTTACTAGATATTATTGAATTAGATTTAAATTTAAATAAATAAGTTTATTAAAAATTTATGTCAAGCAAAGACAATGATGAATTCATTTCAACCTCTCTCATGTAAACAGTTAACCATGGGTTCAACATAAAAGTTAAAAGTGTGGTGGGGCTTTCCCCTCATGCGGATTATCAGCGTGGGAACAAACAACTTTTTGAAGATTTAAAAAATACCAAACTATAATCACAATTATTCTCTATTTTATATTAAGGAAGTAATTAGTTACATCAAGTTTCATGATAAATCATTTTCCTTTGACTAAAATAACATTATTTGACCAATATATTCTTTATCATAGATGATTAACTACACTTTACAATTATAATTACATACTATTTACTAGTACATTTATTTGTAGGGCCAAATTAGGATATTATGAAAAAATAAATTAATACTTTATTTATATTTACAAATAATTTAAAACCGAAAAATATTGGAAAAATAACACAAAATCAAACCAAAACAATAAGAAAGAAAACATATAAATAATATAATAAAAGAATAATTTTAATTTTTATAATATTTTTACATATTATATAAGAACAATTAATTGAAAAATATTATATTTTTTTAAGAATTAAAATACAATTAGGTTTATGAAATATATAAATTCTTTGGACCCAGCAAAGGTAAGAAGTTGTAAAGAAGCACGGACCCATCAAGATCTTAAATCGATATCGAGACAATAGTGATAGAAGTTGGGGTCTTTTATGGGGACAAGGGGCCCATTTATCCCCTCATCTTCCAAGCAATGAAGTAACCTTCTTTTTAAATTTCCGGGGATATTTGAAAAAGTAGAATGCGAGATATAAATAAGGTTCTATCCTTAATACAATCTCTTCTTCTTTTTTCCCTACATTTCCTAAAGTTCTATTTTTTTTGCCTGAAAATTTTCTTTTATAAAATTCCTATTTTTTGTATATTAATATTAATGCAATATCTTTGAACCTTACAAAAATTACTGTTATACAAAATATGAAGTATATATAAGTTAATATTTCACCGTGAGTTATTTTAAATAACTCGGGCTCATACTTTTAAAGTATATGAATTATGATTAATGTAAAAATTTATTTATATGAAAAAATTATTATACGTGATTTGTATCTTGAAAAGTACTAATACCATATTTTATAATATATAGTTGTTCTTAACACACTTTGCATTAAAAATTACAAAACTACAAGTAAGACTCGTTAAATAAAGAGTGAAGCTTACGTAATTTTATAATTTCTAATATATTTTAATTAATAATAAAATATGTTTAAAAGATTATGTTAAAAAATGTGTAGTAAAAATCAATTCCTTGTATATTGGTTAGAATACAATCGATTTATGTAATCTTATTAAATATCACCATATGTGCCTCTAAAATACTTTCACTCCCAAACATTACAATATTTATTTTCTTGTGCTGCTCTGGTTCTCGTGGATGTTGTTGTTCTCATTCCTTCATTCATTGTTTGCTTTGTTGCTCCCACTACCATGTTGTTATCGTTCTGGAACATGTGTGATCTCACTGTCATTACTATTTGTTGTCGTGTCCACATGCTTTTTGTAATGCTTGTTACTTGTATTTGTTGGCTCTCTGTTTTCTTTCCATGTAGTTCTGTAAACTGGTAAATGTGTTGTTCTATGGATTGTTAAACAATTATGTCAACATGTAGTTTTGTGATATGGTAAATGTATTGTGAATTGTTTGTGAAATTAGTACATTGCTGTTTCAATACATTTTTTTGAAGAAAAAAAAAACTTTTTCATCGGTTCGACTTGTAAGCATTGTTGAAATTGGCTAGTTCTACATAGTGTAAAAAAAATTACATTACAAACTAATAAAAAATTATAGAAAATGTGATTTTTCAAGGTAATTATATCATATACAATAATTTATAATTCGATATTAATGTAAAATTCTTTTATAGTGTTAGTACATGTGCTATTTTTTTCATTTGTAAAAGAGTTTTCCATCCCCCTTTTTTGCTATATAGAAATTTCCATCTTTGTCTTCTTTTTTTTTTTTTGTTGAATTCCATATTTGTCTGTTTGATCCGTATATAGTGCGCATAAAATAAATTTGTATTCGTGTCTGCTTCTGCTACTTACATCAAATAGAATTTACTTTTATTCTATTCTAGTTTGGGTCTGAATGCTGGACCAGTTTTTCTTTTGGTGAAAAAATGCTGGACCAGTTAGTAACAGTTACGTGCATAACGTTCCCCTCAATTATTGAAAGTGACGATAAGTTGCTCTGTCGTTTTTCAATTTGTTTATTACGATTATTATTACCTTAATGTTAGTACTATGGTCGAAATATGTATGCCAAATTGATTAAAAATTAATAGAAAATCAGACAATAAGAAGACCTTTTTATAGAATGTATTTTAAAAATGTGTGCATATAAAAATAAGATAAGGAAATAAATCAAATATAATCTAATATTTTTATATTAAAAAATAAATCTGATTCACTAATGTAGTGATGTTTTCGTTCCAATGAGTGGCAATTTATATGGCACCGAATTTTTTATTTTAAATTATTTTTGTGTATTTAAAATGTTTATCATAAAATTTTATGAAAATAACTTAATAAACTTTAAATAAGATGAAATAAAAATAAAGACGTACTCTGCCTTTGAACTCGATTCATCATCCATGGTGGGGCTTCTGTTCTCTGCTTTTTACATTTCCGTTCTTTTATCTTTGGTCTTTGGAATTGGTTACATTGGAAACAATAAAAATATTATGTCAGATTGCATTTAGAAAAGTGTTGTTCTGCAGGCGTGATGGTTCTGAAGCTCTCATGCACACGGAATAAAACCCTGCTATACTTGATTCCCTTTATAATTTTTTTAAAAAAAAAATCATCACTTGATAAATTAATATGAGTGAATCAGACAAACACCAAATCAAACCCACTTTGCAAAGGATGATGAAACAAATTAGCCGAGTCAATTCTGAATTTGAGCGGGGACCTTTGATTTTGTACTTTTGTCAACATTAATGGTTAGTGTATGCTTAGTAGATTTCGAAATTTAAGTACATCTTTGCCCATTGAGTTTATGCTCCATTTAAATATTATGGAAAGAAAGACCACCATTTCAAAGTTACTTATATGTATTTGGTATAATTACTTTTAAAATATGTAACTATTCTTGAAAGTTAAAATAAAATGTTATAATAATTTATAATAATTGAATGTCAAAAAGATCGAAAAGAATATAGCAGTAAATAAGATTAATTTCTTTATAATAGTAATAAATTATAATAATAGAAGGTGAAAAGTTAATTCGTTCATTTTTTATGAACAATATGGCGGATTTCTTTTATGCAAATGAATTCCCTTTAATAACTGACTGCATGAAATTCCGTTCATTAGTATTAAAGTATATTTATTAAACAAAATAAAATATCAGTAAAAAAATTGCATTCTAGAATGATAACGGTGGGATCTGTAATTACCTTTTAATGGTAGAGAATCTCGTTCTCTTCTTCTATATGGTGTCATTAAACATTCACAAGCTAATCACAGAAGAGAAAACAAATTAACTTAGCAAGAAAAAATTATGCATCCATATCTAATAGATTTAATTACATTTTTTATCCTAAGCTTTTTTTTTTACGAATTTGATTCCAAACAAATTAATTTAATACATTTTAATTTTTACTTTTTAAAAACTTCCAAATTTTATCTTTCGTCGTTTGTTTGTTAATTAACTAAAGTGCATGTTGTAATTGCATGTTTTTATAGTAAACTTTTTACTTTTGGTGAGTTTTATCCCAATTTACATGTTTTTACATGTCTTTTTATAGTAAACAAATGGCAGAAGATATTTACATGTCTTTTTAAATGTTAGTCATAAAATACATCAAATTAATTTGTTGGATGTAAAATTTTTAGCAAAAATATTAAGAGTATAAATTGTAATCAAGAATATCTAATAGTACAAATTATTAGATATAATAACTTGAATGTTTCGGGCTATGTCTTCCAAATCTTAAGAAAAACCTACAATAAAATAATCACTATGGATGAACCAGAAGGTGCTTATATGTAATTTAGTCTGAGCTCAAGTTCATTTAACTTGTAGTCTGTGTGAGTTCGAATTTGGTGTTATTTAATTATTTAAATGAGTTTATATGGATCAATTCGTTCAATTTACACATTATACTTTTTAAACTAATAAATTAATTATTTGAACAATTAAACATGAATACTTATTTCAACAAAAATTCAAACTTAATTCGTTTATGTAGTGAGAAATTAAAGTATTCGTTCTGCTAAATTGAATCCCGTGGGATCACTTTTGGATACCTGCTACTTAGCTTTTCTTGATTGGAGTATAGCATACCATGACCATTAATAAGAGTCGCATTGAGGCTTTAACAAGTTGAAGACGCAATAAAGAAATGGGTAAAAAGGAGTTGAGATACGATAGAATTAGGATCCTGTGAGATATTCTAAGTTGGAAGTATGGAAAAATTGGTTGTAGTAGGAGGAATCAATCTCCAAAAGCCGACACCAAAATCCTAACGTCCAAAGGTCCCCATTAACCGTAATAAATTTCAGGCTCCGTCTTTTCTGCAATCAAGCTTCAACTTCGCCCTCGAATTCCTCCATCTTCGTTATGTACTAGTACCATTTTTCATATTTGCAAAAACTGTATTAGTTGACTCACCAACAATTCATTTGTTAATGCCAAACGGTTATGGCCAATACAGATAAGACCAATTCATTTTATACTGTTTTTTATTTTTAGGTTTAATTATAACTTACTCTCTACATTTGTATTTTTGTCATTGTACTCTCAATAATTGTTTAGAAATCAATTCATGCTGCCTATTAAAACTATAGGAAGGTTAAATTTAATACTTAATCATTTTTAGCTTTTTCATCCATAAAAACCAATGATAATTATAATGAGACTGAGTACTTATTACCCTGCACTTTAACGATGTATGATAAATACCATAAAAAGAAACTATGCATGATAAAGAAATGAATAAAAAACGCATTGACTGACAATAGAACTATAAATAATTTAAAATACTACTCTACACAGTCATTTATAAAACATTACAAATATTACAATAAACTTTTGGAATAATAAATTATAAACTTCAATGCGTATGCGAAAATGGTGCACTTTTTATCCCACAGTCCAGTCCATGAAGCTTGGTATATGTTGGTTCAATCATATCTTAATAAGTAACTGGTACTTCATGCGGTCACAGAGACTCGTAAATTTTGGATATCGTAATTAATTCCTACATATTAAAAAAAAAACTTGTGACTGAAGTGTGGCAGAAAAAAAAATATAAATGTCTTTTAAGTTTTAATAAATTTATATTTGAACGTTAATTTAAATATATGATTATTCTTTATAACATAACAAGTTTTTTAATTCTTATTTTCTTTTTTATTTTTCTAAAATTTCAAATTATTATTTTTAATCTCTATAAAATGAATAAATTTTGATTTTAGCCCTTGAAAAATATATTTTTTAAATTTTCACCCCTACAAATCTGAAATCACTATATTTGGATCTTATGGGTAAAAGGGTTTTATTATCTACTAGATTAAGAAGTAAAAGTTGAGTTAATCAAGTACAGCAGGCTGCAGGCCAAACAAGCTCAATTTTGGGTGGTTTGCCAAAAACGGTAAATAAGAAATGATTTACCTTGGAATTAGGTGCTAATGATCTAGGGAAATGTATTAATGACACATTAATATTGGTTCATGTCTTCAGAATATGGTCAGGCTGTTTGCTCATTCACATAAAAATAAATTTACATTGAGAATGTACAACTCAGTCTTAATTTGATTAAAATTTTCATAGAAAATTGTTGCATAAAGTCATACAAAGTGTTTTAATTTATTTTTTCTCAACTCAATAAAATTTAATCTTCTATTATAATTAAATTAAAATCATTGATTAAGAAGAACACGGTGTTACACGCGCCACAATATTTAGAAAACTTGGTTCATTTTCTTTGTAATTGGTATTTGATTGTTCTATTTCCTAAATTCCAAATCTAAGTATAGATTCTATATATAGTTCCTTTAACATGAATCAAAATTTGAACCCGATCGAGTGTTGCTCTTGTATATATGTTATCTTTTAACAAGCACTATTGGTCACAAAAGCCTATGACCCTCAAATCAAATAACATATTATAGTTATGGGAAGAAGTACTCTTAAACAAACCAAAAAAACAGTGATGGTTTCTTTGAAGAGTTAGATATATAGGTGCAAGTGCAATAATGTTTTGGTAATTTCTTGGCTTAATTGCTTCGGATGAGAATTGCAGAAGGAATATTGATTAGGAAGGGTTGGATTCCGTCGGCGGACTTATCCCCGTAAGCAAAATGTAATGTAACCAATAAGCATGATTTGCTTGTTTTTTAATATTCGAGTTCCATTTTTAATGAAATAATTATTTATCAAATTTTATTTATTTTTGATATAACTATGGATTAATTACTGAATTATAATTTTTCTATTAAATGGAAAGATTAAAAGAAAAAACAAGTACAGAAAAAAAAACAGCAGCAAGGAGAATACGATAAGAATGTTTCTTTTCATCGTAGCCGTCAGTTAAACCGCAATTTTAATTAACGTGAAAGGATGGGCCAGAGCTGTGAGATGGACGCGTGTATGATCGCGATCCACGGTGATTTCATGGCCGCGATTTGAGGGAACACGATATTCGCGGGCCAATCATGGAGAGCCATTTATCTCTATCGTCGTATGAGTGTGAGTGCTCGTGTGCTTCCGTCAATGTTCGACGGGGCCCGCCACGTGATGGTTGCGACCTCATTTCCTCATTGTGCACGTGCTCCTTCGTCCCCCTCCCCCATGCTCCATGTTTCTACTGTCTACTTCTAGTCTTCTAGATGCGACACCTTCCCTCCCACAACTCAACTCTAGCTAACATATTCACTGCATTAAATATGTTTTTTTTTTACTAAACAAATTATCTACAATTTGTTAAAAGTGTTAGGTTTTTTTCCGTTTGCTCATGTGAATTTTTATATCTCATGAGAATGAAAACCAGGTGTTGTTTTAATTTTCAGAGTTTTTTTATTTTTTATTTTCCCAGATTTCTTGAGTTTGTCTCTAAAGTCGGCCTTAATACTTTTCTTAAATTTAATTATTTTAGATTATTAAAATACTAACTCTACAATTGTATAAAAACAATGTTATTAAAATAAAATAAAATTTAGCAACCTTGTATTCATTAGTTCAAAAGAACCTTGTTATCTGGTGCCTGGTGGGTAACATTTTGGTAATAATTCTCTTTACAAAATAGGCGTTTCAGTTTCGAGTTTGATAGACTTAAATTGTAATCATTACACGGTTAATTAATTAAAATTAAAAAATCTAATATTAATTTTTTTCAGACTGTTCATAAGACTAATTTTTCACATATTTTTTAATCATATTTATGTGATTCTTATTGGTTTTAACATAAGTTGTTTAGTTTACATATAAATAAATTTATTGAGATAAGTTTTACCTCTCAAATCAATAAAAAAAATTCCAAAATCAAAATTAATAATTATTCCCAAAAAAAATTTTTTGTCTCACTTTAAAATGATAAGGGATTAAATTAAACTTTTTTTTTACCTCCAACTGAATAATATATATATATATATATATATATATATATATATATATA
>CM023942.1:34105612-34352836 GCA_013407115.1 Glycine latifolia
ATATATATATATATATATATATATATATATATATATATATCAGCCTCCAAATTATTATTCAAAGTCGCACTGTAAATTCCCCGCCATCTTTTGAAACATATCCTTTATCCCTTTACAATTTTGTCACTCTTTTATCTCCAACCTGATTATAGACTTAAAAATACTTTTTTCCTTTACTAGAAAAATACTAAAACAATCAAATTAAGTGAAACAATGGAAAATTTTGCAAACTCAATATGTATATGCAGTAAAATAGTTCAGAAAATAATATGTTAAATCAAATGATATTTAAAAAAAAATCTAGAACCACAAAAAAAAATCTCAAACTAAAAAATAACTTATATAATTTGGCAAAAAAATTATTTTTAGAAACCAGAAATATTTTCTTTTTTATAATACCGTTCTATTGTTTCCTTATGTTTTTACCAATTTGTCTGTGTATATCTTGGTGCATAATCTTTGGAACATGGCTTAAAACTTAAAGACATCTTTACAACAATTTCCTTATAAAATATTAAAATTTGTACCATCTAGACCTATATAGGGAAAAGCCTAGAATTGCTTTAAGGTTCAAGTCGTGTAGCCCAATCCAGCCCACCTGAAGCTGAATTGAGTTTATATATATATATATATATATATATATATATATATATATATATATATATATTATAACATCATCCTGTTTATTACCATCATGTGAAATAGGATGAATTTCTATGAAATATTGGCGTTAAAATATGTTAAACTAGTATATATAATTTACTCTACCAAAAAATATATACACATTTAAATTAAACTCAACTTTATATCACTCCCACACAAGTGAATCATCATCTAAAAATTCAACAGTGAAGCAATGTTTCTGTAACGAACAAAATTGCATCAATTCAGCAACAACTAGGTGCTCTTTTCCTTTCAATTTTTTGATATTCTGGGGCGGTGTGTGTGATTTCCCTCAAAAGCATCCAGACACATAACACATAACCTCCATCGTTCTGCCGCAATTCTAGACCCGCTTTGCACTTTAATAAGTCAAATGCTTGAGTGTTTTCCTCCTTCTCCAAGTGATTTTCTAGACACTGTCAAGGAGTACAAAATAACGCAAGGATGTGAAAATATATTGGGAATAAAGCCCAAGTGAGGAAACGGGGTTCAACATAAAAAACAGAAGATAAATTACAATTTTAGTTTTTATTTGTGATTTTAATCTTTTTATTTTTTATCAATTTGAATCCCCACATTTTACAAATTTCACAATTTGGGTCCAATTTTCAATCTTATATATGTTTTATTTCTTTTATTTTGATCCAATTGAATCTTAGACCTACCATATTTTTTAGGTATTATTAAAAATAATTTAATAAATTAAAATATCAAAAAATAAAGGTATGCAACATTAAAAATTAGATCAAAATTGTGAGTTTTCTAAGATGTGAAATCTAAAATCACACAAAAAAAATAGAAACCAAAATCATGAATAAAAAATTAAAGTGAGCCAAAAATATACTTTAGCAAAAAATAAAATGAAGTGCTGGGTATTTTGCAAAGGAATATGGGATGCTTATTTGTGTGGTCCATTTGAGTTGGAAATAACCAACAACGTTCAACACAACATAGGTAATAGATAGTTAGATTCGTTAAACATGTTAACTAATTAGTTTTTGAACAATATGAAAATATTTTATTGAAATAAGGTCAAATTTATTTTGATGATTTTTATATTTTGAACATAATTAATCTTTGATATTAATTGGTGAATATATTTTATAAGAAAAATAAACAAAAGAAGACGACTTGTAATCAATAGGAACCTACACGCACATGTGGCTCAAATAGGAGAAAAATAAATGAAACGTGTTAGCATGCAAAAATCCATAGGGTTGGGATGTTATGGCGCAAATAGGGCCAAGTTATCAAAGAGTGGTATTTTTTTTTCTTAATTACCGATTGGGGGTATTTTTCAAATTATTTATGAAAAAGGGGTAAGTCGTAAAATATTTTATGACTTTTACAAGTGAAGTCGTAAATCTATTTACGACTTATACTTTTTTGATTTTATTAAACTGAAATCGTATATTTATTTACAACTTCTTTGAAATTGCAGTGCAACAAAATACGACTTATAAGTCAAAAAATGGAGTTGTAAGTAAATATACGACCTTAGGCTAATTTTATTTTATCCATATATGACTTCAAAGTCGTATTTTTTTTATGGAAGTCGTAAATTAATTTATGACTTCCTTTATATTTTTTTTTTCGTAAAGTCGTAAGGTCCTTCATGGCTTTCCTTTTTTTTTATTTTTTTGTTTTTGTTTATGGCATTTACGTTTTGTTGTTTGTAATTTTTTTTTAAAAATTTGTATAATTTGTTTATGGCTTTCGTATATAACTTTACGACTTTAAAGTAGTGTTTTTTTCTTTTTGCACCCCCAACACTACACATTAAATATTGTTAAATGCACCCCCATTTTTAATAAGTTCCTAGATAAAAAAAAATTGAAACTTGCTAATTACACCCATTTTTTATTAAGTATAGTTCAATCTTTTCTTTTAAATTTTAAATTTTAAATGGTAATATTTTTAAAATATACCCCAAATAATTATGGAATTATATTAACAAAAGTAAAAATTATTATATTTGTAAAAATTCATCAACAAAATCAATATATTTAATTAACAAAATCAAAATAAATATATGTTATTTCATATTTTACAAGTTAAAATTATTACCAAAATATTTTCATCCAACAACAAATATCTCAAAATTAAAATTTTAACATTACTACAAAAATTTACAAAATTAATTAAAATATTAAATGTAATTCAAAGTAATTATAATATAAATTACTAAAATACTTAATCAAAATGTAATAATCATTATAAAAAATGTATAAAAAACCATTCGTTTTTTAGGCTAAAACGTATGAAATAAAATTTATCATTTAAAAAAGAAAAAAAAGTTAAAAACTAAAAAAAAGTATACAAAACAAAAAATAAAAAAAATTGGAAGTCATGCGAATCATTACGACTTCAAAGTCGTAATGATATATATATTATATATATTATAACAAAAGTGGAAAAAAAGTCGTTAAAAATATATGTTTACGACTTTTGAACTTAAGGAAAAAAATAAATAAATAATGAAAAAAATTCAGTTTTAAACATATATTAATTAGTAAATTCTTATATAATAAATAAAATATTTTTATTAACATTTACTAAACAAAAGAATTTTAAAAATTATACAAATTTTTTTAAAAAAATTACAAACAACAAAACGTAAATGCCATAAACAAAAAAAGAAAAAAAAAGTAAAGTCGTGAAGGATCTTACGACTTTACCAAAAATAAATAAAGGAAGTCGTAAATTAATTTACGACTTCCATTAAAAAAAACAAATACGACTTTGAAGTCATATACGGATAAAATAAAATTAGCCTAAGGTCGTATATTTACTTACGACTCTATTTTACGACTTATAAGTCGTATTTTGTTGCAATGCAATTTCAAAAAAGTCGTAAATAAGTATACGATTTCAGTTTAATAAAATTAAAAAAGTATAAGTTGTAAATAGATTTACGACTTCACTTGTAAAAGTCGTAAAATATTTTACGACTTACCCCTTTTTCGTAAATAATTTAAAAAATATCTTCAATCGGTAATTAAGAAAAAAAAAACCCTCTTTGGTAAATTGGTCCGCAAGTAGACATAAGAAAGAAATCCACAACAAGAAAATAAGGACAAGTGGTATGGGTCACGTGATTAAATCTATCATAAATAATTATTAATATTTTATCATTTGTGATTAATTTTAACATTTATAATATTATTATTCAAAAATCATATTAGAACATTAATTTCTTTAACTCATATATGAAAGACTAAACTTGTATGATCAAGGTGTGTGTCATGTCATTTGAGGAAATGATGTTACCTATACCAAAGAAATCACGAGAGTTACTTTTATTGGTTATTTATGTCTAAAATTAAGATTATTCTAATGACTTAAGTGGTTACAATGGATGAAATAATATTTTAAATCTAAACTTTTATTAGAAACTACAAAAATGATGATTTTAAATGATTTGATAAGTGTATAAGCATATGTTAACTCTTACAATTGTTTTAAATTTAGGCACACCATATGATGAAAATTTTGTATTCATAGTATGAATAACATGGTTAAGTCTATAATAAATATACATGTTATCATTTTATCATTTTCTAATAAAATTACTCAAAAGTCATATGTGAATAATAATTTATTTGTCCTATGCATCAAAAATTGAACTTATTTGAGGAAAACATGTGTCATGTCATCTTAGAATACTTCAACTTCTACCATATGGGGATCGAGCTACATTTACTAGTTAGTTATGCACATAGTTAAGGTTACATTAGTAACTTAAGTTGTTACATTCAATTGGATTTCATTTTATATATTAACTTTTATTATAAACTATAAAAAAAATGGTGATGCTAAATGATTTGATAAGTTTATAGTGCGCATGCTAACTCTTATTATTGTTTTAAATTTAGGCACACCATGTGATGAAAAATTGTATTCATGGTATGAATAAGATGGTTAAGTTTATCATGTTGGTTAACCTTTTACCAGTTGTAATTAATTCTAACCCTTCTAATATTACTCAAAAATCACATGTGAACAAGATTTTCTTTGGCTCATGCTTGAAAAACTAAACTTGTATGAGCAAAGTGTGTGACATGTCATCTAAGGGAATAATTCTACTTCTACCAAGGAAATCACGCAAGCTACATTTACTAGTTAGTTGTGCGTAAAATTAAGGTTACATTAGTAACTTTTATTAGAAACTACAAAAAATGATGATCTTAAATAATATGATAAGGGTATAAAGAACATGTTAACTCTTACTATGGTTTTAAATTTAGATACACCATATGATGAATCAAACATAATATTAAGTTGTTTCTTATTTTTTAGTACAAAAGGAACCTAAGAAGGAATCAAAAGGTGTGAAAATTTGAAAAAAACTAAGTTGTTTCTTGTTTTCTAGTACAAGAAAGGAATAACTTCATACAAGCAAAAATTGTTACTCTAAGCTTTCCCATTTTCAAGAGCAAGTTGAACCACAACTCATAGCATCTTGTCTACATCTTTCTATGACTCCTCAAGGGCTTGAGGCCCTATAGTTATAGGAGCAAGAAATTCAGGTTCTCTTACAAAAGGTTTCACAATGGTACTTTTTTAGTTTCTGTAGCTTTAACAATTGATCCAGTTATAGTAGCAATTGCTAATGGAAAACTTTAATATTTAAAAATTTTCTCATCATAAATACTTATTGACAACATAACTTCAAAATTATTTGATCCATATGATTTACAAAAGGTAACAAGAAATGAATTGATGGAATACATAAGTGCCCAAATGTTCATCTTCATTTATCTTGGATAGTTAGGATAAGCTGCTACAATACAAGTTTATAGGTAGATATATAATTCAATAAGAAATAGATAAAATTATGTAGGTTAGGACTTTGACCATATCAATAAGTAATTGGCCTTCAAATAATTAAGCCAACGACAGTGTACCTTCATTTTTGGTAGCACCACCAAAGTTAAAAAAAGATCAAAACATTTTCTTATCCAAATTGACAAGATTATTAAGTTCACATAGATGACAAGCATATAATCATCACAAATCAATCTAGATATATCAAAAGCATATATAAATGGAGGTCTTTCATTTGATATGTTGGTGAACCTAACATAACTAGTTGTGTTCTATTAACACCATTATCAATTAGTTTTTCCATCTTCTATGAAACTCAATGAAAAACTGAACAAGGAAATTCCAAATTATAAAACATGAGTGCATGACACTTGTTTAATGCTTTAGATATACAACAATGAGGTGCCTCTTGATAAAGGAATCAAAAGCCTGTGTGGTGTGAGCTTGTTACCTAACCAGTCACCCACCAAGCCTTTTTAAGGCATGGTAATTTTGGAGTAAATGATTCAAACCCCAAAATTATGAAGAAAACTGTGAAATTGTGAATTCATGGAATAAACATATTCTTTTAAGACTAAATACAATGATCATATTTTTAAGGGAAAAGGGTTTGGTAAAACCAATGCAGTCACAAGGATGCGAGTGTAGCGACAATGACAACGTCACACCAACAATTGAGGAAGTTGTCCCTCCAATGTTCAAAGTAGAAGCGATTGCGGAATGGATTTTGGGTTTCACTAATGCATTAACCAAGGGATGAATACACCGACAACGACGATTGCAAATCAACCACCTCCGACGAAAATAACAAAATCACCTTCATAAGGGTGTGAAGGAGAAGTGGTGGTTATGCGCAAGAGTCAGAAAATTTGGGTCTTCTTTTTCCTTTTTCCTTTTCCCTATTTTCATTATTTTTTATTTTATTTAAAAATTTTCATCTGGTTTTCACTTTTTATTTTATTAAAATTATTTAATAATAAAATAATATTTTTTTAATCCTTGTCATGGGTGTTTGAGGGGGTCACCCATTGTTGAGTGGTTTGCTTAACATTTTCCTATATTTTTACAAACATGTGGCATTTTTAATAAAGGACTGACTCACGTGTGTACAACAAAATGTGGGAGAGGTTTTTTTATTTTATTCAGAGGAGGGCTTAAAAGTCCAACAAAACAAACTAATTAACTAGGAAATAACTGCTGGGAACAAAAAGACCCAAGGAATTACAAAGACACATTAAGGCCACAATAGGCCGGGCTGAAGGTTCGCCAAACAGTCTCTCTTATGTTGGTTTCTCTATAATGATATTCCTGGATTGGTTTTTATATTTGCCACTATAAACAATTAATATTTCTCATTATATCTTTTTTCTCATCACATGATATTATCTATAATATTTATAATTTTTTTTATCACTCTCTCTAGATGTCTAATAGGGTCCGAGTGCCAAAATATATTGATTCTAATTATAATTGCGTGAGTTTGATCTATAACAATGTATTTATCACTTTTTCATTCACTTATTGCCTTTTTCCATTTTTTTGGAAAGATTTTTTTTCATGTATATTTTTCTTTGGAGACAAGATCTAAATGAGTCATGGTCAAATATTAGATGTTGATGACTTTTCTAGAAAAGATTCAATTTTTCATTTATTACATTATGAGGGGCGACTAACTTCTTTTACTATAGATCCCATGCTTATTGATTAATTGTAAGACTATATGAACTTTCCTTAAAAAAAATGGAAAAAGAGCAATGATGTACTGAAGTACTGTGATTGATAAGAAAGAGGGAGATAGAATGCAAAATTTACGATGAGAGAAAAAAATAAGGTTATTGTAAACAATTTTTTTTTACTCAATTGTAAACAATGCTGAGATATACATGTACCCGATGTTAATAATTAATAAAATAAAGGCTTAAGTTTTGACTTTCATGCACAAACGCGTGAGAGATTTTTTTATTTTACTTTTACTAATGTTAAACTATTGATAGAATAATTAGTTACAAGTTCTTATAATTTAAATTTGTTATAGATAATTTAGTAAATAATTTTAAATTTATTATTTTTTAATATTTTATATATATCTCTTGTATTTTCATATTTAATAATGAATACAATGTAAATTATTTCATCCTTTCAATACAATGTACGTGTACAAGATTATGACTAAGTGGCGGTGTGCATAACGGAAAAAGTTACCTCTTAGATCTTACGTAAAATTGAAACCAACGTGGGGCCTATCTCCTGATATTATTTTTCTTTCTCCATTGGGAAAGTCATTCAGCCTGTATAAATAGCTAGCTAGCCAGTGGAACAGAAAATTGGCATTGATAATAATATATCTTCCAATCAAATCAACAAGAACGAAAAAGAGGCATTCTTCTTAATGGGGGGAGCACAAAAATCGAGTCCTACTCTGTCTTCATGAACTATGATCCTGAATACGGGAGACTTCGAGCTGATCGGTCTGTTCTCCTTAATTTGTTTTATTATACCATTTTCTTAATTAATTAGTATTCCTTTTAATTTATTAATTGCTTTCTTCAATTCTTGTTGCTAGAACCAAGAGAGGGGCACATGAGCTTAATTTGTACCTTGATAGAAAACATGATTAACTCTTAGCAAGTACCCTAGAGCCAGGAACCTACAAGAAGACATCTTCTTTGGTCATTGTTGATGCTTTTGCAGTCGAAATTACCGAGGATAAAGTAATATAAATATATATATATATATATATATATATATATATATGATTCTTTTCTTTTCTTGTTTCTCATTATATTTACTCATGTGGCATCGATATTCATGTTTGCCTTTTATGTTTTAATTTGATGCAATCATTTTCAAACAGGCCAATGTGGTCAGATCTGCAAAAGGAGTGAGGGTTGTGGAGAAAAATGAAGTGCCAGTCTAGATTAGCATAGAATAATATTTCAAACAGGCCAATGTTTTGAGGAGAAAATTTCCATGATTTTGTTTAATCAACTTTCCTTTCTCGTGAAGTTTCTCATATGTGTAATTTGCTACGAAGATGTGAATGATATCAGAAATTCACTCGTTGTGATATTTCACAGGCCCTCTCTCTCTCACACACACTGGTGCACTCACACAAACACAAACACACAAATTTACTGGGGCGGAAACTCTCTAATATTATTGATAATAGTCTGCCAAAGCCACACTGAGCTCTTTACATAATGTACTATTTATAAGCACCAAAACCCTAAAATAATTCAAATTTAAATCTAAACAATATCTTCTCTAATATCTTTCTATATTATCTCTTTTCATATCTTATCTTTCTTCATATCTTATCTACCCATATCTTCTCATATATCTTTCTCATATTTAAAATTCAAACTACGTAACTAACTATCTATTTAAATGTTTATCCTAACAGTGAACTCTCTAGGTAAGATGTATAATGTATTAAGGGAAACCAAGGTAGATTTGTGTTGATTATTATCATGTGTTTTTTTTTTTATAACTATATTATCTTGAGCATGATGACGCACATCATCTAAGTTTGGTGATTATCATCTATGCCAGAATACTTTGAGAACAACTCTCTCTTGTGCTAACATCAGATTTACAACACACGCGATCAACTGGTGGAAGACCACCTTAGTCTAGGAAAATAAATTATGGATCTCACCGGAAGACCCATTTAATCATTGGAGTTTTATTTCTTTCAAAATTTGTTTCCTCCGAAAGAAAGTCATGCATCTTGGAGAAAGTGGGTTTGAACTTTCTGATTCTAATATCATTTCTAAAGCCAATATAATGAGCCCTTCAGTGCTCAAATATATTAAGACACTCTAACGAAATAATAATTGTAATAAAGTTATTTTAATTTTTACTATCAATCTGTCATGCTACAACAATAAAGTCTATTAAAAATAAATAAAAAATACACGTGCTCATAGATTTCATTTGAGTAATCATATACACATAAACTTCTTTTGATACAAAACCACACAGACCTATAAAAGTGTAGTTTAAATTTTTTCCCAACATCATCATATCATATCACCACATATATTATACACAAGCAGGAAAAATTTGCCATCCGTCGTTTTTTCTGTTCTATTTCTGTCTATGCATATATGTTTTAGGTCTGCAACTCTGCATGCCGGTGAGCAGTGGTGGATATGCAAGACCTGGAGTGAGTTTATTTAACGAAAATAAATAATAATAATAATAATAATAATAATAATAATAATAATAAATATTATTATTATTATTATGGAATGAAATTAATTAGAAGCAATGAGCTGTTTAACTGAATAAAGGTAAAGTATTTAGAGAGCTGAAAATGGAATGAAACATAAAAAATAAAATAAGTTAGCCACTAGTTCACTAAGTGGATGAAAAACAACTAATTGTACGTTTTAGCATATGGAATAAAAATAAGTTGAGTATCAGGTAAATAAGAAAAATCCGCGCACATAGATATGGTGTTAAATTTCCTTGTATCATTTACTTGTGATGCATTGATGAAACAAACATATCATGTGTTTGCTTTAATTACTAATAAAAGGAGATATTTTGTTTCCTCCATGAAAGTGTTACCATTTTTAATTTTTTTTTCTCAACAAGTAATATATATATATATATATATATATATATATATATATATCGATAAATCAACATAATATATAAGTTATCATTTTTTATTGATAGATATTAATTAAATATTATTTATTAGTTTTTATTAATAAAAGAGTTTGAATCAGTAATTTTTCTCTCTCTCTCCGGGCTGCAAACTTATAACTCCAAGTATTATCATTTTGTTACGGATGTGTGTTAAAATTAAGAAAACACAGCTTTTCAGAGCATGGAGATGCTTACTAAGTTTCTTAGCCTAAGCAACGGTTTCTTCCGAGTTCTTCTGTGTTGGAGCAAAGTGACGTGGTAGAATGGTTTCGTAAAAAATTGAGAGTGTTCCTTATATAAGGAACTGAAACTTACAAATAAAATACTATTTTCCTCATCAACTATCCGTAAAAAAAGAGGGAAAATACCAAACCAGAGGTCGCACACATGGAGGAAGGGGCCGCGACGATGGTGCCACTCGGAAGAAGCCATGCGCATGGAGGAAGAGGTTGGCATGCCGCACGAGGTGGACAGAGCGCGAGGTGGAGACCGTGCACATGAAGGAAGAGACCGACACGGTGGAGATGGAAGAAGAGGCCGCACGCATGGGGTGGTGCTGATGGAGCTTCTAATAGGGAAGGCAGACACAACGGAGACAGTGGTTTGGGTAAGGGAAGGTCACATGGTGAGCGATGAGCAGAGAAACACAGAAAGAAGAAGCACAAAAAGAAGGAAGAAAGAAGAGAACCAAGGCTATGGAATTGAGAAAGAAGAGAAAGAAGCACAAAAAGAAAGAAGAGGAAGTGGAAGACAGAGAGAGGTGGGTGGAGAGTGACATAGGGAAGAAGGGTCTGGAAGTATGATGGGTTTTAAATTTGAAGGGTTAAGTTTTTTTTATTTATAAAAAAAAGCATAAATCCTAATTGAGAACAGAAGTAAAAACAAAATGTTGAAGGTTAAAATAAATATAGATCCCAATCAATTGAGAGCAAAATATATATAAAAAATTAATTTGTATTTTATTTTTCTTCAATTATTCATAATATATTTTTTATTTGTATATATAAAAAATAAAAAAAATATTAAGTTTTATTAAAAAAATTTAAATATGTAGATTTTTTTGGGTTTCTTGTGATTTCTTGCATTAAAACAAAATATTAGATGAATTTCTTAAGAGTGACATGATATTGTAGGAACCACAAAAAATTTCTTAAGAAATCCATTAAAGATGCTTAACATTGGGGGATGCTCTCACTTTGCATACGAATATGAATGTGAGCCACAGCCACTCATTTGCTAAACAAACATATATAATATTAACTTTATGTTTAGTAGTTATTACAAAATAATATAGCCATTATAAAAAAATATATGAACAACTGGGATGAAATAATAAAAATCAAGGATAAAAAAACTAATAAAATTAAAATGATAAGATTCTTCTACTTCTTATTCGTTTTATGGGTTGTTTTACACCAATTAGCATGTTTCAAAAGTCGCAAATTCCATTCATAATAGGGAGGTAATACAAGACAAGTACTATCGAACGAACAGAAACACCAAAAGTAAGTACACAACCAATATTGCTAATGCTAGTTATGGTAAGAAAAAGAGTATGGCCTGCTGCCAGTGCTTAGGAAAATTTGTTTATGTCAGTATATATTTAGTGGCGGGGTCGGAGGCAGCTGAAAAAAGTAAATTTAAATCAACACTTTATATACAATATTGTGAACCTGTTCAAAATATAGTTATTTTTGTAACAAGATGTAGATAATAGTTTAATAAATTATTTAGCCTCTCAAATTTTACTAATCCTTCAAAATAAATATAAGAATATACTCCAGTACATTCATATATCATCATTCTATTTGTAATGATAAATAAAAAAGAATATAAATAGCAACTACCTAAATTAAAACTTAAAAGTCCATTTCAAAAATGTAATATCAAACTGCAGAAAGAAAAAAAGTGGGTACAGAAAGCAAATTAGGCCCAAATAACAAAAACCTAACATATTATTCTTTTCTCCTTCTCTTTGTCCTCTTTGCAGTGCTGCGCCGTTTTTCTTTCTAGTTTCCATTACCATGAGCTGTTTTCATCCAAATCAGTGACCTCCAAAGTTGCAACGGTTTTCGATGACGGGAATGGTGGCCAAACCTCCATGACAGGGCTCTTCCAATGCAGAGGTGACCTCTCCAACTCCGATTGCTACAACTGCGTGAGCAGGCTCCCGGTCCTCTGCAAATGAATTTTTATGTCCGCACTTGCGGTCATTTGCCCCACCGTGGGTCCGCCACTGGCCTAGTTTCATAATATGCTTCCTGTTTTCAGCAAAGTTCAGAAACAAAGCCTGGACTACGACTACGGGTTAGATCATTCACATGCATGGATCACAACATGATCTATATATAAGATAGCTACTTTCTCTATACTGGCAAGTGGCAAGTACAATCCACGTGGGAGACAAGGGCGTGCAGGTAAGCCTAGCCTTAAAAGGAGAATTGCATTTAATTTCAAGACTATAATAATCAACAAAATATTACATCAACTCTTATTATATTATTTAATACATAGAACAAAATATATATGATGTATAATGTGATAGAAAAAAAAAAAAATAATAAAATAATGTTTAAAACTATAAAATATTTATATATCATTACTCTCAATCAAAATAATTCATTTGCAAACCAAAATAATTCTAAGGCACGAAACCATCACCACACCCATCATTGGCTCAAAAGTCCCAAGATGTAAAAGATACAACTCGTCAAGAGGAAACCATAACTGGGACTTGAAAGAGAGCTAGCGTTGACAAGTGAAAATCAGTGAGTACCACGCAAGACTAGGAGAAAACGATGAAAAACAAGATCTAACCAATAGCTGGCAAACTGAAAGAGAGAATGTGAGAGGCACCATGCATGCAAGGCAACTATGTTTTTGTGTCGTGGAAGAACAAGGTCCATATTATAAGAATAACAAATGAATCAACTCAATGAGCCAAGAGATTGATTAGATGGAATTATAAAATTAACTTGATAGTTAGAGAAAAAAAGGAAAAAAAATCATTGATTTTAATCTCTTTCCATCACTAACAAAATATAAGTAAATTAATAACTAATAACCGATAAAAAAAGAGATGAATTAGATTGGGTTAATAAATCAAACTTAATTTCTAAAACACAAACCTACTAGCTAGAATCAACTTTGAATAGCTGAGATGAGTTAGTGGGACGAGACGGAATGTGCACATCCTTTTAAAAAAAAAAGGTGTTTATCAAAATCAATTAACTCTTCAATTTTTTTAAAATGAAAATACATCAAAATTATCTGAACCAACTAGTATGTTGTTTTAAGGGAACCAACTAGTATGTTCTTAATTGATTTGATTTAATTAGGATTTGAAAAAAATTACAAAATCAAATCAAATCGAACAAGTTCATTTTCATTGATTTGAATTTTTGTCTCTTAAAATCAAACCGTAAACACTACTATATAGAAGCATATATAATTGAGCTAAAAATCTTGAACTCATTGTAAGAACTCATAATGAAAAGAGAGGAGTATATTGTGATTTGTCTTCTAAATCAAGTTACTATATTGCATAGAAAAAAATAATAAATGATCATAACTGATATTAAAAAAAATAATAAATAATATTATATGAAAAATTAACTATACTACCATTGAGATACTCTTTTTTTTTTTAAATTAACCGATGAATCTTGTTTAGTTAATTAGATAAAATATATAAATTATTGTAAACTTGTACAATTTAAATAATGCCTTTTTTACTTTTATTAAATAATATTTTTTATCGATTAAATGTTAGTTATTAATTATTAATTTTTTATTATTTGAGAATTCAAATCCATAAAATCTTTTTTTTTGTTTTTTTATTATTAAATTAACCTTGTAACTCGTTTCATGTAATAATGTTTAGTTGAGATTATTTTTGTTTCATAATTTATAGTCTTTTATATATTGTAAAATGTCAAATAACTTGATAAGAATTAAGAAGAGAGATTTTTTTTTTGTAAAAATATAATAAAAGTTAATATAAAAAAACCGATATTCTTATTAGCTTAGATGTTAATATAAAAAGTTTGAGCGAGTGAGAGAGAGCGCTTAACCTCATCGGGTCAACTTTGTTGAGTACCCATAAAAAAGTGAAAAAACTAAAATATGAGACAGATTTTCACCGTGGCAAAATGGACATGAAGCCAACCTCCCATTTTGTATCCAATCTCACCAAGGGTGATTGATCAGCAATACACGCTACGAATTGGCCGTATAAAAACCCAACGTTGGGCTCAGAAAGAAACTAAAAAAGGGTATGGAAATGAAGTCAACTTTGGCAATGATTACTGAAGTCTGAAGCTGAGAAACAAGATGAAATTCTGTGTTATGCATATATATATATATATATATATATATATAAGGAACAGCTTATTTACTACTCCCCAAGGGCCTCTAGTCTTGTTCTTGGATGTTCAAGCGAGAAGCCCTTGAGGGAGAGTGAACAACCAACCCCTTCATTGATTATCACTTGATTTGGCTTGGCTTGTGTTAATTAATTCCTTGAAGAGGTCCATATAACACAAGCCCTTTTTATACACTCTGCACAAAGTAGAAGCTGCCTTAAAATGTCGTTGACTTTTATTATGTGGGGTCTCCATATCTTGTTTTGTGGCAAGATATTGCTTCACAAGAGGATCTCCAAATCGTAGAGGGTACGATATCAATTGCTCAAATTAATTGGACGCATCGGGAAAAATATATTTTAAAAATTAAAGAAAACATGCATACATGTATATATGTACATATATCTTATCAGAGGGGTACTGGCCTAAGATATAATTCGCACCGTCGATCTCGAGCATGATCACTTGGGTAGAATAATTAACAGGATGGCCTTTAGCAATCATGAAGAGCAGTAACACAGATCGAATATAGCAGCTTGCATCTCAGCGTTATCTTTAATCCCATAAGCATGCATTAATTGCTGTTTGACATTCCTTGTGCTTCTCCTTTTTTCCTGTCTTGGTATTTTTTTGTTTGGATTTTATCCCCGGGAAAAAATATAAATTATAAATTAAAAAAGGGGAACCGTGTGCATTGACATAAATCACTCTGCATGAGTATTTAATTTTCAAGTCTTCATCAACAACAATTCCATATACCATTTATTTTTTCAGTTTTTATTTATAACATTCAATTTAAAATTTTTCTTGTATTAATTATTTTTAAACTAGAAATAAATATTTAAATGAAAGAAGAGTATTACTGCAAGGATAATTGAAAATAATATAAATTTATTGTTGTTAATGAAAAGAGAAACAACAGTTATTTGCCAATCACATTTAATGTTGAAACTCTTAAAAAAAAGTGCTTAAAGTAAATGAAAAAAAAAACATTTGAGCCATCATGAGAACTAAAAAAATCTAACGGTTTTTAAAAAAATATCCTTGGTGAGGAAACATATTTGCCCTTCTCACCCTAAACTCCGTCTTAATTTTAATACCTTTTTTTAATAAATAAAATGATAAAATATTATAATAAATTTGAATCAATCTGATTTCAATTGATCGGACATTTTAATATGTTTTTAAATTACATGCTTAATATAGTTAATTTTAAATTGATTTTATATTGTTAAAAAAAATCCAAATTCCAAAACGAGGTGAGCACTGCATTCTCTTGTCTGTCCCTACATTTAGCGCGAAAATTAGAATTTAATAGTGTGTGCAGTGAAATTTAGCGGGATAGGATTTTGATTGGGGGATTTCTCTGTTCCGAAGGCATGGATTCGTTACCACCTGCAAAACGGCGTCATGAGAGCAAAGACGGCGAGACTGAAGCTTCAACGATGTCACCGGTTGTGATCTTCGCTCATGCTGCCGGTGCTCCTTTCTCTTCTGATTACATGGATTTTATTTTAAAATTACAAAATGGGTTAAATCTTGTTATAGGCTTTATTGTCTCTATGTTTTTGATAGATGGAAGAACATGTTAAAGGAGGCACTGCACGCTGTTGATGTTGTCACTTTTGACTATCCTTGTGAGTTTGTTTCTAACTACATCCCTAGTATTCCATTTTTCATTTTCATTCTATTTTTTAAAAAGTGCATGATCTCTAGTTGTGTGAACCTCGAGATAATTGTGTTGTGTTAACTCGGACGTGAATTTAATGGGTTTGTCATTCGCTAGACATGTCTGCGAAAAAGAAGGCTTCTCCTAAGGTGGAAAAACTGGTGGAGTTTCACTCAAATTATGCCAAGGAAAATGCAACTAAGTACCCTGGTCATCCCCTGATACTTGCAGGCAAATCAATGGGTTCAAGGTAGGCATTCCTTCTTTTTTTTCATATTTGGATGGGTTTAATGAATTGAGGGAGGTAAAGGTGATAATAGAGACTTTGGATAATATGTACTTGAGTATTGTAATGTGCTACAATGTGATGGTGTTGTTCATAAAATCTAAAGCACTAAGCCTTATTTGTTGTTATCAATCCTAACTAAATAATGATACAAATCATGATATATCAGGGAATATGGAAACTAGAAAAATTAAGGAAACTAATCATAAGAGATATTCTATATATATTCTGGATATTCTAACAGGACATATGTATGTTGGGTTGAGGAAGTCCTAAATCAGTTTATTAGTATCAAGATATTTATGACATGATGTATCTTGTGTTTATTTTGTTATAGAGTTGGCTGCATGGTGGCTAGCATGAAAGAGATTAATGTTTCTGCTGTAGTATGCTTGGGCTACCCATTAAAGGTATGATGTTCTTTTTTATGATTTCATGCCAATCTTTGAACTACGGGATAAACTGATTGCATATGTTTTTTTTTTGCTCCTTTTACCTTGGGGTAGTAGGTGTACTGTAGAAGATTTCCAGCTATTTGTCTAAGGGTATACTAACTCCTTGCCTAATTTTTATTTTCTCGATAATTCAAAATCCACTTATCCCTTTTGTTGATGATTATAGTTTAATCACAAATTTCTAGTATTTTAAATATGCCCCTTTCCTAAGCATTTTGCTTCCTTTGTCATTTTGACCTTCCGGTAGCCATCTTAATTTGCCCACTTAGTTGATGAAGTTGTCGTCCTTGGAAAGAATTTATACAAAATTGACGAGGAGAAATATAAATTAGTGTGGAGCTCTGAATCCAATAATAATTTTGATATTAATCATCTTAATCCAATAATCCACTTTATTATGCCACTCCTTTGAATATTTTCCTTTTCATTCCTTCCTGGCTGGCTGTATCATCTGCACTTGTGATGCTCAGTTTTCTGTTTGAGCATTGTTTGCATGCCACATTTAAGACATTATATTTGGTGCATTGGTTTCCTGTGGTTGTTTTGGTAAAACAGAGATGTCATTACAACTAAAGTACAAATTTTAAATAACATAACTACGAATCACATTCTTTTAGTTGCCAATGTTGCAGGGAATCAATGGTGCAGTTAGAGATGAAACACTGTTACAGCTAACAGTTCCTACAATGTTTGTACAGGTAGTTTTTTCTTTTCTAATTTGTCATTAACCATTGTGGT
Source organism: Glycine latifolia (assembly GCA_013407115.1). NCBI lineage: Eukaryota > Viridiplantae > Streptophyta > Magnoliopsida > Fabales > Fabaceae > Glycine > Glycine latifolia. The sequence goes on from CM023942.1 coordinate 34,123,274, forward strand.
ATTGCAGGTATAGTCTTATAGTCACAATTCTGCCGTTTCATACTCTTGATATATTGAATGACCTGTCAAATTTTTCATATTCTATCAGTATGGGTAATAACACATAAATTGCTTGTGTTATGTTAATGTCTCTCTTAATTCTATCCTTGTGTGTGTTTATGTGTGTCTTGTGTAGGGCAGCAAGGATGGTCTCTGTCCACTTGATAAGTTAGAAGCCAATCGGAAGAAGATGAAACCACCCAATGAGCTGCATTTTATCGATGGTGGTGACCACTCTTTCAAGATTGGTAAGAAGCACCTGCAAGCAAACAATTCCACCCAAGATGAAGCTGAAGATGTTGCTGTGCAGGCTATTGCTGCTTCCATTTCCAGGTCTCTTGAAGGTGCTTCTTACCAATCTTGGTGCATTGGTTTCCTGTGGAATTGTTTGAAGATGTCTCACAGCAAAAGCAATATTCTTGTTGCTCTTGCAGTGAAGAAAAATCCAGTTGGAGGTACATTGATAAAAATATCCTCATTATTGAATATTATTCTATTACTTAAACAATATTTATGCACCCATATTAATAATTGTACTTTTAAAAGTGTTATTTTTAATTTTTATCAACGTTATAAGCATTCGTTGTACTAAAATCAATTCTAACATAAATGATAAATTTTCCTAAACATAAATTGGTTCACTTAAAATTTAACTAAAATCAATTTTGCAAAATCAAGTTTACTCAAACAATTTTACAAACTTCAATCCAAACAGACTAGGCTACAAAGGTGATATAAGATCCTGTTGTTGAACAGACCAGTAAATGTAGGTAAACTTCAAAATATATTATCTATCATAAGATACACACAGCAAAGTGAAATGTTGGAATTTATTTTTCCCAACTATTTGGGTACAAGAACAACATCATGAAATCGTAAACACTTTGTGACGATGTTTTTTCCGTCAGTTAAACAGGTTTTCTTTTAGTTGCGTCCTGCTTGCAGTTTCCTCCTTTCTGCAGACGTAAACAGAGAAGTCAAGACTTATCAATGAAACAAACAGAATCCTGTTCTAACCCAACATGCAAGCATTTAATGCAAAATATTTTCGTTTCCATGTGATGATTTTTAACTATAGACTTGTACTCCTGTGCATATAAGTGCACTTAGTTACCTTTGTCTTTGGGCACTTCTCATCATCACTTTCACTATCACTGCTGCTGCTGCTGTTGCCTCCTTCATTGTTATTATGGCGGGATAAGCCATTCTTAATCCTCATGAACAAGTTCATATCCTTCTTATTGTTGTTGAGCTCTCCATTCTTCTTTGCATGAGCCCCAAAGCATGTTGTAGTGGTATCATAAAGATAAGGGTCCTTCTCCTCGGTGTGGGTAATTTGTGCTTGGACAACAGTAACTGTGATCTGGGTTTTGGAGACCCCATGTTTTTTGTCATTTTGGGTCTGAGTTTGGCCATAGTAGTGAGCCTCTGTTTTGGTGCCATTGTGGCCTTGGGACTCAACCTGAGTTTGGCTATAGCATTGAAGTTGATTTTGGTTGCTGCCATGACGCCCTTTGAAAGCCTTGCTAGTTATCTCAGATAATTTTTGGCCGAACGAGCTGTGTTGGGTTTTGGGACATACTTCAATTGCAGTATTGGGTTTGTGATGGCTTTTTGGTAGGCTAACTTCAACTGTGGTGTTGGGTTTCTCACACTGAGCAGAAGCCATTGCAATAGTTTGTGTTGCTCAGTTGTGATTTATTTGTTTCCTTGCAGCTGCATGGTAGCTTATTAAGGGTCTTTTATTGGAATGGTGAGGCTCCTCCCCTCCCTCTGTAGTGGAGAAATAAAGTAACAATTTCAATTATGCTTTCTTGAAATATGGTCTGAATAAAAGTAGTCTTATCATTTATCAAGAAACAGAAAACGGAACTTATTCTCTGCGTCCTTCCACAACATATCAAAAAATAAATTGAGAGAACCTAATTTCATGGCGTTAGCACCATAGATGGCACAGACATGTTGATTAAGTTCCCACTCAATTTGTGGACCAAGAATTTAAGAAAAAGAAAAGCTATGGAAAGCTGAGATGGCATTTTCGTTTCTGGTGAACAACTCATGGCATATTGGCTATTAATTTTTTCTCTCGTCTGTTAAGTATTCGGTATCTCAAAAGTTGTTTATAAATACATTTATCTAATATATTGAGAATTATAAACTTTGTAATTCAGAGTTCAAATTTACAGGTTAAAAATGGCTCCATAAGTTTTTTATTTGTATTATTAGAATCATAATCTCCATTATTGATTAGAAGCAGTTAAACACATCTTTCTGTTTTAAGCTTCTTATCACCTTGACATTGAAGTTAAGCCTCTTATTTGCTTGATCTTTCTTGTAAATAAATTTATATAAAAAAAATCGATTGTTGAAAAGCTAACCCAAGCCCCTGAGTAACAAAATTAAAGTAATTAATGTATGAGTCATGATATATGTTTACAACTCCATTGGTTGTTTATCGACTATAGATTTGATTATTTTGCATTCTCTAACCGTGACACATGTTAATGTAAAAATGTTTTAGATTAATTTGGTGATATGTTCTCATTAAGTTTGGGTGAACTCACGACGATATCTCTAGGCCAGAAATCAACAAAATCAGAAAATCAAAACATCTTTTTAAGTTTTTTTAGCTTTCTATTTTAAATTCTTACTATTCATGTTTTCCCTTACACTTTCACATTTTCCGTCACTTCTATAGTCTAAAAATTAGTTTTTGAAAGTAATTTTATAATATAATTTTTGAAAGCTAAAAGACAAACACAATAGTGTAGTCTACAAATGTTAACTCTAGCACAGAGCATATTTTTGGTTTCATATTTGGCTTTAAGGGAAACTTTTCCCTTAGGAAAATATTTTAGAGTTTCTATTATGAAAAAAATTGGAAGACCTAAGGATTTTCAATACCTTGTAGATATAGTCAAAAGTAAATTTTCAATTTGGAAGCTGTTGTCCTTTGTTAGTTGTTCATCATCATCAACAATACCTTTAACTCAAATTAATTGGGGTCGGTAGTAGATGAAGTCAATGATAGATTGAAATAAGACAAAGAAAGAGAAAGAGAGAGAAAGAAAAAAATGGAAATAAGATAAAAAAAAGAGGGAGAAAAAATTAAAATAAAATAAGAGAGAAATAAAGAGAAAAAAAACTAAAATAAAGAAACGATTGGAACATATACCTACTAACGAGTTTAACTCTTGTTAGTTGTTGTATAACTAAATTTAGATAAGTTATTGAAGTTATCCCAATTCATTCCAATGAAGCCTACAATCTAGATGCTGGTTGTGGTGTGATCTTAAGGGGAGAATTTGGCCAATGCATGGTTGGAGGATTTCTTAAAATTCTTGGGCAAAATCTCCGCTAATGTGGCTAAATTTTTTTTATATTAGTTGTCGCAATCAGAAACTTTTGAGCAGGGACTAGAAAGTCCAAATTTGTCATATTTACAAGGAAGCAATTGTATAAATTCTCTTGCAAATCTTGTTAATGTTATTGCTTTGTAGTTTTTCTCTTTTTACAATTCAATCTGTTTTGTTAATCAATAAACAATATACAGTTAGTAAATTACTCCCACTTTAGAAGACACATACGAGTCATGAGAGTGAGATTACTGTTAAATATTGGACATGATATAGAGATTACAAATCAAAAATAAAAATAAAGCAACAAGTGATTTTAACACCAAACCAAACAGTTTTATTCGTATAATAGGAAGCTCGAGTTGTTTATATCATAGTACGTGCATTTGTTTTTTTATAGGTCTCAATCTCAGACTTGCACCATAATCCATAACCAAAGTACATTGGTTTTTATTTAATAAGTACTTTTGTTTAGTATCTTCTTTGCTATAATTTTGTTTTTTTTTTAAAAACTGGACAGCAATCACCACACATTGTATATTGGACTCTCTGACACTGAGGAGTTGCGAATTCTGATCCTGGAACTCCAATTATTATTATTAGCACAGTGCTGAATTTTATTCCTGCATGTACGTAAATATACACCAATATATGAGGAATCAAACTGAGAACAACACAAGAGATGAAATCAATGAATAATATGTTATATTTATGATTAATTAATGACTTGCCTTCCTCTTGTGGCAAGTTTCGTTGTCGCTCTCACTGTCGTCGCTGCTGTCGCTGCAGCTGTCACCTGATAGGCGATCCTTGATGTTCTGCAGAAGACCTCTCTTGTGCTCCCTCTTAACTCTCCCATGGCCTTTTGTGTTGGAGCCATGAGTGGTGAGTTGTGTTTGGCTGCAACCGCATTGCGTTTGAGTTTTGGTGGTTAAGTGGCTTGACCCTGACTGGGAAACCACTTTGGTTTGTGTGGTGTGAGTTTTGGTGTTGATGCCCTTTGAAGAAGTCTGAAACCTTCTGCCCAAACGAGGCGTTCTGGCTTTTCTGTTGGCAGCTCTTTTCGCTGCTTTTGTGGCACTGAACGGAGGCCATGCTGATAAATTCAAGTGTGTGTGTTGCTTAGTTTGTTTCCAAGGTTTGAGACCAAAGCCCTTATATATAGGAAGACATTCATAAGACAAGAGACTTACTACTTACTACCGTTCCATCAATCAACAAACTTGGAATCTCCTTTTTCTTAATGGAACCAAGAATATGTATATATATCACTATTATCTTTGTATCATTTTCTATAGTATCATCACCTTTTTTTTGCCCAGTGAATATATACCAAATTAATTTCGTTCAGAAGATCATCAAAATAGACTAGAGAATTGAGATGAGCATCCATTATATATTTAAAATTTTCTTATTATTTGTATTTTCTGATTCTTTATAGAAGGAAATGAACATTGGTGTCTGCGTTTGCAACGAGGGAAATATCAAAATTGATGAGACAATTTTTTTAATTATTGTTAGATTTTGCTTCCAATATATCTTTAGTTTGGTTGAAAATAGTGAAAAATAAATTTTGTGTTAAATAAAAAATTACAATGAAATTGCTTTTACAATAAAATATATGAACATAAATAAGTTAATTTCAAAATAAAGTTTCACCAAAACCAATTTAAAAAAAATAGTTTTATTCAAAATTATTTACAAATTTATCCAAACATGCACACACTTAAGCAGGTGATATACTCAACTATAATTTATGTGATGGACGAGTCATGATGTAATTAATCATATATTAATCATTTGATGTTGTTGGATAAGAGTAAAAATAAGTTAAATCAAGTTGACTATGATAAATCTGATTTTCATTAAAAAGATGAAGTCTAAATCTAATCTATTTATTTTTAGTAAACCTTTTTTAAAAGTTTAGTTTATTTAATTTGCATAAAAGTTTGACTTAACATGATATGCATTATGATATTTAGTAAACTTAATACACAAGTTTTTTTTTACAGACTTAACCATACTTTTTAGAAAGTGGTTTTATGTAGTAAACAAGTTAAGCCAAATCAGATCATTTTTCATGATAGGTTTTCACCTTAGTGATAACTAGCATTATAAAGTTTCTTTCCTTTTTTACATAATTGTGTATCACGATGATGCATCTACAGCTACGTATATATGAAGGTGGAGAGTAGAGATCCCCGGCAGTTTCCAATGGCTCAAATTTTGATATGTGTTCATAACTATGGCTTTTATATTAAATAAAATTTTTAAACTAGCTGACGAAGATATCCTAACTCTCTTGTGTTGACCCTATTATCCATCTTGATATAATATAAGTTTCTTCCTTCAAAATAAAAGTAAAGCCAAGGTGGGGAAATCAATGATGAGTTTGGCTGCTAAAATATCTCCTTTTATTCAAAGAAGACAATTATAATGAAGCATTCAAATGTTGACTTTTAATAACACAGAAAGAAATAATGCGTTGGCTATATATATAAATAAAAAAAAAGAGGCCTTGGTGGGAAAACAGCAGTAAGTTTCGAAACTTTAACAACAAAATTAAATACCCCCAAAAAAACACTTGAAACGCTGTGCACCCGAACTAAATTATGTTAATCGTTGTCCGTTTAGTTTAAATTCATGCTAACTAATTATCCACCATGCTTTAAGCCTACTTACATGATAACATAGATTTGGATCAGTTACCTGTTTTAGATTCTTGTCCAATTTTAAGATAAGAGCATAAATTATTAGATATTAATTAATCAAATAGTTGTTTTTGTTTTTGTATGATTTGGATCAGTCACCAGTTTTAGATTCTTGTCCAACTTTAAGATAAGAGCATAAATTATTAGGTATTGATTAATCAAATAGTTGTTTTTGTTTTTTTATACAAAAACAAAAACCAAACTCTGGGAGAGCATTCAAAAGGGTTAACACAACTAAGAGAACTAGAGTACTGTATATAAAGAGAAATCTCCTCTTCCTCCCGATATACTATCTCCCTCTTCCTCCCTATATACTGGACTCCTTCTTACAGTGAATAATTCATATAAAAATTAATTTTCTCATCAAAGGTTACTTATTTAACCATTATTTATGCAAATCCTATATAGCGAGAGTTTAATTTTTGATACATAATCCGAATAAAAATATACTCTATCTATTAATTAATGCTCTTGATATAATTTTTTTAAAGGAATACTAATACAAGTCAATGATTTTCAATAATAATGCAACTAATTTTTTAAGAGAATAATAATACAGTTCATGAATAAATCAGTGTGCTTTATTTATTTATTGTGGTGTGTATATGTGTACTAACAAGCAAAACAAGAGACTACTAAAACAACTTTAAAAGAAATTAAATGACTGTTAAAATAACTCCTCCGTCAAATGTTGTTTTGAGAATTGAGTAGATAGCAACAACCAAGGTGAGCAACAGTAGAGAGTATGAAACTATCTATTTATTTTAAGTTGACTTGGCCACTTAGGCGAAGAAGATCAACGAAGAAATTGAGTAGATGAAAAGAACCATGTCACGTAAGCAGTCTTCTATGTTTCTTCGTTTCTCTTTCTCTTGGGTAATAGTAGTAAGGGACAAAAGCGATCACGCGGAGTGAGGTTTGAAAATTCATTTGAACCCTTCAAATTAAATCATGCCTCTCAGGAACAGGGACCCTATCATTTGAAGTGGACTCGGTCAGCTTTCTTATTCATCACACTATTCACTGACCAAATACCGGTCTTTGCTGAAAAACTCGCACATCTCAGTCAAACTTGGACTTTCAAACCTCCAGCACTTGCTCCTCATTTGCCACCCTTTAAATACAAGGCCTTCATTCAGCAAAAGACACACCTTATCTCTCACTAGCCTAATTCGCTCTCTTCTACGACAAACCACTCAATCCTAAGAAATCCATTTGAAGTTTCAAGTCTCGTTCTGGCTAAGCCCATGTTCATTGTTTACTATACCTCACTACTCCAAGGCTCTCGTAATTTTCTTCAGCAGAAAAAGAAACTATTGCTTCTAGATACAAGTGCATTTCCAGAGAAGAGCATCATCTACGACCACTTTGGCAATATTATTAAACAAGACAAAAATGGAGAGTGACTTGAGCTGGGAGCAGAACAAACTCATCAATGAGCTAATTCAGGGGATGGAGGTAGCAAGGAAATTGAAGGCAGACTTGAGGATGCCGTATTCAGTTGACACAAGAGATTTGCTTGTGCAGAGAATATTATCTTCTTATGAAAAGGCTCTACTGATTCTAAGATGCAGAAATGCATCAACTTCCGAGTTGCAGGGCATGAATCAAGCAACACCAACTTTGCTACCCGAGTCCCCATTATCTGTCCATGGAAGTCCTCTGAGCGAGGACGTTGATGGGGCCATCAAGGATCACCATAATTCAAAGAAAAGGTGAATATTACTGAACAGACTTTGGTAGCTGTTTTCTGCCACATAAACATCAGCTATGTCTGGTTACTGGTTATACTATAGCTCCTAACTTGTATTTGTGTTTCTTTTTTGATTGCTTTCAGAAAGATAACGCCCAAATGGATGGATCATGTAAGAGTGAGCTGTGAGAGTGGTCTTGAAGGACCACATGAAGATGGTTACAACTGGAGAAAATATGGTCAGAAAGACATCCTTGGAGCCAAATATCCCAGGTGAGAGAACTTCCCTCAATTCTGCTTTAAAAAGAAACACAAGTTTTCTTAAGGATAAAACTGCCTCCACCTTGGCCAGCTTCTAATTAACGACTAATTGTGACAATTTGCAGAAGTTACTATAGGTGCACCTTCCGCAACACTCAGGGATGTTGGGCAACAAAGCAAGTGCAGAGATCAGATGAAGATCCCAAAATATTTGACATAACTTACAGAGGAAAGCATACCTGTTCTCAGGGAAAAATTGCCGTTCTGCCACCTAAGTCACCAGAAAAACAAGAGAAACCAGCACACAATCATAACATTGATATTCACCATGCACAGGCATCACAAGAAAGCCTTGCAAAGTTCAGAAATATCTTGTCTGTCAGCACAGATAATCTGGACAATGGAGATATGGCATCTCCTTTCACTTTCCCTTCCACTTCATTTGGATGCATGAAACAAGACAACCACAGCTTGATTCCTTTGGCCCTGGAGAATGACTCCTTCTTAGGCGACCTGTACCAAACACACCTGTTATCCCCAACAACACCAGAATCAAACTATTTCCCATCTCCAACTTTCCAGATGAATGATTTTGATAGGATCTACAACAGGCCACATTCGGAATCCGATATCAATGAGATCATTTCCACTAACACATCAGCAACCAATTCTCCAATTCCTGATTTCAATTTCTCACTTGATCCGGTGGAAATTGATCCAAATTTCCCTTTCAATACCCCAGGTTTTTTGTGCTGATTGCACTATAAATGGAATACTATAAGCATGTAGTCTTCCTAAAACGGGACAATTTCAGACAGCAGTAGAATTGTAGAATAAAGAATGAGCAACTGCAGCACTTATGAATGTCCTTGTAGTCAATATCAGAATTACAATTTTGGCTCCGTGTTAGCAATTAGCAGTATGTACTTTCAAATAAAATAGTTTCTGCAAATTTGCATTGGTACAGCTTACAAGACACGTCTTTAGTAGAAGAGCATTAAAGGGGGCAGATAAAAAATTACACATCAAAATTGGATACGCTGGCCAAAACTCTGTAATTTCATTCCAATTGATGATTTAGTTACACAAATGTCCATTTTTATTTACAACAGCCCCAGAGTCTGAAATGATACAAATATATAGTGATAATGACAATAGAATGACTTGTAACATGAAATCTGCATCCTACGATTCTTCTTGTTGTTGTTCTACTCGTCCAAGACTGAGTTAGGAGTGGAAGCATTTTGATCTTCTTGTGAATTTTGAGCTTTTCTGAGAGCCTCTCTGAGACCCAAGACAATGACCAAGTTAGTGAGAGTGAGGAGTGACTCAGCCCCACCATGTAACCAGTTCACATTGGACAAAGAAGTCCTATAATGCACCTTCGCTGTGTAACATAAAAACACAAATCACACATCCATCCATCTTCTTTAAATTTATCAAATTGGACATCATTTTCAAAAAATTAACTCACCAGCTGGTACCGTTTAATTCTACAAGGTTCAAAACACAGAAAATCGGCAACGTTTATATGTTAAAGCATATGATAAAAATAAATGGAGCAAAGAGAAAGAGAGAGTGACTTGTGGCTCCTACAAAGACAAGCAAGAAGTAGAAGCCGAAGATGGTGAGGGCATCCCTCTTCTTTTTTGGAGGCTGTTTTCGTGGTCATGTTGCAGAAATCTTCTTGTTCACTATCTAATCATCTCTTGCTTCAGCTTGATGCATGCAACATTGGGACCGTTCAACTTCTCAACCTGTTATCCAAACGGGCTGGCCCATTTACTAACTGCTCTATTGGGCTAGCCTTCATTTAAAAGGTGCCAATTATTTTGAATGTTGGTTGATTAAATTAGATATAGGCATGGCAATGCGGCGGGGCGGGGCGGGACGGGGGCAGGTATTGCATTTCCCGTCCCCACATCTGACTCAAAAATCGCTTTCCGATCCCGTCTCCGATCTTTGTTGGATTTTAAAATTCATCCTCATCCCCACCCCTGTTGGGGGTCGAGTTTTTCCCGCCCCTGCTATTTGATAAAAATTAAAATAAATAAAAAATAATATAATTTTTTTTAAAAAAATCGGACGAAAATGTTAATTACGTAACAAAAAAATAATAACAAACCTATATTTAAAATATGTGATCATAATTTAAAAATAATAAAACAAAATCAATCAATTCAATTAAAAAAATTACAAAATAATATATCTTTTCATTTTTTTAATATTATTTATTACGAGGCAGGTGCGGGGTGGGTATCAATAATCTCATACCCGCCCCCACCTCCACTTTTGGCTATCGAGAAAAACCCAAATTCGATAAACTCGATTTTTCTCCATTAAAATCAGGACGAATTCGAGCGGATACCCACGGGTTCGGATCCTGCTGTCATGTCTAATTAGATACTACAAATCTAAAATATTACAATTACTAATTTGCTTACAATTTAAATATTGATTTAGAAAGTTGTTTAAATATAAATTAATCAAATAAATCATTATTTTAGTTTTTTAATTAAATAAATGAATAAATAAAATATAAACTAACGGGGCAATCAAAATGCTACTCCAAATCCGGAAATTACATTAAATATTAGCAGGTTTCGAGTTTTGTTTGATGTGTTGTAAATTAACTCACATTTGAATATTTGATTCAACCTACAACAAGATTGATCCATATGGACCGGACTCCCTTGATTGGCACACCTTATCTTTCTTCATAAAATTAGCACGTGCTATTGCTTTCTGGGTCCAGTTTTTATAATTGTTACGGGTCCCATTTGAAAAAGCCACAAAGGCCCATGCTGCACATTGATTTTCATCTTCGGGTTTAAATGCAAAACCGGATATTGCTTGCATATTTCAATAATGTAATTCATTGACGAACACGTTTAAAAAAGATTTTTTGAAAAGTATTAACACCTTTTAAATTTACCTTTTTTTAGAAAAAATATGTTTTTTCCCCTAAACTCGTAATCAAACTTGATTTTGGTTCATACACTTTCAAATTGATAAATTTAGTTCTCCAACCTTAAAAAATTATGAATTTTGCCCTTTTTCCAACCCTGAAAATTTAGTCTCTCTTTCTCTTTTTTTGATGCGTAGTCTCTTTCTCTTTCTTTTAGGTTTTACCTACATACATTGCAAAATGGGGTATACATTTAAAATATTTCATAAATAAATTAATAACACAGTTCATTCTTTAATAAAAACATCTAACTAGATAATGCATTCTTTAATAAAACATATCTCTAATCTGTAATCAGTTTAAAAATTTTCTATATATTTGCGGCAGGTTTGCTTTCACCTAATATAATTGGCACAAACAGCAGTATTTTCTTAAAACCATTCGTATGAAAATCATAAATTCAATTTCTTAACATTGAGGATTGCCATTATAAAAATATGAAGACTACTCTCTTAAATCAACTACCTTTAGGGAAAAAAATCAACAAAATGGCAATCTAACAACTTTTTGATTTTGAATTCCTGTGCAGGCGCACGTGTATAAATGCTTAACCGTGCTACCTCATAATAAATGAGCTATTAATTACTTATTATTTAAATTTGAATGTAGTTCATTAAATACAAAATAGATAAAAATAGAAAAAAGGGAAATGAGTGTGATTTAAATTTTAAAGACAATATTTTATTAATTGTCATAAAATAGTAAAGTTTTCTGTACATATTATATCTTGCGAAGATATAGTAAAGTTTGCCAAGCTTATTTTATTTTTAATTTCATTCTATGACATGACTTATTTTTTTATTATATATCTATCTATCTAAGTTCAAACATTTGTTTTGTCAAAAAAAAAAAAAAAAAGTTAAAACCTTTGTAGTTGATAAACCACTTCGGCTGTTGCCCATTGGCCTGAAAATGGATACACCACCACCCATATACGCGTCTCCTAGCTAGTTGACTCCGAATCCTAATTAGTGTACGCTTATAAATCTTTTTCGCTTTAATTTCGTGGGCCAGAAGTATATTTTATTTTATTAATAATAATGATAATTCACATAAACGTCCAAGTTACACATTCTTCGTACGCGATCCGATGATTCAAACGTTGCCTTGTAAAATAAAAATTAAACAATTACATCGTGAATCATCCAATTTGAAACTTATAACAAAAGCATAAACCAACTATACACATATGCTAATTTCTACGTGATGACATAAATTATTATTATTATCATCATCATCTAAAAGACTGAGTCAATTAATGTGTTAAGCACACGAAATACCGATAGCAGTGGTGGGCATAAACCGTTCCGATGACGACTTTCTGACGAAGGAAGTGATATCCGGCGAAAGCACACCCACCTCAAACTCTGGAAGTTCGGGAATTGTGGAGAGAACCGGTTCAGATTTATCATAAACAACGTAGAAACGGTCACTGGTATATTTCTCTGCCACTTGGAAAGCACTAATATTGTTACTAGTAGTATTACGGGTGCTAGAAATCCTTAATTTGTTGCTGGACTTGAAAACAAATCGAAGGAGTTTCTGGAAGGTTCGAGAGATCTTGAAAGACTTGTTGCTGTTGGACATGGGTGGTTGTGGTTGTGGTTGTAGTGATGAGAGACGACGTTCGGGTAAATGAGACATGGAAAGGGTTCTTCTATTGCTCGGGGAATTCGCTATTGCCGTGTTTAATTGGCGTTTGAAGGAGTCGAGCTCGTAGGAATCATATAGGGTGCTGCCACAATCCCAAACTTGGCTAAGCTTTTCTTCTCTCGATTTCTCCATGTTGTGAAGATATACAGTAGTGTTTTCTTAATTTTCGTGAGTGTTGTGTTGGATTCTACGTAGTTTATAGGAGGTGGTTTGCGAGGGAGGGATAGAAGATATAGATGAGTAAATAGTGAGGAGGGTTTAGAGAGAGTGACGTTTGACCACTTTTATGTGATGGTTGGTGAAGGATCAAACGCGGTAGTAATGACTTTGGGTTGTGACATGGAAAGTGTGGGTTTCAAGGATATTGACCCCATTACCATTAAATCCGTGAGGATACTTTCTATTTTTTTTTCTCAATTTCGGTGCAGCACTGTTATGTTGTTGCTAGTTGCCGGCTTTACATTGGGCAAAAATTATATATTAAACTACAGGTAAGCTTCTTTTCTAGAAAAGTTTTTTATAAAAAAATCGATCGCGTATAATTAAGTGGATTGAAATCAATTAATAATAAAGATATGCATAAAATGAGAAGAAGTGGGCCTTGAAAATCTTGAATCATGTGTAAGTATCATGTCATATCGCATTCACACGTACTAGTACATACTTGGCTATAAGTGCGATGATATTCAACCATGGATTGATTAATGGAATGAGTTAACTTAATTGACCAGTTAATTAAATTAATAATCAATTATAAAAATAAATAAATAAATAATCATGCGGACGCGTGGTCTTGCTAATATATAAAACCTCGACAAATTTAAGTATTTGCGTTTCCATTGTTGTGCAAGTTACTGGTGCTTTTTTCTCCATGAAGATAGGAATTTATGATCACTTAAAGGTAGGGTGGTTCCTGTAGTAGTTCAGATTAGTTTTGATCATATTTAACATTCAATCCAATTAAATTTAATCGATTCGGTTTGATTTTCAATTTTTTTTTAAAATTCAACCCAACTCAACCTGTTTATAAATTATTTGGTTAATGAGTTACTCATTTAAATTTGATCTTTTTTTCTTATAACTACTATTTTATATCATGATTCATCAAAATATCCAATATAATTAACATAATAGTGTAAATAGTCATTTTTGTCCCTGAATGTGTAGAGACCTGACAAATTCATCCCCGAAAGATGAATATTCAAATTTTAATCATCGAAAGTGAAAAAAGTGCAACAAATTTATTCATCCGTTAATTTCCGTCTGTTACCGTTAATGAAAGAACCTATGTGGCACAGAGGGACAAAAATGTCACAAAAATGATTGTCAACATGTCTGCTGAATAGATTTGATCAAAATGTCAGTAAATTTTCATTTGACCAAAACGTCAATAAGTTTTCATTAGATAAATTTGTCAGATCCCAAATTTCATTTCATTTAAAAGTAAAATGCAATTTAGGGTAAATAGTTATTTTCATCCTGAATGTGTAGAGCGTTGACAAATTCATTCTAAGATATGAAAATTCAAATTTCAATATATCCATTTATATGCATTGTAAATTTGTTACAACTATCTATTTGTCTTCTTAGATCATTAGCACATTGTTGGAATATAATAGTATCATATGATATTTTTGTCCAATGGAAACTTACTGACATTTTGGTCCAATGGAAACTTAGTAACATTTTGGTCTAATCTATTAAGCAGTCATGTTGGTAATCATTTTTGTGACATTTTCGTCCCTCTGTACTAGGTAAGCTCTTTCATTAATTGTAACAAATTAATGAATTTGTTGAACTTTTTTCACTTTCAATGACTAAAATTTAAATTTTCATCTTTCGATGACAAATTTGTCAGTACTCTACACATTCAGATATGAAAATGACTATTTATACTAATACAATATTATAAAATGTCTACAAGTAGTAAAATTGATTTATTTAATACCATTAACATAATATTCTAAAATAGACTAATACAAATTAAAACAAAAAATTCTTTAACGATATTTATTAAAATAGTTTGAATCACAATTATTACCTACAAACTAATTTCTTGTAATAAACTTCGTTATAATCAGAATTGTTACAACCAAATTTGTTGAAACAAAAGAACAAAATATGATCTGTTAATATTATAAATATTTGCAGTTCCAACAATTGGAGTCCAATATTAACAGTATTTAAAACTAAAGCAAACAACTCTAAAATTTTGATCATTTCGGTTCAATTTCGATCGGATCTATAGATCTAAACTCGTTACTCAACTCATATATTAACTATTTTAATTAGTTCGGTTCGATTCTAATCCAAATACATAAATAATCTAACCCAAATTATTCATATCAATTTGGGTCAATTCAAATTTGCAAATAACCATACTCATCAACACTCTACTTAAAGTAATTAAACCATAATATAAACTTATATATAGAGCGACTATAGAATTTCAACGACCCCCATTTAATTCCAAATCGTGAGTTCTATTTCTTTTGTTCGTTGTTTTGAAACACAAACTGTTCTACACCCGTGTGATAATGGATTTTCATGATAATTGGTTCGAACTGTTTTGCTAAAATTAGTTTGTCTCTGAATGAATGCATTAAAATTAATATATAAATATTAATAATTTAGTTCCTTTAAAATTAATAAGATGCATAACTTTTTGGATCTTTCATTGAATTATTTAGTTTTGATAAACTAAAAATGCATAGAATTAATATAGAAACTTTAACTAATAACCGTTTCATGCTCTCACTTAATTTTAATAAAATCTTTTGACTTGTAAAAAGAATTAGTTTTGTCGAATTGAAACCTGAAATGTACAGGTTAACGACCTAAGAAGCTAGAATACGCAATAACCTAAAACCATGTGGAAAGATATGCAAAACGCAGTTATCAGTTTCCAGGTGTACACATTCACACTTTTTGGATAGAGACAGTTCGGAGTGGCTGATCTACTCTCGTGATAAATATGCCATGGAAAAGTGTACATATGGGTAATCTGAACAACTGTGAAATTGGAACTTTAATAGGAAGTTTGACTAGGGATTAGATAAGTTTGGATAGGAAGTGCAGTTGAATATAAGACAAAACAAGATCCACGACAATAATTAATTATTGGATATTATATGTTAAAATGTCTCCACGATTTAAATTTTATTTATTAAATTGGTTTATTCGGATTTTAACAACTTAAAATATAATTAAAAAAACTACAATATGCTTATATATAACCGACAATTTTATTTTATTTTTATTAAATGAGAATGTAAAACACGCAAAATTAAACATGTGAAAAAAATAAAATTTTTATGCTATCATTTAATCACAAATAATCATATTATAAATTTGTTTCAATTTAGTTCTAATTTTTTATTTAAGCTTTAAACATATTTTTTCCATTTTAATGGAGGCAACATTGATTAAAGTTTGTGACCGCAACATAATTAAAAATATGATCCATTAAGGTTGGTCTAATAATAAGGGATTGAAATAAGAGTTTAATGGTTAATAATAAGGGATTGAAATAAGAGTTTAATGGTTATTTATTGTAAAACAATTTTACATAGTATTTTAATTAATCATAAATCACTATTTAAATTACTTTAAAATAATTTTTAAAATACTTATGATTAATCACTATGTAACACTTTAGTACATAACTTTTTTCAAATAATATCTTAAATTCAAACCTTGGAGTTTTATCCCTAAACGTTTCACAATATATTCAAACTAAAATCCCTCATGTCTGTTTACAGCCTGGTGTAATGGTTTGCTTGTTGCATTACCATTATCGTTCCCAGGTTCGAGACATGACAGTCCCTTTGCTCCAACCAACCAACAACAACATCAAAAACTAAAATCCCTAATGAAGATTCAAGGTCAACTTTAGTTTATTTTAAACGAGAAAGTATGATTTTACACTAGACGAAGGTATGACATGTAGAAACCAGAAGTAACCCAACCCAGACGTTACTGGACCGGGTATTATTTGAAACTGTTTAAAGCCCATCAATATCATAACATAATAATAATCATATGGACCAAAACAATTAATTAAAAAGAAAAAAATAATATTTCTTTTATGGAGACCACATGTCTATTTTACATGGCTGTAAGGTTCTTCTCAAGATATCTAATGTAATTATATACTTAAAACTTGAATTGATATTATCAGTTAAATTAAAAAAAAACCTTAGTTAGTTGATTCAACACACTATGATAATAGAATAGTCATGGTTGTTATAATAAAGATGTAATAAGTAATAAAATATATGCTTTTATAGTGCCTTTTTATCAAACATTTCAATTTAAGTTGCTTATGAGCAGTGTATCATGGCCCTCTATACATACATATTAAGAAAAAAGTATTCTTCTTTAATTTATTTTTCTAAATAAAAAGTAAGTTTTCAATATTAAATATTTAATTTTTTAAAATTCCATAATCAGTGTGCAAAAACATATGCACATAATTTTTTTTTTTTAATTTTGCTTGGTATATTTTTTCAGGTTTTGAAAAACCAATCCAGAGCATACACACGAACCCACCATGAACTCCAGTACATCACCAATGCTGGGGACAGTGCCTTTATCTATCTGCATTGATGATTTATGTATGCATTTGGTTAATCCACAGCATCACTACTTAACAACTTAAATTGGTTGGCATCAAGAACCAATTTCCTTATGGAAGTGAATGCACCCATCATTCCAGCACCGGTGAATATCACCATAATTGGGATGTTTATCCAGTAAATGATGGGTGAGTTTGGAGGCTTGTATGCCACGCTGTATGGAAGCATAGGCAAAACGAAATCAAGAGGGATGAAACCAATAGCGCCAACCACACCGTTAACGTTTCCAAAAAATGGTACCATGGCTGCCAGAAACCCACAGAATATCATGCAAATTGTTCGGAGAATTATGCGAGGAATGAGATTTCTTTTGGAAAACATTCCCTGCCTCTCATCAGCTGATTTCTTCTCCATTATCTCATAAGCAACTTGAGAATAAACCTGTCATATGTTGGGACAAACATATAAAGCCTGTTTGTATAAAATATTAAAAATTCTTTTGACAGTTTTTATACTAAAAATATGTATCTAAACAGGCCCTAAATCTTGCTCATGGTTGTTTTATTTATGGAATTTATTTACAATGCACACTAGTGTAAAGTTTTCTTAAGTAGGACTATCATCCGATAATAAATTGGCATATAAATGGCAAGATTGTTAACATTTGCAATAATTTAAATGTCATATCTACTAATCGAGAAATTATTGCATGGTCCTAGCTTAGATTCAATCAATTTTTATGTGACATATAATCAAATTTCATTTAGCTCCTTCTCCTCAACTAAAAACCATGGTCACGTTGTGGTCGGGACTACATAATAATTTTTTTGTGTATCAAAATTAAACTCTTTGTTCCTCCACCCCAAAAAAATTAAAAATATTTTCCCATGACAAAACTCAATCCTGGTCCGTTGCCCATTCCATGAAAAAAGAGAAGTTTGTGAGCTTACCAGGCCAATGGCCAAGAGCTGAAGAAGAACAGAGATGATAGCAAGTCCAAGGACCCAAGTTGGAGCCAGAGAAGGTCCACTGTCTGGCAGCAGACTCTTTAAAATGTTTGAGTTGGATTTGTTTCCAAATACCCAATATCCAGAAAATGCAGCAGAGTAGAATGTCACAAAAATAACGGAATAACACATAACAAGGCCTTTAACCATCTTCCCAGTGGTAGGGGGCGCTAGAGTTGCCTGTATTAATTCATAATGGCATGGTCAATGTAACATTTGTCAAGTAAGTTACTATTGGTATCTTATATAGAAAGAGGAACAGTGGGTACTTGTATCTGGGGCAATATGCCGTTCCCAAATATTGCTGCACGTATGGACATGGAAGTGAAGGCACTGAAGACCCTTGCAGACTTCTTAGGTTCTAAGGAATAGTCCCTTGGAGGGGCATTTTCTGATGTACCTGCAAAATGGTTGTAGCTTTCTTAAATCATAGGACCATAGGTACCAAATTATGTCTTTAATTCTATTCTAGTACAAATGAAATTATCTGAATGAATACAGGCACCAACCACCAGGATGGTGTAGCCCATGGCGAAAAGTAGTGAACACAAGTTGATGTGTTGCAGGGAATGGAAAGAAGGGAGCTGAGATAAAACTATCATTACCATTGTCACCATTGCTACAAAGTGGTACAATTAATTTAGGGGTCCATGAGGTGAGATATTGGAGTACATGATCTTCCATAACAAAAAGAAGGCCAAACAATTAAAAATTAAAAACTGAAATATTCTAACCAGTTCTATTTAGTATTTACTTGACACAAATGTTTATTGTTCCAAATCATTAATGTATTCTCTTGAAACAATATGCAGCAAAAGCAAAACATCATTTGCACAGTATAAATGGTCCAAAGGTCTTCAAAAGGAAGAAATTTTAGCTTTGACTATTTTCAGGCAAAAGGAAGAACAAAAAATATCCAATAGCTTAGAATTGAAGTTTGCAAACTGTAATGATCAATTGTTAGTAGCTTACAATTGAAGTTAGTCGTATATCCCTATATTTCATTCAGGACGGCTTGAAACTAGTGAGTAATTCAAGAGTAACAAGACTACCATCATTGTAAAGTTTAGCAAAGGAGAAATTTACAATTACTTCAATTAATTTATTTTTTATTTGATATTATTAGTTATTATCTGTCATTTAATAATTTCACCTTATTTTAAATTCTTATTTTAGTATAGAATATACTTATTTTATTTGAATGTTTTGTTATGTTGAATTTACAAATAAATGGTTAATGTAGATAATTGACAAACTTTACATAATAATATAGCTAGTATTAAATTTTCTCTCTTCCTATAACATTTAAAACCTAATTAAAAAGATGTATATTATTTGTTGCACATTAATTTCTTTCTTTCTGTTTTCCATCAAATCAGTTATTTTATCCTACAACTTTATCTTTCTATCTGTCCTTTTATTGTACCAAAAATTATATAAAGAAAGGATATTATACAAATTCAAGCTCATCAGAAGATGGCCAAAAGGATTATTCTAGATTTATCGGTTCAGGCCGAAATGCATATCATTATCACGTGTGTGTAAAATTGGCTTCATGATTAACCAAAATTTCAAATTTTCAATGAGTAGAATGCGTGACTTAACAAATCACAATGACCATCTTGTTGCACCACTTACGGAAAAAGCAGGCCAATCATTTGGTTCTATTCAATTTGAATCTTATCATTTTCTTTCTCTCTTGCTTTTTTCAATGAAACTTTATCATTTTGACTAGCCTCTTAGACATTTTCAGTTTGTCACTACTGGCCATGGCTATATCTCCTCAGTTCGGCCAGACCCCTAACCTAACCCATGGTGACGTACAGTTTGAGTTTAACATGACTGTATACACTAAAGATGGGCTGTAAATAAATCTTGAGTGAAAATTTCCATTACTTTAAAAGGTACAATTTTTTTTCTTGAAAACTTTTCTCAGTTTAACAACCTATGAGTAAAGATTGCTTCGAAAATATCGAAAATGGTTCAAGGCTTACAACGGTTTCAACCGCAAACATTTCTAATCAATAAGTGAAAACTTCTTGAAAGGCTAAGAAAAAAAATAGATCAATCACTGATGGGAGAAAGTAAAATTCAGAATTACAATATAATAATAAAGAATGAATACCAGTTGCTTTCATTGATGTCACTATAATCCGAAGTCTTTATATTTTCTTTTATATATCTCTCTTGATGGAAAATGACAAAATTAACAAATCAATAGATAATAAAAAATATTGAAATGGGAAGCTAACCTCAATGTTGATTGCCGTTTGAATAAAGATTACAAAATAGAACATCCAACCGGACCCTGTTAAACGACAGCAAATCTTACAAAAAAGTAGATAAATATAAAGCTCAATTGCACATGCCTATCATATCACATGAGAACTCTTACAGTGTGTGTTTTTATTATAAAAAGTTCATAATACCGAATTTTCTCATGTGACGTATTATTTTATTTTGAGGAAAAACATTTAACTTGCTTATTTATTTGCTTGCGGTGTTGACGTGTTGTACCTATAAATGTGATGTATCAGCACAAAAAGTTGTATGACCTTATTATCTTAAAGAATATCACTAGATAAAAGTTTTTTCATGTCACAGCATCAACGACAATCCTATGAAATCATTTTAAAAAAATATACAATGACATTTATATAATTAAAAGGACTTGTTAATG
This sequence comes from Glycine latifolia, assembly GCA_013407115.1. NCBI lineage: Eukaryota > Viridiplantae > Streptophyta > Magnoliopsida > Fabales > Fabaceae > Glycine > Glycine latifolia. Next base: position 34,144,219 of record CM023942.1, read on the forward strand.
ATGATTTATGAAAAAATCATTGTTATATATCATGAGTTAAGGACGATTTTTAGAGCAACCGTCGTGGTTGTTTTTTCTAGAACCTACTCCTGCTTAAGTTTTGTTCTCAATCATACTACTAACTCGATCTCACTTGCACTCAAGTCTTGAAACCCTGTAGTCTTGTGCAACCCTTGTTGCCTTGAAACCCTTGAGTCTCGTGTTGTCGTCGTTTCACCCTTGTGTCATTGCATGGCGCCACCAGTGCTCCTATGTGGTAGCCAACGAACAATAGCTATGAACCCTCACTATCACTTTCGCCTCTGCCACGCCAAATAGGAGGGGTCCAAAACGACGCGCTTCAATTCAGTCTCGATGGACTCAAGAGCGACATCATTGGTTCTTACCCTCTTCAATCTTCACTTTAATCTTTTGATTTTTTTCCCTACTTGGTGGATCAACTAATGCATTTTCTAACACATGTTAGAATATTAGCATTGATGTTAAATATTAATAATATATAAAACTAATTGATTGCAAAAGCTTGTCACACTAGATGGGATCTTCTTAATTTGTATGTAGTTGATAGACTTGATTTGTTTGAGTTTTGTTAACTTTTGAATATTAGTGTATGCTAATTAGCAGGGTCTATTAGCCATGCATGAGCTTGATTTTTCACTTTATTACTGAATTCAAAATTTCTTATGTTTTATGTCAAAATTAGTTTATGTCATTACACATATTTTGGTATAGACATATGTGATACCTATATAAGCGTGATCTCATTAGAATTTATATAGGAAAAGTTGAAACAAAATTAGTCATTTATAATTTTCCACTTATGATAATAACTCTTACTATAAAGAATAAATTTATGGAAATTCATCTTAAAAAATATATTTTTTAAGATAGTTTTTTAAAAATCGTCAGTAAAAAATATTAACTTTTTACAATAATAATTTTAAAGACAATTCAAAATCATTGTAAAAAGCATATAATAACCATGTGTTGAAAATCATTTTTGTACTAATGGAAATTATATGTGGATTGGTGCATAAATTTGGGCCACATATAATTTGTGAGCATAAGTTATCAAAATAGATTAGGCAGATAAAGCCCGAAATTTCTGCGCCAAATAAAAAAGAAAAAGAAAAGGCCCTTGAAAAATACTAAATAGATAGAAGCAAGCTCAATTCCAAGGTAGTTGGTTTGAAAATATATATTGTTTTCAAAAAATAAATAATATAAAAAAGATTTGATTAAACTTTTGTGTACTTTGTTATAGTTTATATTGACTTCAGTCTCTAAATGATTTTTTTTTTAAATTTTAGTTTCTTAATTTTTCTTATTATATTTAAGTTTTTTTAATTTTCAATTATTACAGTTATTTCTCTCTTTTTTAAAACAAAATAGTTATTCTTTTAGAGCATCTTCACTAGGATGTTTCATGAGTTGTTTAAAATTAAGTAATATTGCTTAACAAATTTTTATTATTGAAACATATGACTTGACCATATATTACTTGAGTTGCTTATATAAATAAGCGTTGCATAATTCATTCAGAGTAAATTTTTTTGTAAAATTTTTAAATTTATATAATATTATAGGACTTACAAATTTTAGATAAACAAATTATTTAAATAATCACAATACATTATAGATACTATTGAAACTATCAAATTTCCATAAACAAATTTATTTAACACTAGTATTTTTGCTCTCGTACATGTAATGCATCAAATTCAACTTATAGTTGTAATTGTTTATCATAAAAAGTGAACATTATCCATATCATATAAAGTAAATATATATTAAATGGTCTCAATAAAATTTAATGTTTATTTAAAAAATTTAAAACAGTATACAAGTTAAAATAGATAAATTTATATATATAATGAAAAAAGATAAGAATAATTTACCATAAGGGATTAGCGAAAATCCAAAAACATGGTCAACCTAGTTGGTAGGGGTTTAGAGTAGTATACATAATATATGGGCTCTTAGGTTCAAATTTCAGACCATTGTAAAAAAGAGAGAGAGAGAGAGAGAGAGAAAATCAGTTTTATAATATGTTATGTAATGTTTATGTACTAAAAAGGGAAAAACAGTTTTATATTTTTATTTAATCACACAAATCATCGTTTGATTATTTATTCCGGATTACTGTATCAAAAAATGTTGTTCCGGATTTAGGCCTCTGGCTGGGCCCAAGCCCAATAGATCTCAGCTGGGATGCTCTAACACATGTCACCATAAAAGCCATTAATTAAGGCACTGTATTGATTGCATTTATGAGGTAACACTTATTCCGGATTCCTCACATCAAGGCACAAACTGTATTAGTACGCTCCGTTGTCTATCATTATCACAAAATGAGTTGCGTTGACAAAAGTATTTCACGTGGGTGGTCAGAGAGCAAATAACAACTAATTAATGCTAATTAGTTTTAAAGAGGATGCAGGAACTTAGTCTTATGTGAATTTATAATGGAATGGAATAAAATATAAGAAACAGATGTTGCTACTCCATCATGCAAATCTTTAACAAAACCCTCCTTTTCAATACGTGAAATGATATTCTTCTCGCAATATTTTTTATTGTTATTTATAATCATTTTTTCTTTGTCATCTATCCAAACATAATTTTAATGTCCGTAAAAAAAAATGTTTAATATGTACACTAGGATCCGTTTGTAAACACATTATAACCATGTTGAATGAAAAAAAAAAATCACATTTCAAGACAAAAAAATTAAAGAAATTATGGTGTTACTTTTGCATTTCAATATACATCTAAAAAAAAAATACATCCTTATTAGTGGAATTAATATATGCTCTCTGTATAAAAACATATCTTCCGAGAAGAAATTTCTTAGAGATCGTCCAAAAAGTCATAATTTTTTAAGTAATACATAACATTACAGGCATGAGGATATTATATTCTTGTCATAATATTTTTCAATTTTTCTATCTTATTTTTAATTAACTTTGATTATGAAAAAAATCTCATTTTTAAGAATATATCCGAGTATAATGTTCTTTCTTTTTATGTTTTAAAAAAATAGTGTATTTAGCTTAATATATATATATATTACATTTTTCTCTTCTAAATCAACTTTCTCCTAAGTTATAAAATTTATATATATATATATATATATATATATATATATATATATATATATATATATATATATATTTTAAAACCAGAGATGCACGGGAGGGAGACCCTTGCTTGTTAACAAATGAAAATGAAAAAAAAAAATCAGGCATTGAACACGGAGATAAGACTTTAAATGTCCAAATTTAAGATTAATAAAAACTGCATGAAAGCAACTACATGAAGAAATTTTACGTAAAAATTACAACTAGATGAAAGCATCAAATGAGGACTAAATGTTGAAGATAAGCATATTCAATATAATTTTGAACATGCATATAGGGATTTTTTTTCTTCCTTCTCAATTATTATTCGGTTTTCTGCTCCTGGCTTGCAGTTGCAGCAAGGGATTTGTTGTATTCCTCCAATTCCTTCTTGTATGCATCCATTGCTTTTGATGCTTGGCCATTCCAGAATTGTCTATCTTCCTCGCTCAGTTCCTAATAGCCAAATTGCATCACAAACCCATAGATATGTAATGTAAGAAAGTTGAAATATGGTTGAATTAAGAAAAAGTTAACAAGTTAAAGATGCAACCAACACTTACCTTCCACTTCAATGAAACAAGTGCATTAAGGGTTGAGGTGTTGATTCCTGGTCGCTCCTCCTGTAAAGTTTTCCTTGCTTCTTTGCTGCACGGAATAAAGCTTTGACTTGTTAGATATTGGAAACACTACCAATTTCTTGTTAGTTGTTACTATGCCTTCCAATTTCATGATACTTTTAATTTGAAGTTCACCTGAATAAGATGAATGAGGATGCAGGCTTCTTAGGTCTGTTTGGATCAGAATTCTTGTCATCCTTGTTCTGTTTCTTCTTCTGACGATCCTGTTTTGTTTTCTGAAACATTGCTTGAGTGGATTAGCATCAACTAAAGTACTGGATGTAAAAAACAAAAGGACTATGACTAAATTGATAGAGAAGAAAAAACCTTGATTATATTTTCAGTTTTCTCCTTCTTCTTAAGCAGTTGCAATGCTTCTTGTTTTTGAAGTTTCATATGCTCCTCCTCTTCCTTCATGAAATGGGCAGCCTCCTCATCTTTCTTCTGTTTATAAGCCTCCATTTCTACGGCATATTGCTCCTTATTTTTCTTTGCCATCTGAGAGTTACATAATAAGATAATAAAAGAAAATGCCTCCAAATGACTCAATGATAATTGATAGACCTAAGAAGCATACCTCTTCATAGGGTCTTTTTTGTTCTTCTGTCATGTTTTTCCACTCTTCGGATGTGATTTTTGGAACCTGAATTTAAATAATCAACCCTTCATATATGTTCTTCAATCATGATTAATGAACTTATTCTAAGATCACACTTCACAACAAACAAGGGTGGCGGCACGCAATTACCTCCAAGAAATTCTTGTTCTCGGCAACAAGAGCTGCTCGCCTATCATTAGTGAACAAGAAATAAGCTGACATGGGGTGCTTTGGTTTCAATGGATCCTTCTCTTTCCTGTGAACATTTAAAACAAACATCAATAACCACAGAAGAAAAAAGAATGGTCCAAAGGTATATGTAACTTACTTGTTCTTCTTGCCATCTTTTTCTGCCTCTTGTTTGAATTGCATGTACTGTTCAAGCAATTCCATCGCAGTCCTCTGCTTCTGCTCGTCTTCCAACAACCTCATTGCCTCCGTTTCACGTTTTTCCTTTGCAATCACTTGCAAATAAGCTTCTTTCTCAGCATGGTATATCTCCTCATAAGGCTTCTTCTCTTCTGCACTAACAGTCTTCCATTTAGCCCCCAGCATGGTTGAAATTTCCTTAAATTCTGCCTCTGGGTTCGCTTTCTTGATCTGCATCAAGCCATCAATACATAAAAAACATTGAGTTTAACCAAAACAAACAAAAAAAAGAAAGAAAATAAGAAAAATTGAATGGGTTATCCCAAATGATTTCCTGTTTTTACCTCATTCCACTGGTCTTTCATCCACAAAATGTAAGGTGGAGATGGCCGTTTCTTCTCAGAGCACCCCTTCTTCTTCTTATCCTTCTTTTCTTCATTATCTTTCAACACAGGCAAATTCTACGAAAAGAGAGAGAGAGAGAGAGAGAGAGAGAGAGAGAGAAAGAAACACCCACATAAATAAAAATAAAAACACAAGAAAATGATAAAAAAAGACGATTTTAAAAAACAGTACACAATCACAATTTGGGTCAAGGGTTTTTGGGATCTCTGCGACCATAGACCCCAATTGCCCGCAATTTTCCACAATATCAAAGATCGCGATGATAAAAATGAAAAGATTCAAAAGCTATATGAAGTGAACTCACCATGGTAGGTTTAAACTCCTTCAACTTCTGCAATTTTTTGAGCTCGGTCTGAAGCTTCTCTTGCTCGCGGCCACGGTTTTCGAGCTCTTCTTCCTTCTGCTTGAGAGCCTCGTCCTTGACCTTCAAGAGCTCTTCGGTCTTCTCCTTCTCGAGGCGCATCTGCTGCAGCATTTCCTGCATCTCCAGCAATTCTTTCTCGAAAGATTGCTGCTTCTTTGAATCTTGTTTTTTCTTTGAGGGAACAACTTGTGCCGCCTTTTCGGATGGTGGCGAAATTGGTGTGGCTATGATGATGTTAGCATCGTTCGTTGATGGGGTTTTCTCCTTCAGAGCCCTTCTGCTCCTTCCCCTCTTTGTGGGTACTTCAGCAACAACTGTGCCACCCATCGATGAAACAAGAGAGAGAGAGAGAGAACAACGGAATTGTATGTTAGAAATGAATCAGAACAGTGAGTCAGTGTGTATTTTGGTTGTGTATAAAAGAGGAGCCTTTTATAGGAGATTGGAGCAACGGTCGGTTTTTTTAAATTTGAAAGAAGGGGGACTCTAGGCTTCTTTTATTATTTGACCGTTGGTGAGACTGAGAAGATATACACGATTTTGAATTTCTGAAGATCCATAGAATTACCAGTAAACATTAACGGGTAATTTTGAACCATTATGGAAAATAATAATAATGCTTAAATATAATGGTTAATGTAATATACCACTTTTATGTTTTGTTTCTTATAAAATTATTTATTTAAAATAGTTCTTGTAAAATTTCTTTTTTTATTTTATTCCTTGTTATTTTACTATAAAATATTTAGTCCTTAAAGTAGGAAAAATAAAATTTATAAGGATCATTTGAAAAAAAATATAAGCCTAGTAAAAAAATGATATATTACACAATCAAAATATATTTAAGCCTAATAATAATAAAAGAATGGAAAATGGATTACTGTTTGATTTTGAAATGAATGGGCTGTTAACGAAAGAAAAACAAAAGGAATTTATGTTAAATTATGATAAATTTTAATTAATTTTATCTTATTTGACAGTATTATCTCATAAATACTCTTTATTTAATTAAAATTATGTTTTCAATCATCCTTTTCTATTTTCAATATAAGTTACGATGAAGGATTATTTAAAAAAATATTTCTTAAATGAGATTGACATCATTAAGTAATATTTAACTAACTTTTTAATAAACATAAAAATATTCAGTAAAAAAACATAAACATATTTTTTCTTATAATCCAAAGTCAAAACAGAAGCATGGCACTTTGATTGACATTTTCACATTTAATGTAAAAACTCAAATAGTTTATTTAATTTTATGTTTATTGTATATATTTCCGATTTGAGGTTACACCTAAAATTTCTCATCTATTTCTAAGAGTATATTATGTAAGGATTGAATTTTAATCTTTTTTCACAAATTTAATGTGTGTGAAAACTGCTTTACACTTAAATGCTAAATTGATGTCATCAAATAAATAAATAAATGATCAACTGCTCAAGCCTCAAGCAGCCGTTCGTGTAGTAAAAAAAAAAAAAACAATTGCACACGCAATACGCCAGCCAACATAAAATTCCACGAACTGAACTCGAGGATAACTTATTATTTATTGAAGAAAAAAGAGTTCATACATTCAATTTATTTGCCTCCAATTTCCATTGTCCTTCTGTATGAATATGAATGTCAAGAATCACACACAGTATATAGAGTAACAATGCACTCAATATTCACAACTGTATGGAGCATTTAACTGATTACAGTATCTTTTTTCTTACCCATTGATAACCATATCCATTATTATATCATTCCAAGAGTCAATAGGCCCAGGTAAGCACCAATGCAAACAATCATTCTGAACTTTAGAAGCATTATGGCCCTCTTCAAATGGATGAAATTGCCTGTATGGACCAGGATGCCCATCAGGTCTCAATAGAGAAAGTGGAGCAATATCCACAAGCTTCAAATTAACCCCATTTTTTTAAGCTTCAGAAGCTGCCTTGTCAACCTCATCTAACTCAACGTCACGGAGCATCTTGCTCAAATATTTCATTTCCATCTCACCTTCTTTAATTGGTGCCGTTCTATTGCAAGCTCCCCCATTAAACCACTCCATATTTTCAAAATGATCAGGCGTGAATGTCCTGAAAAAAATCATCCCTTTGTGATTCGAAGACACTATGAAGTTCATCACTAATTTCAAGGCTTTCCGATAAGCCAAGTTAAAACCCAGCTCTGTCAGGTTCCTCTTAGGACAGAAGTGGCAGCCCAATATGGTGTCATTCTCGTAGTAGATTGCAGATTTGAGAAACCATTTCCCGGTTGAAAAAATAATGTAATCAAAGTCAAGGTACTGATCAGTCCATATACTGTCCAGTTTGTCGAGATGTAGCTCAACATCAGAACTTGAAACACCATTTTCGTCTTCAAAAATAGCAGCTTCCACAAGGAATGGTGACCAAATAAGTGACATACTGAAGTTGTATGAGGGAAATCGCCAGCTTTTGCACCTGTAGTCCTTGTTATGGTAGAAGAAGACAGGTTGTTCCACCTGAAGGACAAAAGACTTCAAGTGAATCACTCCTCTTCCAATGGTTCCTGAGAGTAATTGATAAACATATAACTAACTACCAAGTACTTTGGCCTATTCTATTATTTGTTTACACAAACAAGTGCAGCTAAATAAAAGCTTTCTCACTTGAACAGCTACATGATTTTATTGTTCAAAGTAAATAAACCAACCTCCAACATTTGGCATTGGAACCAAAAAAACAAGATCTGTTCCAACACATAATCTGGAAGAAAACATAAGTACAAAATGGCAACTTGTCTGATCCTCATAGAAATATTCACAAAGATCAGACAAAAAGGGAAGCAACATTTGTGCCTAACGACTGACTTTCTCCATCATGGAATAAAGAAAACAATAACAAACTTTTCAAGTCAGTAAGCAGAACCATTCATTGTGTGTGAAGACTGAAGACATACCTTGGCAAGAATGCAGAGCAGCGATTGCACATGGTTGAATGAAATGGAATCACCAACGAGTGCCCAGGCTTTGTTCCACATCATGTTGAGAAACCTTTCTGGATCAAACTGAGGCAAGTCACAATCTCTTGGAGCCCACCTCCAATACAGAAACTCTCTATCAGGCCTCCCATTCTTCAAGCAATTTTGATGATACAATGAGGTCGCAGCTTTCATTAGTGTAAGCCGGACCCGAAGGGTTCGGGACCCAATCCCCACTAAAGTAATCACATTTCTCTGCATTCAATTAAGTTCAAATTAGAACCTTACATCCACATCCCGAACCCACAATGCAATTAATTTACGTAGAATTTAATTAAAATGTACATTTTCATTTAATTTTTTTTGTTACAAACCACACATATCCTTTACAGTAGACAATCTTAATTGAGTCGGGTAAGAACACTATAGGACAAAGTATTTAATACTACAGCATAGCATAGTAAGGCTCAAACTTCAGATTAGTAATTAAACTGAAATAATTTCATGTCAATTGATCCATGCATTCGGTGGTACATTTTAATCTGATTATAAATTGATGTAACAATTGGTACATTTTAATCTGATTATAAATTGATGTAACAATTATTTTAAAAGCTGTATCAAAATTCTAATTAGTTGATATTAGGCTCCAAGTACAAAAAATTAAACTCATCGATGTAACATACATAACCATTCAGCTTCATACAGTACTACAACCTATGATGAGAAACAATCCAAAATGCTCGTGCATATATTTTTGTTGTATAAAGGGGTTAAAAGGTAAGAACCCAACACTCACTTGAGTCTGTGGGAGACAGTTGATCTTCAGTTTCGGGAACATGTTCCAGAATAGTTGGGGATTCTGGAGTTGGTGGCAGTTCGGAAACATGTTCTAGAACAGTTGAAGTCTGAGGTGGGTTTTGAGGCTCTGGTAAAGTCACTTTCTCAGGAAATGGGGATTCCAAAACTGGGGAAATCTGGGGGGACAGGGAGTGATAGAAGAGGATGCAGAAAGCGAGGCCTAGGAAGAAGATTGTGAGAAGCGACTTGAGGGAGAAATTTTTGTGGTTGAAGGGAAACTTTTGCTTCAAATAATCCATCCTCATTTTCTCTGTTTGTGGTTGGTTCTGTATCTGGCTCAGTGCTTGGACGAACACAAGTCGGAGATACTGAGCATGGAACAGGGTTGTTGAGTCTTTTTGAGCAAAGAAATGAAGAAGCTAACAAGTCCATTGCTTCCTAGATCCGTGTGACCCGCTGATTAATAGTTTTGTTATTTCAGTGTTTAATGAAGAATTGAAAACCATTGCTTTTTAGCTTCAGATGCATGCATGCATGGCTTTCATTTATTAATAACAATTTATTACTATTCATTTATCCAACTATTAATTATAGGCTTAACTACACTTTTGGTCCTCCAATTATTGTGATTGTGCAATTTTAATCTGTTCCAATTGTGCCAATTAGATCCCCAAGTATGCAAAAGTGTAATTTTAGTCCATTAAATTTCAATTGCCTCAATTGAGTCCTCCAACAATAGCAATTATGTGCCATTTTAGCTCCCTCAGACATGTCAATGTCACTTCAACAAGTTCCAATTAGGGATAAAATCACATAATTGTTGTTTCTTTGACGGAACTTGTCCCTTATCAGATGAGGCTAAGATGTTGCCCTCGTTCGTTGACGGGGTTTTCTCTTGCTGCCCCTTCCCCTCTCTGGCTACTTCAGCACAACTGTGTCACCGATTATGGTAATAATAATAAAATAAAATAAAAACGGTACATCACTGTTTTTGGTTTTGAAAGGAATGGCTGTTTGGAATTGGTTGGGGGGGGGGGGGGGGACAAAGTTGATTTCTTCTCTAAAGAGTCAGAAATTAACAGTCATTCAAATAATACTTACAGCGGGTGTTTAGATACAGAAAAAATTTTAATCAGTATTTAAAAAACACTTGTTATAAAAATTTAAATATTTTTTTATTAAAATACACAAAATTATATTTTCTATGATTTTTTTATAACTTTTACACTAAAAAAAACTTCATTCCTTAACTATTTTCCTTTAATTTCAAAATTGCAACATTTTCACATTTAGCATCTTATATAAACAACTTATGAATTTTGTAATAATTCTGTAATCTCTTTGATATTCGACCCTCCTTAATCCAAAAATAAAATAAAGATAGCTTCTGATTTTAATATCTTGTATACACTTTCTTCTTGACGAAACCAAACATGTACATAGAATATATTTGGATACAAAGCTAGAAATGTTTTTGAGATTTTTAATGAAAAAAACTCTATATTTTCAATAGAAAGACTCTAAAAAATATTTGTGACTTGTATCCAAATATATTCATAGTAAAGATTATATGTAAGGAAGATGAGATTATAGATTTATAGCATTTGACCCCTTTATTTTTGCAACCACAATATTTCCACTTGTTGGAATGTTGAACTCTATATGCTCAAACATTCGTTTCAGGCTCTTAAGACAAAATAAAATTGCACACGAAATTCGCCACCCAACATAAAATCATCTAGTGGATAATTTTAACATATTCATTGAATTAAGTATAAATAACCCCTGACATTTTATCTTATCCAACCACGCTTAAAACTAATTGAAATTTTTTTTTTAGCTGTGTAACACAACAACACAACTCTCAAATATATTGCAAGAAAATGGAAAAAGATAGAACTATAGACTATAGTTGCCTCAAATAACCATGGATGGCCGGTTACACTCGCACCAAAAACATAAAAGGAGACTAAGAAAACAGATTTTCATGCCCATGCATTTCCATATCAAAATTAGCTGTAAACTGATATTTAGACTCCTTTCTGCTACATTTAATTTATTTGCCTCCAATCTCCATTGTCCGTCCGTATGAATATGAATATCAAGAATCATGGTATACAGAGAGTGACAATTTCACTCAATATTCACAACTGTATGGGGCATATAACTGATTTTCTTTTTCTTACCCATTGACAACCATCTCCATTATTATATCATTCCAAGAGTCTATTGGCCCAGGTAAGCACCAATGCAAACAATCATTCTGAACTTTAGCATTTTGATCCTTTTCAAATGGATGAAATTGCCTATATGGACCAGGATGCCCATCAGGTCTCAACTGTGAAAGTGAAGCAAAATCCACAAGCTTAAAATTTACCCCATTTTTTGAAGCTTCAGAGGCTGCCTTTCCAAACTCCTCTAACTCAATTTCACGAAGCATCTTGTTCAAATATTTCATTTCCATTTCACCTTCTTTAATTGGTGCTGTTCTGTTGCAAGTTCCCCCACTAAACCATTCCCCGTTCTCAAAATGATCCGGTGTGAATGTCCTAAAAAAAATCAACCCTTTGTGATTGGAAGTCACTATGAAGTTCATCACTAATTTCAAGGCTTTCCGATAAGCAAAGTTAAAACCCAGCTCTGTCAGGTTCCTCTTAGCACAGGAGTGGCAGCCCAATATAATTTCATTCTCATAGTAGATTGCAGATTTGAGAAACCATTTCCCGGTTGAAACAATAATGTAATCAAAATCGAGGTACTGATCTGTCCATTTACTATCCAGTCTGTCAAGATGTAGCTCAACTTCAGAACTCGAAACACCATTTATGTCTTCAAAAATAGCAGCTTCCACAAGGAATGGTGACCAAATAACTGACAAACTGAAGTTGTACGAGGGAAAGTTCCATCTTTTGCACTTGTATTCCTTGTCATGGTAGACTAAGATGGGTTTTTCCACCTGAAGGAAAAAATAATTCAAGTGAATCACCACTCTTCCAATGGTTCCTAAGAGTAACAACAGTTATGTAGGCCATCATAATTTCTGAAATACATTATGCTTCAAAATGTCGTGATACAATTTTGTAGTGGTGATGGTTAAATTTGATAAGGAAACAAATCAAGTGACAAACACAGTTGTACCATGGAATATAGAAATAAACATGTTGACTTGACTGGTGGGGCATGCATTCACCTGACAAAGGAAAGTGCTAGTGCATACATTTCATCAAAGTGGTTGGAGTTAAGATCATGCTTGGTTTTACACGTACCATGCATTTTACTTCTCACTACTACATGAGGCAGGTGAAATTTGCCAAACTATATGATTATAGATTAATATGATTAATTTCATAATTAAACATGCTTCAATTTACAGTCCAAACAGGCGGTGGTAAAGTCCAGCTTTCACAATGCAGTCAATCATTTAAGAAAGTGAATTTATTGAAGAAGAAGTTAAGATTTCAGGCCTGAAGTAGGCTAATTGCAACTATGTGTGCCTGGACTGGAGTTCTTGATAATTATAAGCTCCAGCTTGTTCATGCCATTAGCCATCATACTCACTATCCTTTTTAAATCTGCCACTTTGAGATGATTACTTCTCAACTTATGCTAGCACATTATTTTTTCTTTTTGGCATCTTCTACAGGTATCTTTCAACATTTTTTTTCACTACAAACCCTTTGAATAACCATTCCAATGGAAATTCAAATCAATCATCTATCAATCATCAAGTCTTGTAAACTAAAATGATGCTTCTCTCAATGACTTCAGAGCCAAAAAAAAAGAAATGATTTCAAATATTCTTGTCATATCTAAATCTCTATTGCCTCAGATCTATACGCCCCTGCTAGATTCCGATGCAACTTGAGTAAGCACAAAGCTAAGAAATAAAAACAATGACTTAATTCTTCACACACTATCATAGGCCAATGCCTATTAGTAATTGATAAACACATAACAACTAAGTATGTAGGCCTACTCCATCATATGTTTAGACAAACAAGCGCAGTTGTCGGATCCTCGTAGAAACATTCACAAAGATATTACAGAAAGGAAAACAACATTTGTGCCTAACAACTGGCTTAGTTCATCATGAAAAAAAAAATGACGAACTTTTCATGTCAGCAAGCAGAGAACCATTCATATCGTGTGAAGACATACCTTGGAAAGAATGCAGACCAGCGATTGCACATGGTTGCGAGAAATGGAATCACCAATGAGTGCCCAGGCTTTGTTCCGCATCAAGTTGAGAAACCTGTGTGGATCAAACTGAGGCAAATCACACTCCCTGGGAGCCCACCTCCAATACAGAAAGTCTCTGTCAGGCCTCCCATTCTTCAAGCAATTTTGAGGAGATTCAATGAGGTCACAGCTGTCATTAGTGTAAACTGGACCCGATGGATTCGGGACCCAATCCCCATTAAAGTAATCACATTTCTCTGCATTCAAATAAGTTCAAGTCAGAACTCAGAACCATTCATTCACATTCCTAACCCACAATCCAAATAATCTATGCATAACATGGGCAATGCAGCTTTCTCACTAAATATTTAACGCAAATCTAAGTCTAGGAATCAAACTCGACGCCACTATTTAAGTTAGAACAACCTCACGCTAGTTGATCCAAGCAGTCAAATGTACTTTTTTTCCATCTAATATTAAATTGGCGTAATAATTAGTTAAAAAGGCTTTCTAATCAGTTAAAATTAGATTCAAAGTACATAAAAATTAAACTCATCTATGTAACATGGAAAACCATTCAACTTCATATGGTACTTAGCCTATGATGAGAAACACAATCCACAACAACATTTCTGGAATACAGATCTAAAACGCACGAGGGTAAATTTTTGTGTATTGGGGGGGGGGGGGGGGGAAAAAAAAAAAAAAACCCAAAAAAACCCACCTGAGTCAGTGGGAGACAGTTGATCTTCAGTTTGGGGAACATGTTCTATAACAAGTGGGGGTTCGGAAACATGTTCTATAACAGGTGGGGGTTCGGGAACAGGTTCTTCTTCTGGAACAGGTGAAGTCAGAGGTTCTTCGGGTAATGTCACTTTCTCAGGAAACGGGGATTCCAAAACAGAAGAAATCTGAGGGGACAGGGAGTGGAAAAAGAGGATGCGGAAAGCGAGGCCTAGGAAGAAGATTGTGAGGAGCAACTTGAGGAAGAGGTTTCTGTGGTTGAAGGGAAACTTTTGCTTGCAATAATCCATCCTCATTTTTGAAGAGAAACACAAGTGAGCAAGGAACAAGGGTGTGTTGAGTCTTTTTGAGGAAAGAAGAAAATGAAATGAAGAGGCTAACTAAGAAAAGTGTCCATTGTTGTTGTTGCTTCGTAGATCCATGTGACCGACTCATACTAATTAGTTTTGACGACAGGACAAGATTCTCCACCTGTTATTTCGCAGTTTTTTTAATTATCGATTCAGGACTATTCATAAATACACTTTTGAGTTATTATTAACTTACTAAGAGCATCTATATTAAAAAAAAAATAAGTAAATTATACTTGTACTTCTTGTATTTTGTTTAAATTCTATATGATATTTCTCCCTTTTTATACCCTACAAAAAATCTCTTAATTGTTTATCTCATATTACACCTAAACTTCCTCCTTCCTAAATACCGTTTAATAATCTAACAGAAATTAGACACATATTGTTCACATAACTTTTAATGAAAATTTATGTCTAAAATATTCTCATTTTCTTCCTCTCAACCTAAAAATATTTTAATACTATTGCTTCTTTTTTTATTTTTGTGTAATTAGACTTAAACTCAACTTTTTGGACATAAATCCACTTCGTCGGTACGCAATGTTAACAATCTTCTTCTCATCTTTTGTTCTACTAACATACATATGAACTAACTTTTGATTCTTAACAAATATTTTTAGCACATCATGATCAGTCTTAAGGGGGAGAATTTTATCACTAGCAGTGGAACAAAATCATAAAATAAAATGATGACATGATGATAAATCTAAATCATTAGAAATGTTGTTCACACAGTCATGTATTTTATATATTCCAGTTCATCCATTGTGTTCATATGGTCTCAAACATCAACACTATTTTAATTTAACAATAATAAACAAATGATTTTTAGTTCATCCATTGTGTTTCATGTGATTCCAAACATCAACACTATTTTAATTAACAATAATAAAAAAATGATTTACAATTCATTCATTATGTTTTCTGTTGTCTCAAACATCAACGCTATTTTAATAAATAATAATAAATAAATGATTTTAAAAATTATAAGTGATCTCAAACTGGTTCTTCATTGAAACCTCATTCAAAAATAGGTAACAATAAACAAGCAAAATTAAATAAATAATCTTAAAAATTAACCTATATACAAGGTTCAGTGGTCACTTACAGACATAACCTCAACGTGAATAGAAATTGTGGAACAGGAAGAGAAATAGGGTGTTCGTGAACGTCGAAGAGAAAGACAAACAAAAATGCTCATGAACGTCACGAACTAGAAGAGGAACAATAAAGAATTCGCGAATGGCGAAAAGGAATGGAACATGAACGTCGTGAGAGAAAGATGAATTCACACCTCCTGGATGTTGAAGAAGAACTTGTCAACAAGAGAAAAATGAATAGTACTCGTGAATGGTAAGGAGGAATGAAACGTGAATCCTAAATTTTGAAATTAATTGGGAATGAATAATTTGAGTTTTACAATTAAAATGTAAAGATAATTTTGTCTACTCACATATTTCAATTGATGTTAATTAACTATATTAACAAAGGGCTAAAAGTAATAAAGTAATGTGAAAAAATTGAGAAATATCAAGTGAAATTTGAGCAAAACACATAGGGTGCAAAAAAAAGAAACAAAATGCTGATAGAAAAAAGAAAATGAAGCATATGCTCACCTCACCAGTGCAAATGCTCACCCCACCAGTACCTTTCATCCTGGTTAAGAGTGAAGAAAAAAACAGTTTTTATTTTTTTTAGCCATTGTAATTAGGATAAAAAAAACGTGTAATGGCTACCTTTATTAAAAAATTGCTGAAAAAATTTCTAACACACGATAATAAAGATAAGAAAATGTGTAATGTTTAATTTTCCTAAGGTCAAATGACTTGTTTGGATATTTATTTTATTTAATTTGATTATTTATCTTTTAAAAAATTTATTTTAATCCTTTTTTTTAAATGATCAAATTTTTTTTTATTCAATGTAGACTTAACACTATTAATGAAATTAAGATAATGAAGGTTTTTTTCGTCATTATTATATCATTTACAAATTCAAAAAACATAACTATATTTTCACATTCACTAATATTTTCTTTCCATTCATGTCTTTCAACAACATTTTCACACTAATATTAATTATTTGGATCTAAAAAATAATCATCTTTCCACAAATGAAATCACACTTTCCCTTCTTCCTCTCTCTCTCTCTTTCCTCCTCACGATTTGGAAGATTTCATGCAGCTAAGGTACTCCTTGTATACATTAGGGAGTGCAAGATGTTGGGTGCACCAAGAGTTGGACCTTGTGGATGATGGAGGTAGTGACAAAGAATGAGGTAAAAAATTAGATTGAACTTTAATTGAGAAATTGAGAGTTTTATTTTGAGTTAATTTTCCATCATTTATTCTTATTTTTTAGATTGTGCATTCTCATTTTGGATTGTGAAGGGAAGAAAAATAAATTTATATTTTCGATGGGTTTTAATTGTTACTAATTGTCTAATTTAGTTTTGTGTTAAATTTGTACCGATAAAAATTATTTTGATATTTTTTTAAAATATAAAAGACTAAAATAAACTTTAAAAAAATAAATGATCAAATAAAAAAAAATCAAATAAGTAATTTAACCTTTTACTAAAAATTCACTTGAAAATAATTTTTAAATTCAACATTTAAATGTTTTTTAATGCATTCAAATGTATTTGAAGGAAGCTATTGAAAACTCATTAATTTCAAGAACTAGTTACAGAAATTGAAATTGAAGGTTGTGAAAGGACAAATTTAATCGTTATCATTAATGATTATCATTTGTAACTGAAACAAATGCTCACAGAACAGAACCTCTGTATAATGACACATGTTATCCACACACACATCTAAATTGACACAATCATACTTCCATCCTTAAAAGCAACTCTTGATTTGACACGTGTAATTCGATTCCGTGCTTAAATTCTCAAATTTATTCTTAACTAGTGCAAAATAAGCATTTTGCGTCTGGGCTGAAGTTGGAAATTAACCGTATATGTACAATTTTTTTTTGACGTAGTGATTTATTTTTAAAAAATTAAATGCAATTAACGGTTAAAACAAAATGATGTAATGGGATCTAATAGTTGGGATAAAAAAATTGAAAAAAATACCAAACAGAATTATTTCTTTTATAATAGTTATAAATGCTTCCAACATTTCAGTTATAGAAACGAAATTATAGATTTACGAAACAACAAATGTAACTATTATCATTATAATGTATTGATATTTAATAGTCATTAAATTTTGGTTTGTGACCCAATAAAATATCATTATAATGTTTTTTTTATAACATATCATTATAATGATTAAAAAATTTGTTTGTAATTGAATCAAATGTTTATAAAACACTATATAATAACATATGTTATTTCTATTAAAAAAATATGTTATTTGAACCTATTTATAATTGACACATGTACTTTCACTCTTGCAAGTAATTCTTCATTTGACGGTGTAATTCGAATTTGTAATTGAATTTTCAAATTTATTGATAATGATTCCTATATTTTGGTTACAAAAATTAAAATTTCAAGTTTATGAAAAGCTAAATGTTTCTTAAAATAAAAGGATAAACGTAATCATTATCACTGTAATGATTAAAATTATAGTTTGTTATCCGAAATTTTATGTAATTGACTTCTATCCTTACAGGCTATCATTGATTGGACACGTGTAGATTTTTCTTTTTATCTATAAAATTTTAAATATATAATAATTTATACACTTTATTAAATTAATTGTACTAGACTTTTTTTACGAACACTTATAATCTGAATCAATCTCAAATATATATATATATATATATATATATATATATATATGATTAACTAAGTATTTAATAATTTTCTCTAATAATTGCGATATTCTATGTATTTTATTTTTCAATCATAAATTAATTAAAAATATAATTGATACGGTTAATGTTAATAAAAAAATGCATATATTATTTTTTTATCCGTTCATGCATATATTCTTTCGAACATATTTTTTTATTTATTGAAATTTATTAATTTTTCACAATTTTATAAGTTTAATATTTTATTGAATATCTGTCAAAAGAAATGTTTTATTTAGTTGCGTTTTTTAATAGATTTTAACATGAATTAACGTATGGGTCACCGGACTATTTTCTAGTCAAAACGATCAAACTAGTTAGTACGATTCACTTTTAAAAAATAATGTATTTTAATGTTAACCTTTGAGGATAAGTTCTAATAGCCTATATATATATATATAAAATAAAGTCTATTTTAAAATTATTTCGAAAATATGTTTTTGGGAAAAGAACATTAAACTTTCCTAATTTTTACTTTTTATTTCCCAAAATAAATGTTGTCTTAAATTATTTTACACAAATAAAAAAAATAATAGTAATTTTATAAAACTATTATTATTAAATAGATATAAGAGAGTAATATTAGTATTAGATTTAAAAATTAAATTTATTATGAATGAAATTTAAACTTTTAAATTCTTTTTTAAAAAATTAGGCACTTTAAACTTTAATTTCATTTTAATTTATCTTTAAAATTTACCCTTTTCTAAAAAAAAGAAAGTTCTATTTAATTTATCTTAAATGTTAATCATTCATTTTTTTTTGTACAACTTGTTTTTCCATATTTAAAATATAATAAGGAATGTGAATTTAGAATATATATATATATATATATATATATATATATATATATACGGAATTAATAGCATTAATAAAAAAGATATTTCATTTTTAATTATGAATTTTATTATGTTATAGTGTTTGAAAAAAGTGATTTATAAAAATAAAACTAATAAATAGTTGAGATTAAATAAATAATTAGTTGATATTTTTTTCATTAGAAGTTTAACTCCAATTTAATTGAGACGAAATTGCAATTTAGGTATTGTGTGTTAAAGAGGTCAAATTTAAGGATTGTTTGAATCAAAATAAAAGTTTATGGTATTTATTTGGTGATAAACTTTAAGGATTAAATGGGACAAAATTAAAATTTATGATGTTTATTTGCAAAGAGAGTAAAGTTTAAAGAAGCTGAATATTTTTCCTATGTTTTAAAATACAAATCAGTTTTTAATGACAAGTTTTAATGTGAATTTCCTTAACGCGGGCTTTAAAGATTATTTATATAAAAGTCTAAACGAAATATATCATATGATTTTACAATCCTCAATCTACAACCCGTTCTAATGGTTTGCTTAATACAATATCATTGAAAGGTCCCACGTTCGAGACATCGCATTCTCGTTCTTCCATTACTCAACCAAATCACAAATATGATTTTATAACCTAATAAAATACTCAAAATAAGTTTTTTTTTCTCACGAAAATACTCAAAATTAGCTAAACAAAATAAACAATAATAATGACTCAATTATTCATTTTGAAATAATAAAAAAATATATATTAATTTTATTTTTATTCGAAAAGACAATAAATGCAATGCGTGATTATTAAAAACAAAACAAAATTTGTATCAAACTTTTGCTATAGCCTTACCATTAAATTCTTAAACCAAAATATCATATGTAAAAAATTTAGAGTTGACAAAACAGGTTTGGTCCGCTGAGTCAGTCCATTTAGCCCGAAAAAAAATGCTTTAAATAATCATGCAAGTAACTAGTTAAACTATGAACATGCCATACAAAACTTTAATCATGCAATCATAAGACCCATCGTAATACATCATGGTAAACCTCTACTTGGTGCATTTTGAAGATCCAATGTAAGCCAAGTTTCGAATAAATTTGATATTCGGTGAAAGCGTGGAAATGGCAAAACAAGAAGACAATCAACCGTGGAAAACAATAATGTAAAATAAAGAGTGTTACAGAAATGAAAGAATTGAAGAGGAACTTGATAGTGGGGACTTGTTTGTCAAAATATTTACGTTGTTTTGAACAATTAAGGAAAAAAACCGCTGTAACATTATTCACTTCAAATTCAAGGGAAGAACAAAACTAATTCTATACGATGCTCCTGATACTGGACAAATTGAATTACAAACACGCCCAAAAAGAATCAATTCACATGAACAAAAAATGAGCTAATGAGAAGTTGAATCACCACAACATAGCTTATTGAACAAGCTGCTGCATAATACAAAAACAAAAAAACAAAAAATGAGGATTTATGCAGCTCTCTGGCCTCTGCGAGACTTTGATAGAATGTCCCTGAGATAGTCATAACGACTGCGGTGATAATCAATCCACAAACACAGTTGCCGGATGACCTCCCTCTTCTCCTCTCCCAAGTCCAACATGCCATCCTCTTTCTCTTTCATCATTTTCTCTAACTCTCCAACTGTCTTCTTTAGTTGAACTACAGTTGTTGTCAGATTCAGCTTCTCTGATTCCTCCTTGCTTGCCTTTGCCTCAAGCTTCTCAACACTCTTCCTCAAAGCCACTTCCTGTTCTTTTTTAACCTGCAGCTGCTCCAACAAGTTCCTTTTGTCTCTCTTTAACTGTTCTTTTTCCCTTTTCATCTCCCTCACATGGTCCTTTGCAACCCCAAGCTCGTGTGAGATGTTTGAGACAATGTCCTTGAAATTTTTACAGTCATCAGAAACTTTCCAGCTTATAGTTTCTATGCCAGTCGTGACACTGTTCGCACACTCTTTAAGATTAGAGACAATTTCATCAAAAGCTTCATTGTTGGCAGTTATTATTGCTGACAAAGTAGCAATCCTGTCCTCAAGGGCTCTCTGATCTTGCTGAAACTTTTCCTCTGTCTTCCTAAAGCTTTCTTCCTTCTCACTCAGCAATTGTTCTGTGACCCGGAGCTTCTGGTTTGACAGACGAAGCTTAACCTCAAGCATCCGAACATTCTCAAGCGAAGTACTGATTTCGTCTCCTTTCTCTTCCAGTTCTCTTTTGAGCTCTTCCACTGTATGTTCCAAGTCAGCTATCTTCTGATCTTTCGACTCGATGCCTTCATGAAACTCTCCTGCCATGTCTTCAATCTTCTTCTCTGCAACTTCAAGTTTGACCATCCATTCCTTAAACAAACCATCAACTTGTTTATATTCTTCATTCAACTTCTCATATGAATCTTCTCGCTCTTCCAGTGATCTCTTAAGATCCATAGTTCTGCTGGATATGTCATTCTTTTCACTCTCTACCATTAAAAGGTTTTGTGCATGTTCTTCGCTAATTTTTTCACAGTGGAGCTCCAGTTCTTCTTTTGTTTTCTGAAAGGAAAGCAAGTCTTTTCGCAGATTATCAATTTGGGATGTGAAGGCAATTATTTGCCTTGAAACCTCACTCTCTTTTTCGCGAAGATTTTCCTGTAAAGTAGATAACTCTGACTCTTTCTCAGCTAATGTTTTATCCAGTGCAGTAATTGTTCCCTGTAGTCCCAAAATTTCCTCTCTCAGTTCAGTGTTCTCATGGTCTTTAGCTCTCGATTGCTCTTCAACTTCACCCTTCTGGTTGTGTGTGGAATCCAGCTCCATCTTCAGCTTTTCACACTGCTTTTCTAATTCATGTTTCCCATTCTGCAGGGACACCAAATCATGTTTTAGATTATCAATTTGGGCCGTGAAGGCAGTTATTTGGCCTGAAGCCTCACTCTCTTTTTCGTGAAGCTTTTCCTGTAAAGTGGATAACTCCGACTCTTTCTCAACTAATGTTTTCTCCAGTGCAGTAATTGTTCCATGCAATCCCAAAATCTCCTCTCTCTGTTCGGTGTTCTCATGGTCTTTAGCTCTCATCTGCTCTTCAACTTCACCCTTCTGGTTGTGTGTGAAATCCAGCTCCATCTTCAGCTTTTCACACTGCTGTTCTAATTCATGTTTCTCATTCTGTACTGACACCAAATCATGCTTGAGATTATCAATTTGGACAGTGAAGGTATTTATTTGTCCTGAAGCCTCGCTCTCGTTTGCGTGAAGCTTTTCCTGCAAAGTAGATAACTCCGACTCTTTCACAGCTAATGTTTTCTCCAGTGCAGTTATTGTTCCCTGCAGTCCCAAAATTTCCTCTCTCAGTTTGGTGTTCTCACGGTCTTTAGCTATCAGCTGCTCTTCAATTTCACCCTTCCAGTTGTTTGTAGAATCCAGCTCCATCTTCAGCTTTTCACACTGCTGTTCTAATTCATGTTTCTCATTCTGCACAGACACCAAATCATGTCTGAGATTATCGATTTGGACAGTGAAGGAAGTTATTTGGCCTGAAGCCTCTCTCTCTTTTTCATGAAGCTTTTCCTGTAAAGTGGATAGCTCTGCGTCTTTCTCGGCTAATGTTTTCTCCAGCACAGTAATTGTTCCCTGCAAACCCAAATTTTCCTCTCTCAGCCCAGAGTTCTCATGGTCTTTAGCTCTCATTTGTTCTTCAACTTCACTCTTCTGGTTCTGTATGGAATCCACCTCCAACTTCAGCTTTTCACACTGCTGTTCTAATTCATGTTTCTCCTGCTGCAGGGATGCCAAATCATGTTCAAGATTCTTAATTTGTTCACTGGAGGCCTGTATTTTAGCTGAAACTGCTTGCTCTGCATTAATAATTTTTTCCTGGAGAACTAAGAAATGCGATTCTCTATCTGTTGATATTTTCTCTTTTTCTGCTATTTTTTCATGTAGCTCCAACATTCCCTGACTCATGTGACTGATCTCACGTCTTTTAGCCCTTATTTGCTCTTCAGCTTCACTGTTTTTGTTCTTTATAGTGTTCATCTCTAATTCCAATGTCCTTAGCTGCATGGCTAAATTTTCCTTGTCTTCCAGAAGTCTCTCTTGTTCCAGGATTTTTCTGTCAATTTCCTCTTTCAGAGTTTGTATTTGAATCACATACTCGGAATTTTCTTGGATTTTTTCCACTAACTGAACTTCCAAGTCGGATTTCTGGTATTGGAGGGACTCCACTTCTTGCTGCAACGCATTCAACTCATTTGTAATGCTTTTGAATTGTGTCGAAGCTTCATCATTTTTAGAAATGATCTGCTCTTCCAATTCATTCTTCTGAGCATGTAATGTGCCTATATCGGTCAGCAGCTTGTTTATCTGTGATGTTAAATCTGACATTTTAGAAGATGACTCATTCTCATTATCTTCGAGTTTCTTCATCATAGCAGATAGCTCCTCTTCTCTTTCTCTGGACTTTATTTCATGTTCTGATATTTGGTTTTGTAGTCCTGAATTGTGCTCTCCTAATTCCCTGGCTTCAGTGGTGCTGCTCTTAATTTGCTCTTCCATATCTCTCTTCTGGTTTTGCAGAGATTCTAATTCCTGCTCCAGGCTTGTGAGTTGTGTCTCCAGTTCCCTGATTTGATTTGAGGATTCTTTCTGATACCCTTCATGCATCTGAGTGAGGGCAAAAATTTCCCTTCCACTCTCATCGAGTTTCTCCTTTAACTGACTTGATTCAGATACAAAATCTTGTATTCTATTGTGAGCCAGCTGTACCTCATTTGAAGCCTGTGAATGTTTCACTTCTAAAGATTCATTTTCTTCTTCAGCGACTTTCAGATTGTGGCTTATATCTGTCATTTGCTGTTCTGCATGTTCCAACTGCTGTTTCATAATGGAAAGTTCACCTGCAACTGCCTCTAACTCTTTGCCAAGTGCTAATTTCTCATCTTTCAGTTGATCAACAAGGGTTCTCAGGCCATCAGTAATCTTCTTTTCCTCCTCAATCTGTTGGAGAGCTGTTTCCTTCTCTATGGTCAAACTATCTTTTTCTGGCATTAAGTCTTCCAATTTTTGACTCAGTTCAGCTTCTATTTTACCAGCAGTCTCCAATTGATTATTTAGTTCAGCATTCTCAACCAAAAGTTTTGATCTTTGAGTGCCTAATGCTTCAGCATCAGTTTTCAAATCCATGATAATCTTGTCTGCTTCTTGTATCTTGCTCAATGCTGCAAGATATTTTGAATTAAGATCCTCCTTCTCTTCATGTGTGATTGTCAACTTCCGATTTAATTCAGCCACTTCTATATGCACCACTTCAAGTTCTTGCCTTAAGCCATCAATTGTCTTTTGAAATTCATTTTCCAGTTGTCCATTTTTCTTGTCTTTGTCCTTTGAAGAATAATCTGAATCTGAATCAGAGTCTGAGCTGGATGAAGAACTCCCCTTTTCTGGCTTGCCCTTAATCTTTTTCCTTAACTCGCATGTTAGATGATCATATTGTGCATACAGTGATTGGTATTGATTGTGGAAATCTTCAATCAGTTCAACAAGAGGTTCCTTATTAGAAAGCTCTACTGGGGTACCATCCTCTTCAAGGTCGTCCCCTTTAATAAGTTTCAATATCCTTTTCACTTTGTCTTCAATTTCTGTAGGAAATGTAGAAAAAATTCAAATCATAGGTTTGATCATCATAAGGTGATACATCATACATGCAAATCATAGTAAATTCTTCATATCTACTTTCTATGATATCATATCATCCTGTCATGGTAGCAGCTGAATTTAATCATTCATAAAAATTGTACCTGCTTTAGCTTCCTGGAGCTGCTCTTCTTTATTAGGGTCAATGTGACTTCCAAACAAAGATTTAATAGAGTCTCTAAAGCGATGTTTCACCATCTTTTCTTTAGATTTTCAACTTCTTATCGGTATCATATCAAGATAATCTGTAATTTGAGCCCTGTAATGCACACAATTTTCTAGATGTTTAAAAGAATTTTTTTAAATGTCATAATGAGAATACAAATCTAGCTACTTTTTGAGCAGTCAAAATTTTATTTATACCCATCAAACTTTCTAAACAAATATAAATTATAGGAGAACAACTGAAACATGTACAAATAGTCCCTGAATGATCCAAGTTGATCATGAGTCCCTAATTGATAGAAATTACACTTTGTATTCCCTAAATCTGCATTCGGTCATTAAATTAGGCCTTGAATATGTACTCAGTCAATCAAATTGACTGTAGATTTGTCCCTTGAATACTAGTTATTCATTGACCTTAAGCATAATTTCAATTTTTCATCATAAGGACTAATATGACCAACATTTAGATTGTTTTCTTTGCCTATTGATTTAGTTATAACAGAAAGAGTACATGTGACAAACGTGGGCAGTCTTTCAACACCAACACTTTGTCATAAAGGATTTTGTTCATACAGCTTCTGTGTCGCCCCCAAGATGGTGGTATACTGGTATGCAATATTTGAATATTTGACATGTGAACAAAAATATTTTAAGTCATATATTTTAATATAATATCGCAATCAAAAAGTGTGGCAGGAAATTTAACGCAAATACTTGTCACAGGGAAAACAAAAACCATTGAAATATAGGGAAGGATTGTAGTTGTATAATATAGGGCTCATTCAAAAGAGCAACCACTATTATTTTCTAGCGGCTTTATTTCACTTTTGAATATGGGAATTGGTGTTCAATTATGGGATTGTCTATGGGCATAATCTAGAAAATAGAGAGAGAAAGAGAAGGAGAATGTGAAATTGTTTGGGTCCACCCTTCACCGTCAGATTCTCAATACAATACTTATGGCTATCATCGCTGAACCCGCGTTTTATTCGCCCAGCTTGAAGAGTCAAATTTTCAGAACGAGAAAAAAAAAAAAAAAATATATATATATATATATATATATATATATATATATAAAACTACATAGGTAATTTATTTTTTAAAAAAAGGTTAAAAAAGGAGAGAGCAAGAAACAATGCAACTAGAATGTACCAACAATAACGTGGCGCCACATCAGCAACTATGGGAATCACCCCAGAAAGGATTGGAATTCAAATGATACAGCTCAACAAACAAGCTATTTTTTGTTTTCTCTTAATTTCAAGTTATTTGTAACAATAAATGAATTAAACCAAGAAAAAGAAAATCATATCCGTAATTGTACAACAAAAATAGAGAAAACCACTAATGTTGGAGTTCAAGATTCATATAATTGTCACTATTTTGGCAAATCCAATTTAGGTACCTGAAATATGTTTTCAGTTTCCCTTCTACTCTTCTCCTTCTCTTCAGTATCTGTTGAGCTCCAAAGAGAGAAAAGGAGAGAGAAATTACATAAGATGGGTGAGCTTCAACTTCAAGTCTTGAACCAATGTATCAGATGACAATAAAATTACCAAAGACAAAAAATGGTAAATAATTCCATAAAGCAACAATAATTATCTTTTCTTTCTTGGAAACTAGTAATATCTAAGTTAATTTATTAATTTATTTCCTTAAAAGCGAAAGAATAGCAAAGAACAAAATCGTCCAAGATGGACATGATAATAACCAATACAAAATTAACAGCAGAATAAAAGATTCAGATGAAAGATCAGATACGACTATAGGAGTTTACCTTGTGCAACAGCAGAGAAGACGAATAAAGAATCGAAACAAAGGAAGCTGATCCTATCGAATCCGAGAGCTGAAACAATAGAAGAAAAACAAAAGAGCTTCAACTAAAGAGGTTCGAGAATTGAAGTGATGCAATAAGAGAAAGAATATTCTGAATGGAGAATACGAAACTCGCGGTTAGGTTACCTGTGAGAGTTGAAAAGAAGATCGTGAAAGCGGGAGCAGAGGATCGAAATTCTGAGAAAAGAACAAAAAGTATGAAAAGAAAGAGAGGAAGTAACTGAAGAGAAACTCTTCAGTTAATGCAAGAGAGACACAGAGAGAGGCTATTTGGTTGGTAAATTATTAATTATATAATAATAATTTCGAAAAGTGGCTTTGTTTTGTTTGGATTGGAGCGCTCTAAAGATAATAGCCGCCAGCATTTTTTGCACCTTCAAATTTCAGGAATGGAATCTTTGGATTGCATTTCAGATCTTTGCCCTCCCCTTTCTCGCTTTATTACTATAATACCACTTTGAAGACAACTCAGGCCTCTATTATTAATGTGTTTCTTTTATTTTAGGAAAAATTACACTACTATTCTCTCAAATTAATATAAACGTCTTCTAATCTATTTATGTAATTATACAAATAAAAGAAAGTCAAATAATGTGAAGAAAGGACTGAGGTATGGGATGTGTTTTTTTCATTACATTCTAAGCATATGAGTATAATTCGCGTCCTTTGTTTTATTTTATTTTTAAGGATTGTTTGTTTTAAAATTGCATATAATTAATTTTAAACCTGAATGTAATTAAAATGTGTTTTCAGTCATAAATTTAATTAAAACGAGTATCTTTCTTTAAAAAGTATAGCAATTAATTCCCTAACACCGAAAGAAACAGACACTAATGTTGTATTTAGTTATATTTAATTTAGGGGATGGAAATAAAAAATATTTGAATTAAAGTATACTATAAAAATTATAAGGTTCACGTAAAATTAACATTATTTATCTCCTATTTATTTATCTATGTCTCTCCTAAAACAAACACAACCTAAATATGTGATTTATCTTTTATTCAATACAAGAACCTAGTATATAAAATTATAAATTGTTCGTAATATCTTTGTTTAAAATTATAAGGATAGGGCGTAGTTTTTTTTCTACAAGGATAGGAGGGTAGTACAATATAATGTTTAAAATTAATATCATTGCAAATACATCTAGAATATAATAATCATTCATTTGACATTTGATAATGTAAAACTGACTTATTATGTCATATAATCATAAATTATTATTGGTATGACATTTAAAAATTAATAAAATTATTATATATGATAGATTATAATTAGATGTATAATTTTTTCTTATAAATTTATATGAATTTAATTTTTCTAACATATAAGAGAATTTTATTGATTTTTATAATAGTTACTAAAAAACATATTTAAGAATATTTCTAATTATTTGATAAAGGTACAATAATAGATACTAAGTGTTTGAATAAACTAAAATATAATTATTTTAACTTAATTAATGATTTTGAATTTGAATACGAGTTTTACATATAATTACATTAAATATTCATATGTTTTATTATAATTATCGTCTATTTTATTTACATAAATTAAGAAAAACTAATAAATAGATAATTTTACAAATTAAATTTTGCATCATTAATTTATTTATAATTTTTATAATTTGTATCATTAATATTATAAAAATATAAATAAAAAATTATGAATATCATATTAAAAATTAAAATAATAATTATTTTGAGATAACTTTTTTTATGTAACGATTATTATGAGGCAGATACAAACAAGAGCTTCACAACTCATTATTCTTTCGTGACTAAAACATAATTAAAAAATATATATCTGTCGTCAACAAAAACAAACTTATTGGTCACTTTCTTTTAATTTTAAGAGCTTTTTCGTGGATCACAAGATGCATCCGTTATCTTTCTTGGATTTTGATGTATATACTGCATTCATTTTTTTTTTGAAGGGAACTTGATTCATTTTTCTAAGAATTGTTTTTTTTTTAACTTCCTATGAAACTTTAATACAAGTAATTGTTTTTTTAAATAATTAACACGAAACATGATAAGTATTTGTGTGTGTATTATTACTCTGATGATGTGTATAATCATATATTTTGTTTGGTATATATAAATTGTATACTGTGATGTCAAATGTAACCCCTATTAAATTACATATAATTGTAAGCTGAGCATGTTCCTTGCCTCTCATAAAATAAAATTTCAATTGCTAGGAAGTGACAAAAGATCATAACTAAAAAAGATAAAGCTGCCATAATAATATTAGAAGAAAATATTATTAACGACTCAATTGGCAGAAAGGAGCACTGATACGATGCCACGAATATCATGCTGATACTGATGATGATGATCCGGCTCCAGACTCCATTTGCGGCACGTACTTGCAGTTTTCATGTTCTCTGTGGCCGTTTCCTCCTGCCTGCAATTACAAGTCACTGGATCAATTATTGTAAACTTTTACAGTTTTATTATTATTTTTTCAGTCTTTCACCGTTCGGTGGATTCTCTTTGCATGTTCCTCGATTCGTCTTTTTGTTCCTTTGATTCCTGTATAATGTATTGTTCTGTAAACGAATTTTCTCTTTAATGTAATCAAATAAATGGAATATGCTTAATGTAGTATTCAATTCTTTTATTAAATTATTTAGTTGTTCCTTTATTTTTTTGAAGTTTTTTAAGTGTCTCTAAATTATTATTATTATTTTTATCTTCTTTCTCTTTATTTTCTCTTAAATTAATAAGAGGAAACTTATTTATTTTAATTCTTTCTCTATTTTATTTTGCTCTACTCGAACACGAGATCAAGAATAGTGCAGATATGAAATATGTCAAACTCTAATTCTATATATAGTGAACAAGTGATCGTAAACTTAATAGTTTTTTTCAAAAGCAATGCTATAAGACAATAAACTTCTTAAAAAATATTTGATTACATTGTAGTTTTTCCAATACGATATAATGCACTGCATCATCAGGCATTAAAATAAAAACACAATGTTATTGATTTCATCAACTATATATAGAATTAAGTATTTTTTTTGTTGGTGCATTAGATATAGAGAGTGCTTATTAAAAAAAATAGAAATGGAGAATTATGTATATATAATTGTATAATACCATCAAATATATAGAATAACATTTATTTGGGAGTGGTAAAACTTTAAGTAGATCCCAATATTCTAAGAGGTTAGTTCTTGACTTTTGATTAATCGGGGTGATCTTGATTCACCCAAAAATGTAGCTATTTTTTTTTAGTTTCTATATTTATTAATTATTTGATTCAATTTGGTTTCTTTATCATTAAAAATTCAATTTAGTAACTTAATTGTCTAATTGAAATCAACGTCGATAGCTTTACAATTTATATATATAAAAAAATCATTATATAGATCAGTGTATTTGCGTAGGAAAAAGTTTTCCACACGTTGCTTTAGCGTTTTTTTGTTGTCTTAAAAGCCAAATTTCTCTATTGACCGTAGTTTGGACTTTGGATGTCTTTTCAAACACTCATAAAGTTTAGATAAAATTACAATTTGGATCTCTTATAAATTTTAGTTCCTTTAATTTTCGCTTAAAATCTATAACTGTAGTTCCTCTTAAAATTATGTTACACAATTTTAGTTTCTTTGATCATTTAATTAACCATAATGTGATATTTTTATGTTAATATGAATGAATGATGTGACACTTATAAATTATAATTTATTATTTAGGGAATATCATAAAAACGATAAAGATGAGACTATAATTTTATAAATTACAAACCACTTTTACACTCATATTTTCTATTTCATTTCTTGTCCCAAAAAAACATTAAGATATCCATAATTTTGATATACAAGTTTGATAGATAATTTTATAAGATAAAATTCTTTATATCAAACTAACAAAATCATAATACTTTAAGTTAACTTATCCTATCATGTTTAATAATGTCTGCCAAATAAGAAAGAGGTGATATATATATATATATATATATATATATATATAATTGAGAATAAATACAATTTAACAATTTCTCACTTTACAATTCAATTTGTACCAAACAAAAAGGAGAAAGGAAATTGAGAATATAAAATTCATTATGCAAGTCGCGTAAAAAAATGTATTGGTGCATATGATCAGCGTTCCATACACCATGTATAAAAACAAGCTTTTTTGGAGAGATTCTTCCCTCTTTCTCTTTCCCAAACTCATGTCATGTTATTTACCCTTTTTTTGGCGAGCATGATGTCCTTTAGATAGTTACAACGATCTCTATGAAACTCAACCATAAAACAAAGTTGTCTTATTGCTTCCCTTTTCTTTTACCCAAGACTAACCAACTCCTTATCCTTCTCTATCAAAATTTTCTCCAATTTCCCCACTTTCTTCTCAAGTTGGCTCACTTGTTTCCTTAGGTTCAACTTCTCCACTCCTTCCTTCCTCACATTCTCCTCTAATTTCCACACATTCTCCCTTAACACCAATTCTTGCTCTTCCTTTTTGTTCAACAACTCCCCGAGACTTTGTTTCGGAGAGGGATTTTAGAGGGGAAGGAAAGAAAAAAATTTGAGTAGGAACATCTTTTTGTTTGAAAGTTTTAATTTTTGAGGAAAAGGATTTAGAGGATTTTTAAAACTCTTCTGAAATTCTCAAAAGTCTAAAAATTATTGTTCCCCCTATTTGGGAGGTTTTTAGAAGGTAAAGTAATAAAATTACTATCCTATCCCGGCTAATGTTAATAAAATTACTATCCTATCCTAACCAGTGTTATTTAATTAAATTTAACTTTTTGAAATAAAGACAAAATTATAAAAATATCATATTAACTCTCAATTTCTCTCTCTTAATATATTTTTAACTCTCAAACAATGAGAAAAAAACTTTTCTCATTTTCCTCCCTTCCTTTCCCCTCTCTTCCCTTTAAATCTCTTTCCTTCTCTTCCCCTCCTAACTCCCAAACAAAACCAGCTTCTCTCTCAGTTCTTTCACCTCACCATTCCTTTCCTTCATCCAATCCTTCACAAGCTCAACCTTACACCTCATTCTAGTCACGCGACTCCTGTGCTCCTCAACTTTTTCAACCACCAAATCCAAACCGTTTAGTGCAACCAATTCAAACCCAATTGGAACACGCGCTGTTCTTCAGTCCCAGATTCTTGTTCTCTTCCTCGTACCTCTGCTTTGTCACTTTGCAACTGTATTTGTTCTCGTTGTTCAGTTGTTCCGCCACGTGGATCCTTTGGTGCAACAACCTGATGTTGTCTTCCATTTTCCTTCGAAACTCTTCCGCCACTTCATTCATTTTCCTTTCCGCTGTTACCTGAATTAACTTCAATTTACTATACACAATTTTCGCTTGTTTGTTCTACTCGTTAAGTCCTTCAATCGTTTTCGCTTGATCATCCATATGCGTTGCTAAGTTGGTGTTCAAATTCTCCACCTTTGCTAGGCTTTCGGCATATTCCTTTTGGCTTCGTTCATTTTGTTGCTCCAGCTTGTTTTTTTGCTCATGCATAGTGTCTACCTCAAGTCTCATACCGTTAAGTTTTGCTTTTAAAGACATAACCTCCATGGAAGCTCCATTCTTGTGGTTTTCTTGTTCCCTCATGAAAATAGAGATCTCTTCCCCTTTCTGTGTCATTGTTGTTCTCAGTTCATGGTTTCTGTCTAGAAGGGACTTGTTTTCATCTGCCAGTTGTTTAACCTCGAAACTTGTGTCTCTTAACTTCTCTCCCAATTCATTTTTCTGGTTGTTTTGACTTTCCAAATTTAGTTCTAGATCCTTTAGCTTTTCAAGAAACCCCTCTTTCTCTTCCACCATATTGTGTTCATCCGATCTTATTTCAGCTAATTTGTTCTTCAGATTTTCTATTTGAATAAGGTCTTGAGAAATTTGTTCCCTTTGCCTTTCCATCTCAGCTTGCATTTCTTTTTTTTTCATTTTCTATGGAATCTAACCTTTGCTGCATCACGTTAAGCTGCTCCATCAAGTCCTCTCTTTGGGTTGATGCTTCTTTTTTGTCACATTCTATTTTTTCTCTCATTTCATTTTTCTGTGTCTGTAGGGATTTAGTCTCTAGTTCTAGCTCATTGATCTTTGTCATCAAATCTGCAACATTGGACTTTGCTAGGCTCTCGCTGTTATTTAGTTGTGTTTGCAAATCAGATACTTGATCATACAAATCAATGTTCTTCGAGGTTAGATGCTCAACTTCATGTGTCTGGCTTTCAACTTGAAGTTCTAGATTCTTTTTTTGCTGGCTCAAACTCAACCTCTTTCGTTGGTGAAGTTAATTGTTCCTCAAACTTTGTTGCTTCAATCTTATTATCGGATTCCTGCTTAAGGGTGTCAAGATCAGATACAGTGTGATGTTCTTTTTGATGTTCCTTTTCTGACTTTCTCTTAATACCATCTACTTCCTCTGGGGAAAAGTATTCAGAATCCGAGTCAGAGAAAGACACTACAGATTTTTTGATTCTTCTGCGAGAAACTACTTTCTCAAACTCTTCAGTTACACGATCATATAGGGCATAAGGTGATTGTTGCTTCTGGTATAAATCCTCTACTAGCCCCACAAGTTCTGTCCCACTTGTGGAATGGCTTTTGTTCTTGATAAGCTCAAGAATTTTAGAGATGTTATTTTCAATATCTGCAAAGAATGAGGAAGAATTATATATTTAAATATTGGAATTCAAATATTTCAACATATTGAATTACAAACGCTGCCAAATGCAAAGGTTATATAATAATTATATTTATATACTCACGTTCTCTTCCATCTCTTTTTTACTCAAATCTTTTATCTTTTTTTCCCTCCTTTTTCTCCTTATTAATATAATACCAAGTTTTTAAGAAAGTGTTGCTTCATTTCTTTTCATGGAAAAACGATTGGGCACTTCTTAAGCGTATATATTATTCTAATATCCATGTGTGACACCAGTTGTATGTACAAACCTGTTTTGGTTCTTTGGAGGTCTTCAGCATTTTCACGATCAATTAGACTCTCTAAAAACTTTATTGATTCCCTTGAGTGGTGATTTGTCATATTTACAATGGGACATCAGCAAATATTACATTTAAAAATAAATTCATGTCAAGGAACTCCTTTTTGTCTTCACAAATGACTGGGAATCCTGAAATGGAGAAAATAAAGACAAATATTTCGAAATGATGTATGCACATGGCATTGTAAAACTAGGACTCAATTAAGTAATTGATTATGATGTGGTAAACAACTATAGAATTGGTGCAAAGTACAAACACGACAACAATTGTATGACCTAAAAAAATTAGGCATATGGAAACAAAGATAACATTTCAGACAATAACATATGTAGTTGCCATTTTTTTTTGTCAGATATGTAGTTGTCACTTAATAGTAGCTAGGAAATAAATCAATATATGGGAAATTCTTGAAAGAAAACTTTGGGTTATAATAATTATCCAACTTTATGTTAGTTTAAACAGTCTTTGGATCCCTTATAAAAAAAGTTCTCCTTACCAAAAAAAAAACAGTCTTTGGATCATGTTTTTAGGTGATTAAAATATTTTGCTATATTTGTTGTATAGGAGATTAGGAGTGAATGACAATCTCAAATCAGGAAAGGAAATAAAACCTTGGTTGAATCAAACACTGATGATCATGTCTAAGAGAATAAAAAAAATATAGTGATTGAGAATATTCACGTAAAAACTTAATGTGGATATGCAGAAATTTATCTTTTTTATTACATGATCATCAGTTTATATAGAAACACATTAAAATACATTAAAATTTACAAATACACTAGTTATCTAATTTTACTGTCATTATTTTTTATGATGTAAATAAATGCCATGATATTTAGGTTGAAATGCATGTAATTTCCTTTAACTATACAATAACTGTAAAAAAAGTATAAATATGATACACCAGTATAAATTCATCTGCTCCCAAAATATAAATATACACAAACTAATATGTCCAAATAATAGAGTGACTGATTTTTTCAATTACAGAGGATTTTTTAACTGATCAATAATTTTTGAGGTTAACGACATTTTTGCTTAGTCTATATATCACTGAGGGAAAAATATATTTTATCTCTTCTATTTATTAAGTGCACACACTTATTCTATTTGCAAGAATTTGTAACATGTAGATGACTTAAAATAAAAGGGATTTTTTTATTATAAAAAAACTTGGTCACGAACAAGAAAATAAAAGAAAGAAAAACTTAGTGGACAGTGGCCAATATTCATAATGACAAAAATTCTACTAACAAGAAAAGAAAGAAACTGTGTAATAAAACATTAAAACTCTTAAATCCACTTGGGTTCTTCTTACTATTAGTGCTTTGTGGACACTACGATAATGGTAAACATTAGCATCATCCGTCATGGCTTGACGCCTTGACCCACACAAATAGATATCCAATTGTTTTTCTCATGAAACAAACTTACATCATAAATGTGGAAAACCTAAGTTTGGGCATATGTCAACATCCCACATTCATTTGCAAAACAAGACCACCCAATACCAAGTTCATTCCTTTTTCCATAAAGATAAGCTTGTTCAAACACCTTAGTTTTTGTTGTTTTCCTGATTTATTGAACAAACTAGGGTCCCTTTTAAACTGGAAAGGACATTAGCATTTCCTCCAAGTTAATTCATTGGCGAATCGATATAAATGCCTAGAAAAACATATATTATTTACCTAGCAAGTTGTTACGAAATCAGCAAGTATATCGTTCGTTCAAGTAATAAAGTGATAAGAGAAGTTATCGTTCCCACGAAGATTAGTGCACCGATTGTATTATAACTCGTATCTAGAAGTTGGATAAATAAATCTTGGTAAAAGTATGGTTGGTTTGTTTGAACAAGTAAGAGTAAAGACAGAATTAAAACATAACTATCGATTATGAACAATTAAGTTAAGTTGCAACAATATAAAGAAAGCGTAGCCAGGGCACCCACACTCGATGTTTCCTTCCAAAGAATCTGTATTACTTACTACATTCACTTAGCTCTCGTGTGCATACAAATTCAGTTAATCACCAATTCCTCAGTGATATAACCCTTTAACCCACTTGAAAGTTTTAACCCCTTAGTCACCTTCGTAGGGTTAAGCATTAAGCAACACATTTAATAAACTACCCACATACATTCCTATTCCTAGGTAATGTAAAGCAAGCTACTACACTTAGTTCCAAGACTAAAGCCCCAATATCCCTATTGTGAACCCTAGCTCTGCATTCTTTAAAAGATTGATCAAGTCTAAGAAAGAGATTTAAACATTCAAGCAAAGTGCAGTAAAATAACTTTGGATAAATGAATAATAGCGTTCAATACATCCCAATGGAATTTACATCAAGTGCTTGGCCCTAGCTACAAAATAAAACTAGTCAAACCTATTCATGTTTGGCCTTGAGCTAACAAAAAGAAACATGCTCAGCTGAAGCACAAAGGAGAAGAAGATGAAGAAAGGTCTCCACTTGAGCCTTCAACTCCCAAGCCCTAGCTAAGCTCTCCCAAGCTTCTCAAACCCTTTTGCAAGTGATTTTCGTGCTCCAGAAGTGTCTTCAATGCTCTGGGTTCAAGTATTTATATGAGGGTAAGTGAAAGTCCAAATCTACCCTCTATCAGCTTTTCAAATTACACAATCAGCAGACTTCCACGCTGGTAGCGTGGCATTCCAGAGAAATAAGCTTGTTTTCTTCACATCCCACGCTGGTGGCGTGGCTATCCACGCTGGTGGCGTGGAGTTCCAGTGGGTATTGCATTTGGAGGCTGTTTTCCACAATAATAGCGTGGTTCTCACGCTGGTGGCGTGGCAACCCAGTGGATATTTAGACATCCACGCTGGTGGCGTGGAATCCACGCTGATGGCGTGGCAAGCTTTGCTCAATTGATCTTGTGTAATATGTTTTCCTGCTAAAAAGATACTCAAATTAACATAATACGGGACAGGAAAGGATTCATCAACATTTATCACAATTATAGGCAATTATAAGATATTTGTGGATGATCCTTGCTTCTAATAGGCTTGGAAAGAACTATATGCTAGGCGCATATCACAAGTCAAGTTGACAACACTTGTTTATCATATATTTTATATGGACAAGAATGAAAGTCTAAAAAGTGTAAGCTCACATTTTCTTAATCACTTTAAAAAGTTCTCTTAACATATAATCGTGATACATGCCTAACTAACTATAATATTTTTCATATAGGAAACTCTTATTCTGGGATCACTTTCTAGCTTGTGTACACAGAAAGATGGTAATGAATAATGATAATGGATTAAGTTCAACTTTAAGCCATAACTTCTGAAATATTTACATTAAGAATCAGTTGAATTATCGTTTGAAAAAAATAAATAAAAACAAAAGAAGTCTCAACAACTCAATACAAGACAAAAATCTAACATATTCAAGAACACACACTTATAAATAGATCGAGGGGGAAAATAAACTGCATTCATAAATTACTGCAAGTTAGGAAAAAGACAAATAATTAAAAAATACATAAAGTCTTATTAGTTTTAATCATAACTCAATTGAATCTAGAGGGTACATGAGAAAACTTTATGTATGTAGAGATGGAATACGCTAACAGCTTTTAAAACCTAATAATTATCCATCCTGGATGCATGTGTGAAAAATTCCAACATAATGGTAATTATGACATAAATATTCACTATTTTCAATAATTTTTCTCATCCTGAATCCTTTCATCATTCGTATTTGCTCTAATTAGATTTGTTACATTGATTATTCCGAATTTAAGTAACAAACAAATTCATCCTGAGCGAAAGATTATGCCACAAATCAAATGACACATTTTCTTCATCAATAAATATAAACAAAGCAAGTAAATAAGCAATTGATCTAATAGAATTTCTGTTTTATCCAGATAAAGATATGAGAAAACTACCTGGGAATTGAACTTGATAACCACAATCCAAATTGATTAAGAAATATTGGAAAAGCTAGGAAAGTTAAAGATAAAAAGTAAAAGAGTATAATAATGAAAAGAAAATAAACAATTTTAAAAAGATATCTCATGCATGACAAGTTGAAAAGATCGAATAACAAATAAAATAATGTTATTATTACTTTTGTGTTTGTCCTTTTTTTTCTGAGGGTGACCGGTGAGGTAATCTTGGCATTTCTTTAGAATAAAATGCCCTTTAAAGATTGAAATTATTACAATTGAGAATCCCTTGAATGTGTCGCGCATGATTAATGAGATTTAAAAAAGGGGGTTAGTTATGAAAATGGAGATTTTTAAAAAAATTGTCATAATGTATATATTTTTTTAAATTATGAAAATGAATAAATTATACTTTGATATATAATTTTATAATTAAGAAATTATATATTAAAATACAAATTCACTTTTATATTTGTTTAAAATATTTTTTTCAACAAACTGAAATTATATGTAAAAGTATGATTTTAGTTTTTTTTTATAATAAAATAGTATGTTAAAATATGATTTTAAATTTTAATAATAAAAAATAAAAAATTAAATTATATGTATATAAATGATTTTAATGTAATAATTTCTAAAAAATAAAATCATATGATTTATCTATTTTCATATTTTTTAAATATATTTATTATGGTAATTTTAATTTAAAAAAAAAACCCATTAGCGCAAGACCCAAAAAAAGGTGTCTCATTGCTTGTCTTGTTTGGTTGGAAGTAAGAGATAGGGACGCGTAAGAGATAGATCTAATACAGAAAAAAGAGTTTTGTTATTGTTTGAATGATTTTAAATTATTTTCTTCCATTAAGTTAAAATAATCTTATTTGTAATGTTTTATTATTAGGAATTAAAATATTTTAAAATCTTGCAGTAATTTTTTTTTTAAAAATCTGTACAAAAAAAAGGTCTTTTATGTTTTATTGATTTGTCAAAACATGTGAATTAAAATGTAGATAACATATTTGATATAATGGATTCAAATATTGATATAGTAGAAGATTAGAATAATATTTTTAAATAATCTATACTTAATCCAATTATAAATTATCATTTTACTTATTTTAAAATAATTATTTAAAAAGTTAATAAATTTATCATATATGATAATTTGTGATTGAATAAGTGTGTAAATTTGTTTACATTATTAGTTTATAATCAATTTTTTCTCTAAGGTATGAGTTTATCGTCAATATATTAATAATGTAAAATGATTTTATATTATCATTTAATTATAAATTATTATTTAAATTATTTTAAAATAATTATTTGAAAAGTCAATAAACTTATTATATCATAATTGAATATATGTATAACATTAATTACATGATTAATATATAACTACTTTTCTATAATGTATGAGTTTAATATCTATCAGTCTATGTATTAATAATATAAAATAATTTTATATTATTATTCAATCACAAATTATCGTTTGAATTATTTTAAGATAATTATTTAAAAATTCAATTAACGTGTCCAACATAATAAAAATATTTAAATATAAATTATTTTAATTTTTTTACAAAATCATTTATAACTTTAATTCTTTTTGGTTTGAGTGTGGTCCGTTGCCATCCCAAAAAAGAAAATCAATTTTACCGATCCTCGTAGTAAATGAATGTTTAAATCAAATTAATTTTATTTTGACAAGTTAAACATAGCCTACCTACCTACATGATTTCAACTTGCAAAAAGAAAAGGAAAATTCAACCTCGCCCCATAGCCAGAGGTTTGCTGGGCCCAATACGACGTGGCATTGTAGGAACCATAGACATTAAAGTAAATAAATACTGATACAGTACGAGGCTACGAGCTATGGTTTTGACAAGAATGGGAAAAGAAAGAAGTAATTATCACGATTCAGTGGACGTGAAGCAATTTTGCTTCTGTACTGTTCCATACGAGATCAACGTGGATCATTCACCGCCAGTTCTCAATATAGAGATTATTTTTAAAACTACAAAATGAAAACAGACTTTTTTATAAGCAAAAATTATATTTTCAAAATAAACATATAAATTTAGCTATCATTATAACTTATTTGTTATATTTTGAAACAAATATTTATACCCTTAAACTTGTTTTTGTTACTTTCCATTGTGCAGCAGTGCAAATACCATGAGGTGAATATATTTAATAGTACACCAATAAATGCAATTTTCTTATATATGCCAAGTGCTTTGCATATACTATTATTTTCCAGAAATGGAAAATTGGATAAAAGTCTTGAAATGACTTGTTTCGAGAGTTATAAAAGCTTTCCAAATCCTATCGGATAAGATGTTAATAATGGAAAGAAAAATTGGTAAACAAAATAAGTGACAGAAAAGGTAAGCAGAAAAAGACAGTTTGTTTGTGGGTTATTGTTATTAATTTTTTAAGAAGCAAAATGAAATGTGGGTTATTATTATAATTTTCATGCATGATTAGGGTAAGTGTATTTTTGTAAAATGATTACTATTATAGAAATTAAACATAATAAGTGGTGAGCAGTGTAAATTTTTGTATCGGCAAGTGAAATTAACTTAAATTGTAAAATAAATAGAAAACAAGTATAAAAATGATGTAGAAGTTAGAACATGTAAAATTTGTTTGTGGAAGCGTTTACGTGGAATGTAGCATGGATGTGAATCACGAAGATTTATATTGTCGAAAGCAGAACTTGTAAATTGCAGCATGACGTCTCTAACAAGTTATGAAGAACTAGTTTTACTTTTATTATCCGGTGTGCGGTGGAACAAAAACCCACTCACTCATTTTAAAACCCCTTTTCAGCGTTTCATTACAAAGCCTTCTCCTTCTCCTTCTTCTTCTCATTTTCTCCCTTCCTTCAGGTCAGTGATTTTTTGTATGTAAATACGTCTTCTGTATGTTGTTTATTGTTTATATTTTCCTCACTTATTATTAAAAAAAGCATGTTCTTTTAATGGGGGGTGTGTCTGCAATTGCTAATTGTTTAGAAGTACCTTTCCTAATATAGGGTTGCCACAACTTGGAATTGCTCTGTCATGTCATGTAGGTAGTTTATGAGTGCCAGGGGATATGAAATGATAAGTTTTAACAGTATGGACGAAGAATTGGAGGTTGGTGAGGGTGTGCAACATCAAACCAAAGATGATGGATTTTCACTAAACCCCGAATTCCCCAAAATATTAAAACCCCAAGAAATATACAGTGCCTATTCCCACATGTCACAAGATAAGAATGTGGTTGAAGCAAGGGAACATCTGCATCCAAGTCTATTTTCTGATGGTGCTGGTGCCATGGTTGAAGAACTTACAGTCGAAAGTTACAATGGTTCTAGACTAGATATTGGTACTTTGAACAATCCAGGGCCTTTGCATAATAGCCGGAGTCGATGGCGGCATATTTATCAGCCAGTTGGTGATTCAGGCATGGGAAGTGATTGCATAATAGCCAGAAAGAGTGTTGAGGCTACATCTAGTGCTTGGGAGGATATTGGGTCCACGTCTTTCCGAGACATGTTAGCTAGAAAATCAGTCAATGATGATCAGGGCCATGTCATGCAGCACCTGTCCACTGACGTGCACACCGCTGAACATGAAGAGGATGAAGGTCATGCTCACGAAGGAATACAAACAAAAGTT
Organism: Glycine latifolia; assembly: GCA_013407115.1. Lineage (NCBI taxonomy): Eukaryota > Viridiplantae > Streptophyta > Magnoliopsida > Fabales > Fabaceae > Glycine > Glycine latifolia. Next base: position 34,185,580 of record CM023942.1, read on the forward strand.
ATACACAAATCAGGATTTGTAGAGTATTTTGGTAGAAGTACATTGAAGGGAAAGGGTGTTGTATGTAAAGGTCCATCTTCTAATGGCTTATATGTTGAGTCTAGAGATCAGAACCCGATAAAGTCTGGCATTGACACTCAGATGGATTCTCATGCATTGCTGAGCTCCGGTTTAAAGACTGCAAAGTCTCCTCATAATGCTACAGGGCCAGGATCTGGTGGGTCTGACACTGATGGTGTGACTTTGAGAGAATGGTTGAAATCTAGGCACCACAAACGGAGCAAAACAGATCATTTAAGTATATTTAGAAAAATTGTGGATTTGGTTGATGGTTCTCACTCCGAGGGAGTTGCAATGCACCATCTGTACCCTTCTTATATTAAATTGTTACCATCAAACCAGGTTATGTACCTTGGGTTGCCTACTCAGAAACAGACATTAGACAGTGTAGCAAATTCTGAAGTTCTTCAGCTAGAGAATTCTTTTATTAGAAAAAGGCTGTCAGAGACGGTAGTATCTCCCTCTCTTAATTTGCGATTGAAGAAACAGAAATTCCATGAAAATGCTAGAGTTGCTGGTGATTGGAGTCCATGCCCTCCAAGGACTGACTTGTATCTTCAAATTGCCAAAAATATTAAAGTCAATGCAGTGGGATCACTAGATTATTGCAATGAATACAAGGAAGATATCCAATTTTCTAAACATAATATTCGGAGAATGTCTCGCATCCCTCACATATCTAATGCAGGTCAATTGCAATTGACTTCTTTAAATGAAGGATTGGAAGATAAATGGTATGCAAGTCCTGAGGGTGGTCGCACAACATCATCAAATATCTACTGTCTGGGAGTCCTTCTTTTTGAGGTGCATAGCTTACATGATGGATGCCCTCTTTATTTCATTAATCGAATTCAATGTTCACTTACTCTGTTATATTGTTGACTTCTCAAAATTGATGTGTTTCTAAATACGAAGTACACATGTATGAACTAGGAAACATGCTTCTGTCTGTGTTTTGGGGGGAGGGGGAGGGGGGATGTCTTTCCTTCTTTTTGAGAATTACCTTACAAACATCCTTGCAATGGAACTCTGATACTCTGACACTTTCTCTATAAGAGATGTTTCTTGACCTAAAGTTTGAGGAATCTTTTAATCTGATTCTAACATGAAATAACTTATTAAAGAGATTACTTATGCTTGTTCATTGTCAATTGTCAATACACTTCTTTGAAATCGTTAACATTAAATAAATAATAAGACATTTTGACCTGTAATTTACTTTTAGCAACTATAATATATTGTCTGTCTTGTAACATTGCTACCTCATTCTGGATTGATGAAAATGTTAGTGTTGGTGGTTACCCTAAATCTTTCTAATCAATTACTTGCTATAATAAATTTGATCCATTGATTGTTTTGGTAGACCTTTGAATGATCTGATATTCTTTTATTAAATACTAATTCTTAGTCAATTCTTATTGAAACATTATAGCAGCATTAGTTTACATAAAGTTACGGACTGATTATATTTTAGGTCATTTCTTTCAGTTACTTAATCATTTTGACTCAGAAAGAGCACATATTGCTGCAATGTCTAATCTTCGTCATAGGATTCTTCCTTCAGTTTTCCTATCAGAGTATCCTATGGAAGCAGGATTTTGCCTTTGGATGATGCATCCTGAACCATCATCACGTCCTACATTAAGGTAACACAGAAATCTTTGTATCATAGTTATCAGATTTACTTTAATAAAATTAAATGTAAATATGATTCCACAAACATCTGTTATAAAAATCTCATGTTTATTTGATAAATGTTATAAAACGCAATCATGGCATGTTCTCTAGGATGATTGTTGAGAGAGCTATGTATCCGTAGTTTGAATTCTACTGTCCATCCATTTGCCATACTCCTTCCAAGAGTTCTCAAGCCTTTTCTTTTCTGAGTGAGTATCATGGTCATCATTGGGTTCATCGATCATCTCATATTTAGCAGAAAATCTCTCCGATTAGGTATTCAAGAAGAAGTGTCGTGGTGTATGTTTTTTGCAAATGATATCGTGTTTATTGATGAGACCAAAAATGGTGTTACTAGAAAACTGGAATTGTGGAGAAACATTTTGGAATCTAAAGGATTCACGATAAGCAAGAGCAAGACGGAGTATATGAAATGTGAGTTTTTGTGGGTAAGAGATAGTGATCAAGACACAATGCATCTACTTGGTTAAGAGGTACCCAATAAAGATGTTTTTAGACATTTGGGATCAATCTTGCAAAAAGGTGGTGAGATTGATGAGGATGTAAATCATAGAATTAGGGTAGAGTGGATGAAATGACGGAATGCATCTGAATTTTTGTGTGACCGCAAAATTCCCCTTAAGTTAAAAGGAAAATTCTATAGAACAGCTGTAAGACGGGAAATGTTATATGGAGCGGAATACTGACCAGCACATAGGCAACATGAGCATACAATAGGGGTAGCAGAAATGAGGATGTTAAGGTGTATGTGTGGTTATACGAAGATAGATAAGATAAGAAATAAGAATATTCGACGAAAGGTAACAGTAGTACCGGTGTATGAAAAGATGAGGGAGCATAGATTAAGGTTGTTTAGGCACTTTATGAGACGTTTACTGGGTACTCCCGTAAGAACAAAAGTTTGTGACCAAAAGCTCGACACAAAGACAGGTAGAGGTTGACTGAAACTTACCTGGAGAATGGTAGTTAAACAAGACCTAATGGAATAGAAAATAGATTGGCGGACCGTGTATCTTAGGACGGAGTGAAGAAAAATTATAAGTTTGGTGGAGAATTAAACTAATTAGTTGTTCCAGTCATTCCCTTTTTTTTCCTTTTGTTTTATTTTCCTTTTTTTCTTTCCCTCTTCCTTTCTCTTTTTTTTTGGTCTTATTTCCGAATGTTGATGTTGAAGGTTATTAACCAACAAAAATTTCATACGTAGTCCACCCCATTAAAATTTTGTCATCATTGGGCTACAGCCTGTTGTTTTAACTACTCTCCAGTTTCATTGAGAGTTTGAAGAAGAATATACTACCTTTTGGTGAATGCATTTTGGAAAGAATATCTCACAAACCCCAACCAAACACATTTGTATGGATCACTATGTACACTGTTTTCCATCTAACCCAAACAGGCATCTATAAATCACGTTGTTTTCTGACTATTTATCCAAAATAAGTTTCTGCCATGCTTCATCTCTTTTCAAATCCAAAACAAGCTAGCAAAGTCTACCATATTTTTACTTATCTGGAAAGGGTCGCTCCAATGCTTAACGTAACTGGTTGGGGTGGTGCTAGGTTCCATCAAGAGCATCACACAACAGGTTCAACTCCACATTGGTTGGAAACTGATGGCTGACAATGTTGTGGAGCTCTTGCTACTTTTCCTCTCCTATTTCCTAGTTCCCACCCATAACTTGAACATATCCAGACATTAGTTGAAGATTTATTAACCACCTATTGGATGCATCAACCCGCAAAATGAAAGATGGGAAGAAATTCTTTATTTATCAAGTACAGTAAAAATAGAGTTCCATTTTAACTAGATTGTGAAAGTACATACCCAAATGTGAATTTTCTTTTTTCTTTTTGTTGTTATTATTTTATAAAAAAAATTGTAGAGAGTTGATTTTTTTTCCTTGGAGATGTCAAACTCTTTTATTTGATATTACTTAATACTGACTATTATATAATGATATGTGTGTTTTCATTTTGGTCTGTACTAAAGCATATCACATTTATTGTTTGGCTTAGTGAATTTTGAAAATTGATATTCTTCCCTTTCAGTCCTTAAATACAGATTTAGGAAAGTCTCAAGTAAGTGTATTCTACTAGGCTTGTCCTTTAATTATGGGCCTCAAATATGAGTTATGCACCCATAGGCCTCCAATAACACGGGTTTATAATAGAAAAGGCTGGGAAGGACGGCAAAGGAAAACTGTTCAGATTTCAGAGGTCTTGCCAAAAGAACAGGCAGTTAGCCAGGAGGGAAAGGGGGGATGAACTGGAGAGTTGGGCAGCTTGAGAGTGGAGAGGCAGATAAGATCCTAGACACATGCAAAGAGTAGGGGATATAGATAAAAGATTTCTGAATATTGTCTCAGGGGTGCACACATGCGTATTATTTATAACAAGACATTAGAGTATAGTCATAAATACAAAAGAAATCAATGGAATCCCCAAATTTAAACTAATGACTTGAACGGGATAAGATGGGAGAATTGGGGGGGGAAGAGAAGTCAGGACTAGTGGAAATTGAGCACTAAAGGAGGTTCACCTTGGGCTCAATTTTTCTGAGAGGGCTTCTTTTTGTTCTTGTTCTAGATCAATTTATTAGTGTTGTAAGGAGCTTCCATTTTCTTGTGAGTTCAAGTTCTATATCTACCGCATCCCACTATGATTTCCTGAAGTAATAACTTATTTTTCACAACAGGGAGATCCTACAATCTGAAGTGATTAATGGAATGCATGAGGTGTACTCTGAGGAATTATCATCAAGTTTCAATCAAGATGATGCAGAATCAGAATTGCTATTGCATTTCCTCATCTCACTAAAAGAGCAGAAGCACATGAATGCCATCAAATTGGCAGAAGAAATCAGATGCTTAGAATCGGATGTGAAAGAGGTGGAGAGGAGACATGACTTGAGAAAATCCTTGCTTCCCTTAAGCTTGCAGAATGACTCCTCTCTTCAAATAGAGAATGTATCTCTTCTTAAAGAATCCACAATTTCTCATGCAAATGAACTGAGATTGATGAAAAATATACCCCTACTTGAAAGTGCTTACTTTTCCATGAGATCCAAAATTAAGCTTCCTGAAACAGATACTGCAACTCACCCAGATAAAGATATACTGATAAATCGTGACTATTGCTGTGGAGCTCAAAAAGACGTGGAACAACATAAAGCGACAGATGCTTTAGGAGCTTTCTTTGACGGTTTGTGCAAGTATGCACGTTATAGCAAGTTTGAAGTGCGGGGCATACTAAGAAATACTGATTTTAACAATCCTGCAAATGTAATCTGCTCTCTGAGTTTTGATAGGGATGAAGACTACTTTGCTGCTGCTGGGATATCAAAGAAAATTAAAATATTTGAGTTCAATGCACTTTTGAATGACTCCACTGACATCCATTATCCTGTAGTTGAGATGTCAAACAGATCAAGGCTCAGTTGTGTTTGCTGGAATAACTACATCCAGAACTATCTTGCCTCCACAGACTATGATGGTGCAGTTAAGGTTTGTTTGTATGGCTTGCACATTAGATTGTATACCATTTAAACTATTGCTTATATCATTGGCATACATTCTCTGTTTTATTCATCAGTTACATTTTTGCACATGCTGTTCTGAACCAAAATGTAATGGTTTTATCTTCAAGGGTCTACTAAACTTTCCACTTGTATATTTGGGATAAAATTGCTTCTAAGGGTGAGTTTGTTACACCTTAAAAAATGGGAAGCAAAACATTGTGGATGAAATTTATGTCAAAAATTGTACTGATAATTCATCATTTAATTTTTCATTCCCATTTTCAAGAATAAGAGAAACTAACCCTAAAGGGACAAATGGAGAACTTTACTTTAATGTTGTCCAGATTGGCATCCGAGTTTTAATGAGCTGATAGTAAATTGTTAGTTTCTTTTCTTGACTTTTCTAATTGGTTTCCATGATTCTCTATGTTGCTTGTATGATTATTTTTTGACCTGAAGTGTTTAAGGATGACCACGTCCAATGGCTGGCTTTATTATAGTTCAAGGATGGATTGCTTTTTTAACTTCTTTAATGTAGTACTCTAGGAAGCAGAGAAAGTAGTACTGAACCTGAGTATGTTATGATACATTGGGTCCCATCATGTAGAGTTTGTCTGATAAATTAGAATGACATTGGTATCCACCAGAAAGCAAAAAAGAAAGAGTTAGAATTTTTTTCTTTTAGTATAAAAATGCAGCCATTTCTTGATAATTGGTATGCTCTTATTTCCAGCTTTACTAATTGCATTGCCTAAATGGCGACATTTTCAGCTATGGGATGCTAATACAGGCCAAGGGTTTTCTCGATTCACCGAACATGAAAAGAGGGCTTGGTCTGTTGATTTCTCTTTGGTATGCCCTACTAAATTTGCCAGTGGGAGTGATGATTGTTCTGTGAAACTGTGGAATATCAATGAGGTAAGCTTAAGCTCTTTAGCATGCATACACAGGTCATAGGCAATTAGGCACACCCACTTGAATGTGCAGAATTTGCTTGATGGAAAAACAGTAATTAAAGAAACTGGGGTTACTATTGATTTTTGCTATCTCTCTAGTTGTTATGGCGTTGGTGAATCTGATCTTGGCTAAAGCTACAGCAAAATATAACATGATAGTTTATTCCATATAATTTATCCAGAGCTATTAAAATGCAAAATTATTTTGCAGAAAAACAGTTTAGCCACAATCAGGAATGTTGCTAATGTCTGCTGTGTTCAGTTCTCTACTCATTCCTCTCATTTGCTGGCCTTTGGATCTGCTGATTACTCAGCATATTGCTATGATCTTCGCAATCTTAGAAACCCTTGGTGTGTGTTGGCTGGCCATCGTAAAGCTGTAAGCTTTGTCAAATTCTTGGACTCTGAAACACTTGTTTCTTCATCAACCGATAATAAGTTGAAGATCTGGGATCTCAATAAAACCTCTCCTGTGGGTCCATCAACTAGTGCTTGCAGCTTAACCCTGTCTGGACATACTAATGAGAAGGTTTGGTCTTAAGTATTGTTGCACTGATTGTAAATTATGTGCCTGACATCTTTAAGGATCTGTTTGTCACGTCCTTCCAAAATGTGTTTTAGAAAAAAGAAAATAAACCAACTTTTTTGTGGTGTTAGATATAGCATTCTGATGGTCTGAGTACTGAGTAGTGAAAACAAATTTACCAAAATTCAGATTTACCTTCCATAATATTATTTTGTTAACTACTTCGGTGAGCAACTCCTAAGGCTGCACATCAGAAAGACTGATGACTTATGTTCCACCTCTTGCTCCTCTTGCTTTGACAGAATTTTGTGGGTTTATCAGTTGCCGATGGATATATAGCATGTGGTTCAGAAACAAATGAGGTATATATTATTTTTCATTATAACATTTGTTAGACAGGCTTGAAGTTACCAAATACAAATATGTCAATTCAATTAGTATTTTATCCATATAGCTTATTTTAATTTCACATTTGTTGTTTTATATCAGCTATTCACAAACCTCTCTGAAATGAGAGCACACTCATCCTATTATGTGACTTGTATATGCACAGATTTTGTGATGATACCTGTATATGCTTGCAGGTTTATGCCTACCATAAATCTCTTCCCATGCCAGTCACTTCGCACAGGTTTGGGTCCATTGATCCTATTTCTGGTAAAGAGACGGATGATGACAATGGTTTGTTTGTTTCAAATGTGTGCTGGAGAGGAAAATCAGACATGGTTGTTGCAGCCAATTCAAGCGGATGTATAAAAGTTCTACAGATGGTTTGAGAGCTTGCCCTTACAGTTTGTACCGTCCTCTAGTTTTAGTGTTTTACCCGTGTCACTCAAGTTAATCCCATCAATTTTCTCCGAGTGTATCCAAAAATTCTTTTGACGTCATAATTTGATGTAGAAGGGATTGATTTCAGGCATAATTAGAAGTAGAAGCAGTCTCAATCTTAATCCAGATCTTTAAATTTGAAGGTGGCTTTAAACCAGAATTCACTCTGGCATTTGTAGAAAAGGTTTGTTTTGCATATAGTCTCGAGGATCAATTTGAAAACAGGAAGCTGATTCAGTGTGAACGATTAACACTTAAGAATGGACATGGCAGGAATTTCTACTAACTTTTAGTTTCAATATTATAGTCAATATCTCTGCATGTTAGTGTAAGTGTATCTTTGAGCTAGCAATTGTGCACTTGTAATGAGATGTTTGTAGCTTAAAGCATAAAGCAACTCCAGTAACGCTAACACCTTCAAAGGAAAGCATCTTCGAGTTTTTCGCCGATAGTTGCGTGTGTATGTTCTATTTTCTTTCTTGCTATATAATGGCATCTGGTTATTGTAACACGTTTTTTTATCAACGTTGATAAAATTAATTTTGACTTAAATTGATTTTAAAGTGATATGGTTTATGTTATATATTTTTATTAACAAATTAAGTTAGAAATAAAAAAAACTTAGTATGAAAATTTTTATCCAATGCAAAAAATATTGAAAGTTGCTTCAACTTAAATAATTATTCTAAAATCAATTCTAAAATCTTACCATGAGTATCATAGTATTGTACGGTTGCCTTAACTTTCTTTTTTACGTTAATTTGTTTTTTTTTTGTGATTGATTAGTTATGTAATTTTTCTTAAAGTTAATGCAATAGTAAAGTCTAGTGAGTCAGATTGGTTATTTTATTTATAGAAATCAAAAGAGAATATGAAGTTTGCACCACTTATGCATAGGCATTCGCTACCTTTTAAAACCCTTAATAAATATCTTAGAAATAATTTTCTGTAGGGACAGGGTGGCATACTAGTGTAGAATGTAGTGGAGCACACATGAACCAAAAAAAGGAAAAAGGTGGAGCGGGAAGCAGGAGATGGCGCCAAAGTAGAATTGTTGGGAAGTGGAAATGAAATTTGAAAGCAGAGCGAAAGGGCAAAGAAATGAGATTACATTTTTGTCCTGTTTTGTCTCTCCTTCCTTCAACTGACAACCTTTTAAACGTTCCAGTTTCCACCCCTCACCCCACGCCCACGCACAAGTGCACAACACAATCTCAGCTCCAGCCTTCTTCTTCTTTTCTCTCTCTTCCGCACCCAAGAGAGAGAAAGTGAAAGATAATCGATCGACGCTGCTAGAGAAGAAGATGGCGGGTGCTGCTCCCAAACAATTGTTCGGATTCGGAGTTGTGGCGATGCTCGCCACTCTCATTCTTGCTCTCTTTATGGCCGCCGCTGTTCAGGCTCAATCCGCATCCCCTGCACCTGCACCTACTAGCGACGGTATTCCTCTTCCCAGATCCAACACAACTCTTTATATCCATCACTTCCATATTCCAGTTCCTTGCTTTGAAAAACCAGAATGCAAATAATAAAAACTACAATTGTATTATAATTACACTATAAATGTAATTTCAAGTATCACCAAAGTGTGTAAATCAATTGGTTTTTTTTGTTTTGGTAGGGAGTGTAAATCAATTTGTTAGTGTGTAATTTTTTCAACATAATCATTAGTCAATAATTCAAGTTTTATCCAGAGAATTTTTTTTAATGCTCATAAATCATAATAGTCTTGTTCAAATTAAGCTGGATTGTCTCTAATTGAAGTCCCTATCGTCTCTGTAGGGAAAAATATGATTTCAAGTATATTTCTTTAATCAGCCTTGTTAAGAGGCATTTTGGAAAACCCATAACAATTTTGTACTTGCATTATTTATTTATTTCTGATGAATTGTCATATCTCAAATAAATTTATAAAAGTGAATCTAATTCAGTTGATTCTCACTAATAATTTTTTCAAATCAAATAAGTGTTAATGAAATAATTCTGCATTATTTAACTTTTACTTTGTTTTTGTGCTGTGCTGTAATTCAGGGACCTCCCTTGATCAAGGGATAGCATATGTGTTGATGCTGCTGGCTTTGGTACTCACATACATCATCCACTCGCCCTAAATTTCCTCCACCTTCTGAACTTAAACAGAAAAGGATATGGGTGTTTGATAGGGGGTGTTGTGTCTGTTATGATTAACAAGTTTCATACATTCTGTAGCAAGAAGTGGAAAATTGTAATATTGCTATGATACTTTTGTTACAAGACTAGGTGGTATGTATATTTTCCCAATTAAGAAAAGTGGTCTGTGCCATTTAGTGGCTAGTGGTTGTGGTTAGTACCAGGTTACAATGTTAGCTATTATTATCAATGCATTTCTTAATAATACAATAATTATCTTGCTTTTCGTTGTTGGAACAAGTGAGGCGTGTGGAACAAGTGAGGCGTGTCATCGTTTCTTATGCAGATGTAGTAGGGTTATGTTCACTGCTATGAATTTATGAAAAACAATAATTAAATAACTCTGACAATTAAACAACAATGGAGGAAAATGCCGTATATTTTGTCTACTCCCGTAACGATCAAGGTTCTCAAACTATAAGTTGTATTCATATTTAACTAGAAACACATTCATTGTAACAAGTCATACATCCCATTCCATCTTGCAAAGGGGTTCAGTGTTTAAGCTGAACAGGGTAAAGTGTTTCCACTTCCCAGTTATGATTAAGGTGGTTAGGAAGGGGTAAAACTAGCATAATATCCGATGATGAGAGATGCAAGCCATCATTGATTTCACTTCCCATTCAACTTTACACTTAAAACCAAAAAAAAAAAAAGTTAAAATCAAAATTATTTGTGGATGGGAGAAATTTATATTTGAAACTGAACAGTTTCTGGTACATGAAGATATGAATTAGAAGGGACTTGGGATGCAGAGATGCCAATTAAGCCTTCTTGGCACTGGGTTTAGTTTCCTGTTTTTCCTGTCCAGCTAGGGAAAAGTTTTTCACTTTCTGTTGAGGCAGAAAACAGAACCAACTTAAAAAACAGAAGAAAGCACAACTATGTTTAAACATCTGAAAACATAAACTCAAATATATCCGGAAGAAAATGAAAGGCAACACTACCATATATGCATTCTGACTAAAGTGTTTCAAATCATGTTTTGTATCCTAGATCGAGTGCAACTCCAATTATATATGAACTACTTTCACATTCTGTTGTTGTGGATACCTGTCTTATAATCAAAGGGATTTGGTTCTTTTAATGTAAGGGAAAAGTAAGTAATTGTGGTTGTTTGTAAGATATTCAAACACATCTATGATTGGTTGCCCAGTACTGATTTAAACTTGCATTGCTAAAACAAAAAAATCTCCAATTTGACGACCATCAACTACTAAATGAAGAAAATGGGTTAAATTAGTTTTGTTTTCATTAATTTATTATTTAAGTTCAATTTCATCCTCTATTTTTTAAATTTAATTTAGTCCTTTAATCTTTAAAATCGATTTAAAAAAAATAAAGGAATAAATTGAACCTAGAAAAAACCAAGAGGAATAAATTGAACCTAGAAAAAACCTAGAGGATCAAATTGAATCTAAAAAATAAATTAGAGAAATAAATAACTAATTTAACCAAGAAAATGAAAGGATTAAAAACACTCATAATCCCCAAATTCAAGAGATCCTTGAAAGAAGTGTCATCTACATGCCAAACGTGTACAATTTACTTCCATCATCAACATTCATAACATTAAACGAGCCAATTGAACATAGAACGCATTGTTGAAAAATGAAGAGAGGTATTAGGAGCTTAATCATTCATAAATGATTGGTTGGGATATCGAAAGGAAAGAGGAGTACCTTGGCGAGGACGCAGTGGCGCAACGAATGCAAAAGGGGAAGGCATTTGTCTTCTTCATATGGAGAGTGAGTGACGCAATTGAGAAGAGCAAGGGCTTCTTCTGCACACACCAGTTTCGCTTTACTTTCTTCCATCCTCGCTTTTTAGTTAATTTGGGTTTTACGCACAATTGTTCAATTCAACTAAAGCCCTTCTTCCTTCTTCTTCTTAATCTAAAGGTGTGGGTAATTCCTAAGGCGGCAATTAGTTTTTTCGCTAAACCACGGGCCACGGCTATTTATTACCCTCTTCGGTAGTCCTTGCTTACGTTCTAATCTGAAAATTTTGTTATGTATATTAATTAATTATTTTTAATTTTCAAAGTTTATATACAAACCAATTAAAAATAATTTTTTTTTCCTATTTATAATTTTTTTTTCGAAGTTTATATACAAAATAAGTGAAAGAATCAAGTCATATTTTTAATTAAAATAAAAATAAAAAAGTATTTTCTCAAATTAAACATTTTTGAAGTATCGTGTTCTCCATAAAAAGTAAACTAGCCAATTGCTTCCTGTATTCCATTGATTGTTTTTTGTGCTTTTTTTTATATTCTGGAAAAAGGATAATTCAAAAATAAAATTATATTCTAGAATAATTTTTCTACAATGTAAAAAGTATCATTAATCTAAAATGTAATTATACATTTTAAAGTATATAAAAAATGCAAGAAATAATTCATTGGGTGCACAAAGCATCTGCCATAAACATACCAAACATGTCCGACACCCCATGCACTAAGAATCCATGTACAGCTGGGCTACTCCTTAGGAGTCTTTGCTTTTTTTTTTGGGTCTTTGTGGCCTGAATTTCATTATACTGTTGACAATTGACATTCTATTCCAATACCTCTCAACTCTTTCTCATTCTTAATTTAAGTCCAGCTTGTATCCATTTTCTCATTCTTAATTATATAATATAATATGAGGTCTTTGCAGTCTAAAAAAAAAAAAAGAAACTCTTTCTAGCACTAATTTAAATATCAAAATCCTTACAAGTGAACACATATTAGGACATAGCCAGGGGTTTTTAAGAAGATTTGGTCCAACATTTTCGTCACACCTTGGTTAGTGTATAACATCCCTAGAATGAGTTTTTATTTAAGTGTATGAATTAATATTCTAACACCAACACATATACTCTTTTAATTTATTTGATATGAGGCAAATTAAATAATAGAGCTATTCAACTTTCCCGGTACTTCAGCCCAACTTCTATAGTTATCCGTGAGCAATGAGAAGAAGTAAAAGATTATAATCTCTTCCTCTCTCTCTCTCTCTCTCTCTTCTTTGAAGATTAGAATACATATGCTACATGCTTTAAAGAAACGTACATAATATTACAAATTATGTATCGAAAAATAATCAACGAGCTTAAAAAAATAAATAAAATTTGTGTACAAGTTATGTGCACAAGCATGTAAAATTTTACTCCTTAAATTAAATTTATTTAACCTAATTTAAATTGATGACTTTATTTAACCCAACTTAAATTAGTCAAAATTTCAAGTGATTTATGAATAACAAAAGTCTCATTTGGGTTGTTTTGAGTTTTGGGGTGACACTGAAAGCACTCCCATCCCTTTAATTCGAACAGGGGTATAGGTACCATCCTCATTTGAAAATTAGAATTTGATCCATTCTTATTTCTAATAAAAAATAATGACTTTATGAATTCTAAGAAACCAATTTACCTATTCCAATTTTAATTTATCCTTAGTTTTTAGTTAGAAACTAATAATGTGAAATGTGAAAAAACCTTTATTTTATACTATTACTATAAAAAAAAAAATTCTATCGAATTTTTTAATACATGAGACAATCAATAAAGAAAGAAGAAAGAAGTTATCTAATTCTACATTTCGATAGTGAAATTTCATTGCTCAGACGGATAGCTATGTGGTCAAGAAAAACGAGCATCACAATAACCGCACAACCGGGAGGAGACTACCAAATTTAATGACCACAATTATAAGGGTATCTTCAATTCAATCCATCTTTTGATTCAATTAGATATCATCACAATTCAAAAGTTAACGAACAAATTAAGGCAACACTGACACAAATTGGAAAACAGAATGGCCGTGAAAATGCATCTTAGTTTCTTCATATTTGCCACCATTGGCTGCATGCTATTAGTATTTGTGAGTTCGACAACAACTCATATTGTCGGAGACAGATTGGGTTGGAATATGCCCAGTTACCCAGGGTTCTACGATGAATGGGCCAAGAAAAAAACCTTCACTGTTGGTGACGTGCTTCGTAGAGACATTGGCAAAAGTGCCACAATTTTCGCAAAAAATACCCGGAATGCCACGCCTCGAAAACATTTTCCCAAATTGCCATGTCACGTAATTCGCTGGCCACCTCAGTGAATTACATGGGCTGACGTGGCGTCGCGTGAGTGGATGACATAATTCGCTGGACAGAGGGGCGAAATAGGCATGCCACGTGGCAAAGTTCTGAAATTGCGGAGAAATTTCGGAAGGCTATAACTTTTGACTGGGATGTCCGATTGAGGCGAAATCGGTGGCCACACGATCGTAATTGAGAGGAGAAGCTGCTAGCAAGTACTCAAAGGGGACTTGGCCAAAATGTTTTCCCAAAAGAGGCCTCTAAGTGCCTCAAAATTGCGATTTAGTATTCGGACCCCCAAAAAATTCATTTTTGTCTGCTTTTTTAATTATTTAATTAGTTAATTTAATTTTATTTTTTATTTTTTCAATTACTTCTCTGAATTACGATCATTTTGACATATCGTACGCCTTCATCGGACATTTCTATAAAAAAATATCACTGCTAGAAGTTTATATGCACTATCAATTAAACAGTGATCTTTATGGCTAGGAATGTCCGATGAAGGCGTACGATATGTCAAAATGATCATAATTCAGAGAAGTAATTGAAAAAATAAAAAATAACATTAAATTAACTAATTAAATAATTAAAAAAGCAGATAAAAATGAATTTTTTGGGGGTCTGAATACTAAATCACAATTTTGAGGCACTTAGAGGCCTCTTTTGGGGAAAAAATTTGGCCAAGTCCCCTTTGGATACTTGCCAACGGCTTCTCCTCTCAATTACGATCGCGTGGCCACCGATTTCGCCTCAATCGGACATCCCAGTCAAAAGTTATGGTCTTCCAAAGTTTCTCCGCAATTTCAGAACTTTGCCACGTGACATGCCTATTTCGCCCCTCTATCCAGCGAATTATGTCATCCACTTACGCGATACCACGTCAGCCCACGTAATTCGCTGAGGTGGCCAGCAAATTACGTGGCGTAACAGTTTGGGAAAATGTTTTCGAGGTGTGGCATTCCGGATATTTTTTGGAAAAATTGTGGCACTTTTGCCAATGTCTTGTGCTTCGTATGTGTCACAATTCTCCTATATCCTTGCTTCATCTTTTTTCTTCAACACGTATATTGATTTTGATTTTGATTTTGACTTTCATTTGGGCTCAACGATTGGTGACCTAGAAACAACTAGTATATTTCAACTAATAAAAAATGTTAAGAGTAAGAGTATATTTCTAACACTCCTGAAACAACTAGTATTAGGCAAGCACAGGAACAAGTAATTTATTGTTTAGCTAATGATTAGCAAAGTAATGAAATAAAATAAATATTGCAGTTTTTCAGTACCACCCAGGACTGAACACGGTGGTTCAAGTAGACAAGAACGACTACGATCATTGCACTACCAGAAATATCATCTACACGTACTTCAGATCGAGGAAACTCCTCTTCTACTTTGGAGAAGCCTGGAGACTATTTTTACTTCTCTTCTGTTGGCAAGCATTGCGAGTTTGGCCAAAGGCTTCATGTTGAGGGAACCAGAAAATTCTCTCATTAAGTTCATCAACTTCTCCAAGTCTTGATTGTGGGCACTAATGTTTCTATTTGTTTATCTTCTGTATTAATTGTACATAGTTTAGGCTCTATATATATTTTTTTGTCCGGTCAAAGAACATAATTATCTTCAATTCATTGAATCAGATATTAATTTTATTCAAGATGAATGATTATCATTGATCTAATAAAATTTTACGCATAGTAAAAATTGAACACAGATATCTTATTAAATGATTAATTGTGAATGTAGCTAGACTCCTTGTACCATTGCGGCTTGGCATCAGGGGCGGAACTAGGGGGGGCTAGGGTGGGCCACCGCCCCCCCTAAAAAAATTAATAAAAAAAATAAAAATGAAAGAGAAAAAAAAAAGAGGAAAGAAAAAATATTAAAAAAAGGTAAAAGGGGAAAGAAAAAAAATATGAAAACAATAAAAAAGAAAGAAAACATAAAAGAGGAAAAATATATAAAAAAGGAAAAAACATAATAAAAATAAAATGGGATAGAGAGATAACAGAAATAGAAAAAAGGAAAGAAAGATGATAAAACGAAAAAAATAATAACAAAAAGGAAAAGAATAAAGAGGAAGATGGAGAAAGAACACTATAAAATGGAGAGGTCTGAACACAAAGGAAACACAAATCTCAAGAGAACAGAAGGAATCAACAAAGTTGTTTCATTTGGTAAATCAGTGAAAGAGAAGAGTTTCAGATATTCTCTCATTCCTTTCTTTTTCCCTATTTTTCTCTTTCTTCTTCTTGCTGTTATTCTTCTAAAATAAAATAAACTACTATTTGCACATCTTATTTTTACACATATACCCCTACCATGTTGGGCTGAACCCATTTTTGTTAAATCTGAAACGAAATAAAAAAAACATAAATTATTGTTTCAGTTGTTAATGTTGTGCAATGTGTTGTGTGCATCTCATTCAAAATGTAACAGTGATTTACTTTACGCGATTGCCATTGATATTTGATATTGTTTGTGATTGCCACGCAGAAAAATTATGGGGAAGGGTGCTACTACCATTGGTGCTTATTTTAAGAGAAAAAATGCTGTTGAATTTTATAGGGTAAATATCTTTTGTGCTACAAATGATTATCAATTACAAGAATTAAATAGTAGGTTCAATGATAATAATGTTGAATTACTTGCTTTGAGCATGACTTTAGATCCAAGAAACAAGTACCAGTCATTTAACAGTGATGATATTTGCAAACTTGTTGATAAATTTTATTTTAGAGATTTCACATAACAGGAAAAATTGTATTTGAAAATGGAGTTATAACATTTTGAGCTTGACATTCCTAAACATCCAGATTTTATTAATTTATCAATTACATCTGAATTATGTCAAGGGTTAACAAGAACTGGAAAGTCCATCATTTACCATCTCTTATTGATAGAGTGATTAGACTTGTACTCACTCTTCCAGTTTCTACAGCAACTACTAAAAGATCTTTCTCAGCTATGAAGATAATCAATATCAGACTTCGAAATAGAATGGAAGACCAATTTCTTAATGATTCTTTGATTACATACATTGAAAAAGAAATTGTTTTGAGTTTTAGCACAAATTCAATTATAGATGATTTTAACAATATGAAAACACGTAGAGTTAGAGTCAAGTCATGAAGTGATTTTAATTTCTGTAATAGTTTTTTTCATATTAGATTTGTATTGTTTTCGAAGTACTTTTATTTATGATATAATTTTTTTTATGTTCGCCCCCTCTCAATAAAATTCCTGGCTCCGCCACTGCTTGGCATTGAATTTTTTTTATAATTGCTCTAGTGCCTTTCTACATTTTGCATATATTATTAAAAAATATTTGTAAAATATTTATAAAAAAATGATTTGGGATGATTTTAAGTTTTAATAATGTTTATGTACTGCCTAACGTGTACATGCATTAGTGACATTTTGTACATAGGAGGCCTTGTATAAATCGGTATTTCCTTTCGTTTTATAAATCTTTTGACAAACTTCTTTACTAGTATTCTATAAAGAAAATATCAAATGAAAAATAAGTATATTTAATGTCTTGTAACGGCTTAAAGATGCATAAGATAAAACTTAGAAAACATTTATCTTGGGATAATGTCAGTCTAGGTTGTGTGTGTGTGTGGTTGAATGATTATTAATTATGGAATACATATGTGGAAGGTCTTTTAGCATTTCCCGATGGCAAATCCAGTTATTTTTTGTTAGCGTGTCCGGAAAATAATGGTTTGCTGTTATGAGGGGCTGGATCGGTAGATATGGCCCTGGGCTGCTTAAAAGAGCAAACAAACTATTCAATTCAATCAATCAAAGCAAGTATGCTTCCAGAGACAAAGTTCTGTGTATTGCATTTATTACACATTATATGATACGATGAAGGTTTTTAATGCAAACATGCAGAATGCAAAGGCACGTACCTAATTGCTAGTAGCATATATAAATGTATAGTATGAGAGTGGGGACCAATATAATAATATGCTGCATGCTTGCCAAAATATATGGGAAGGAAAAACTCGAGCGCCAACTGGGCTTCGCTTCCTTTCCTTAGTTCCAAAATCCCAGTTTTTTTAAATAAGACACTCTTTGTGAGATTGTGGGCCAGTCCTTTTCCCCCAATATTTCAAACCTGCATTATATAGTTGATGGCTTGATCTACAAGACAGTGACTTATCTTTGGCATTTTTATCACAAACGTCGTCACGCAATACACGCATGCATACCCTACAAATTGATCTTTATTTTCTCATAACCCGACACTTAATTAATTAATATATATATATATATATATATAAAATCTCTGCAAGGTTGATTGGAAATGACACATCAAAGGTACAGGTTACGTCGACTCGGAAGAGCATGTTGTTCAATTTGATTGTTAAAACGTGTTTATATGGCATTGGCATTAGTGCTAATGTAAGGAAATAACAACAAATTGACCTAACACGATAACACTACAGCTACCATGATGCACACGAGTAATATAATATCAGGAACCCGTTGATCTCTTCCGAGTTGGAAAATAAATACCAGTATACTCTTGAGTGTACATTTGGTGATTTTACCGACTAACTAAAATAATGTATTAAATTAAAACAATTTTATTATGTAAGTGTATTTGAATTTTCATTAGAAATCACAGTCAAACGTGATTTCATTCATATTGTTCTGTCACTTCAATTTTATGAAATGATGCACAAACATCTATTTAAGCACAACCATTTTAAGTTAATTTTTTAGGCTATACAAATTTTAAGATGATAATGATTGTTGTGTTAGGTCTATCATATCACTATTATTGGACTTACCGAAACAAATTTAGATGTTTTGTCTTGTAAACTTAGAATTTTGTCTTGTATTTATGATAGAGATATTCCGTTCTCAATAATAAAAAATGTTAAAAATTTTACCGTAACTAATAATATGATAAATAAAATAATATATAAATAACAAATTTTCATATTAAAAATTAACTTTTGAAATTAAATTAAATTCAAACTAAGACTCTAACATTAACTTTTAAGGTTCCTCCGCACTCTTTTTCCTTAAACAATAAGGATTTTGTGTATATGAGTATATCACTTCTTGAAACTGATGTCTAGCATTTAAAATTAATAAGTTTTATTAAGAAACAAAATATTTAGTATATTCTTATATTATACATGGTTTTTCTTGATCAAAATTATTATATTTAAAAGTTTGAATTAACTTTTAAGGATTGATTTTGATATTTTTCTGAAAAGTAAAGTTAAAAACACGAGAAATGGAAAGCTTTTAGGACCGCAATGTCTCTGTCTAGTGAAACAGAACTGGGTTTTATACTGTAATATTTTTCTACAGAACAAAACAATTTCAAGAGTGATGGCTATCTACAATTTTGTACGGAACCAAGCTTAACCAATCCATGTCTGCTTTCCCATCCGGTTAATGGCAGTGGCATGAAAAAGTATTCAAGCATCGTGCCACTTGCTTCGCTCTGTTTGTATCAGAAATAAATAAGAAAAACTGCACCTGATCCGGTTTCCTTATTCAAAGGCCAAACCTCATTTTCATGTTCCCTTTTGTAGAAAATGTTTTAAGAGTGAAATATTTCTTTTATTATATACTATTTCATGGGTATTATCAAGACTAAATTAGTAATTAAAACATGACAAAAGTATTATAGGTTTACTGGCCCAAGTAGCAAATTGATTTATCACGGTAAATTCATAAAAATTCGTTCCTTTTTTCAACAGCATGGCATTTCCCATATAAACTACAACAATCATGCTGCTGATATAACAATCTGTTGTTTGGGCCAGTACACCTATAAGTATAAGGTGTATTATTAATTATGATGCATAATTAAGTGGCAATTTAAATTTAATAGTTCAAACAAAATAAATTTTTAACTATTCAATGATCAAAGTGTGTGTTTGATTTAACGTTGAATTAAACATGCATATATTTTATCATACATGTTTTGTGAGAAGTAAAATTAAAATTCACAATTTTTATTCAACAATTGTTTGAAAATTTTTAAAGATAAACCAAATGCACACTAAGAATATATCAACATTCTATTTATTAAACCCAATATCAATTTAGGCTATATTTGGGTATTAGTTGAAGTGAAAAAATATTTTTGGATGTTGAAGGTACTTTTAGAAAACAAACTCATTTCATTAAAATGTTTGGATATTCGTAAAAGTGTGTTTGCAATGAAAAATTTATCTTGAAATTCAATTTTATAAAAGGAAAATTTGGGTCCAAACTTAAGTTTAATTAAATTTAAATTTATAAACTTTAATTCAAACATATGCACTTAATGAGCGCCACAATTGACATCTTATCTTAAAGATCCTGTCTGATTTTTTATCTTTTGCTTTTCTTGGGAAGCTGGGGAACAAGCCTTGATTTGGCCTAAACAGAAAATATAAATGGAAAAGAAGCTTAACAGTGTGTTTGATTTGGCTTTTACTTAAAGACGGGCAAAAGAACTAGTCTTTTTCTTTTAATTGCTTTTTAGCCTCGGAAGAACAAAAAAAATTGAGTAGCAGAAACAAATGATATAGTTCACTTTCTGGACTTGACAAGCTAAAATATGTTACTAATGTTTTATAGTTAAACTAACATGTTAATTTGTATCAATAAGATTAAGATGTTTTTTGTTGTTAAGAGATCAAAATGAAATCATATCTTAAAAACTCCAAGGAAAAATGTCTTTCACAATTCTAATCCTCTGTCATCTAGTGTCTACTGTGGATGGTCCATGTCTGCACAAATTAACCAAAATATACGTTATACCTTGATTCCTTGAAGTCCTGAACGAAAATATCCGATAGCAATTTTTTCTGGTAAGAAAGTGGTTCGAAGGGTTTGAATATCCCAAGTGTGTAGGTAACAGCATTAATTTCACCTGAGCAAACTCTAAAAATGAATAAATACAGTAAAAATATTCCTGGGCACATGTACTATATGTACAATAAACAATTTAGGTTAGGTGTGAGCGTTACGTGCCAAAAATCAAATTCATTTACCATAGCGTAAGACTTTATGAACAAGTAATACTTGTATCCAAAAATATTAAATACAATACGAATGCCCAGATATATTAAATAAGCTATAGGGTGCAGCATAATGATGCCATTTATTCTATTCAACTTGCTCTCATCTTCTGTATATATATAGTCTCTACATTAGGCAAGATGTAGTCTTTGCTCTTCATAAATAATTTGTTTTTGTCTTTCATTTATGAAAATAAGGATTATATATTATAAGGTGTGTAATTCGAATGTTGCTCAATTATTGTAAAAGATGTCATATTCTGAGTTTTTCAATTGTCTCTACAACATGTCCTTAAATATCTTTCATCTTTTCTTCAATACTCCAACAGACTTTCTATACAGTTTTGAAGAGATGCATGAATAAACACATTTAAAGACTTTTTAGACATTAGTTGTAGGCCCTTATTCAAATAAAAGATGGGACTGACAATACCTTATCTTCGCATCAGACACTAAATATCCTTTAATTTTGTATGTGTAATATGGCATGCAAATGAGAATGTGGAAATGGACACTACTATAAAAGATTGAGACCGATACCACTAAAAGCAGTGGCCAAGAGACTAACGACGATGAGGGTGGTAGTTGGATGCTACAGTCTACAAGGAAAGGTATGTGACTCGTGAGATATATAGTAGGGGTTAGATTTTTCGGTTTAATTTGTGAGAGGATAGAAACGAATCTTAATTAAAATAACAAGGGTAAAAAAATAATAAGATATGTTATAAACTCAAAGGATACTCCAAGTTTATTCTTATATATAAATGGTTAATTTATCATCCGAAATTTATCAAGTTTTAAAATCCCAAAAAAAAATCCAATTGAGAAATATTTTCTCATCCTTTTTCTATCTTTTTTAAGTGTCTTACTCAAGTATTCTCGAGACAAACTTAAAAAAAATGTGTTTAGGGGACAAATGGTTTCCAATATACTTAAAGAACAAATAATTTTTAGAAAATAAAAATCTTTTTCAAAATCAGATAAAAAATCATTTCTTACACTAACACATGTACAGTGACAAAAAACATATACTTTGTAGAACTGTGTCTGTACAAATTGTAATATTAATATTGTTGTTGATGGATGTACGGTGGTTAATAGTTGTCCCGTTCCTATAGATCTGATATACATGAGGATTGACTATGAATTATATTTATATTATCTCTCTCCAATTCTATTTTGTTTGTAGTATTTTAAAATCACTTTTGACAATTACTATATATTAATTTCCCCCAAAAAACGTATATATTAATAATAACTTCTTATTTAATAACATTTTATATAATATTATAATTTATTGATATTAAAATTATGAGTAAATTATACTGATCAATATAATATTTTGAGAAAAATTAACACAAATTATTTTTGTTCTTTAATATTTACCGTCACCTCCCTTACCGGGAAGCATTATGCAATGTTTTCCTAAAACACTTAAAAGAGTTAGTATAAGAATGAAAAAAAGCAGGAAAAAATTTATATAATTTCATTAAATCTCAAGGATAATAAAATCTCAAGAGCATCTTGATGAGTTAAAGAAAAATAATGTCTAGACCTTACCATTTTATCTTTAAAGAGTATTTCGATAAGTTAATGGATGAGGATGATTATAAACTAAACTTAACCTTAATTTCTAAGTACGAGACTATTTTGACATTTCAAAGCAATATAAATGAATAAAGTTTTATGTCATCAATGAAAAAATAAAATTGATCAATAGTTAGAAAAGAGTAAAAAGATGAGAAAAGGTCACATTCGAATATCTCAAATCTCTAACATTTTTAATAAAACTAATATTTTTTAATAAAACAAATAAATCGTAA
This sequence comes from Glycine latifolia, assembly GCA_013407115.1. Classification (NCBI taxonomy): domain Eukaryota; kingdom Viridiplantae; phylum Streptophyta; class Magnoliopsida; order Fabales; family Fabaceae; genus Glycine; species Glycine latifolia. The sequence goes on from CM023942.1 coordinate 34,208,278, forward strand.
ATGTTACAGTTAAGTTTGAATTTAAATAAACAATCCTATTAAATCAACACTTCTAGTCAGGTAGAGACAAAATTAAACGCTCTAGACCCCTAAATGGTTGTGTATATTAATATATGCGACGAACGTTTCTAAACATCCATGAGCAATGCCTGATATTTTTTTTACATACAAACTCGTGAACCTAGAAGGTAAACTATACCATTTGCTGGTAAATATAAATAAATAAAACAAACAAACAGGTAACTTATGAGACAGAATTATATATAATTTTATATAAGAAACAAAAAGAAGGCAACACCGTGGGACGCACGGTTTTACAACTAGTGGGTAATAAACATACACTGCTAGAATAAAAAATTAGAAAACCTCTCCTTACAAAAATACTACCACCGATATTGAAAACGAAAATAAAATAAACACCAGGCTTTTGCCTAAACCCCCCAAAGAAACAAAACTGATAGCAACCCCCAATCCCCGCCGATACAAAACCTTGGCCATTTTCGTTGGCAATAGAATTACAAAGACGAGAATGGTGTCTGTGTCTCAATCAAAGAGCGACAAGAGGATCCCAAACAAACAAATCCCCAATGTCTTGGAAATTATCACACTCTCTGTGCCAACTCGTAAAACCCAAATCTAAATTCTCACTAACAAAGCTTCCAGTGAAATCAAAATCCTCCCCGAAGAATATGCTACTCTCTGCCGCAACATTATTAATCCCTTCATCAAACATATCTAACGTGCTTTCAAAGTCAAACACCACATCGTTAGGAATAGGAAACACTGACTCCGTTTCCAACTTATTATTATTATCCCCCGAAACGCATGAATACTCGCACTCACTTGAGGGTCCAACGACGTCGTTTGCAGTTACAGTTACGGTTACGGACTCAGCTTCCTCGGACACCGAACAGCACCGAAGAACCGAAGTGGGGGAATGCAAGTTGTCGTTGTTGCGAGACTCCTCGCCGGAGCAGTAACCGGTTTTTCTGTTCTCCGGCGGCGGCGTTATGAAATTGGTGAGCGCGTCGGCGCCACGCAGCTGAATGGCTGCGTTGTCGTACACAATGGCGGCTTCCTCGGCGGTGTCGTAGGTTCCCAGCCAGAGCCGGACGCGGCGGGACGGGTCTCTTATCTCCGCCGCCCACTTCCCCCAAGGCCGCTGCCTCACTCCCCGGAACTTCTTCGCCCCCGTCCTCCGCCGACATGACGGAGCTCCGGCACCGGACTTGAACCTTCTTTTCTTAGAAACAACGTTAACGCCGCCACCACCGCCGCCGCCTTGGATGGTAATCTCGTTGATGAAGTTTTTGACTCTGCGGCGCGTGGAGGACACGGAGGGCTCGTCGTCGTCGCTGGAGGAGTCAGTAGCGTCGGCGTCGGTGACACGTATTCGTATGATTTTGGGATAGTGATGATTCTTTTTCAAAAGGGTTTCTTCTTTCATGAAGAGCTTTGTGCGGTTAAGGTGGTGAGTGTGTTTGATGGAAGATGAAGCCATAATAGCATGGAAGGAAAGGGGAAACGGTGGAGTGGGTTGGTGAAGTGAAATAGAAATACTAATAAGAATGAATGAGAAAGTGAAAAAGGGAAAGAGAGAAAGAGAGAGAGAGAGATTCCTTAGAGAATGGAGAGTGGACACGGGCGGGGAAGGGGTGGGAGAATATAAATAAAGAAGAGAAGAGAAAGGAGAGAACACGTAAGAGAGAAGCTTAAAAGGGAGAGAAATCAAAGCGGTAATATATATGGGCTTAAATACTGCTTCTAAAGTTACTACATTAAAGAACGAGAAGGTTCAACGAAAGATACGTTTAAAAGGAGAGAATAACAGCGTGCGTTCACTGCTTGCAGCGTGGAGCAACAAGAAATTTTGTATAGCACCAACACCAGAGCACATGGAGCCTGTGGGACGAAGGAAAAGTTATTTTCTTTTTGTTTCTGCTAAAGTCACAAGGATAAAATAAATAAGGAGGATTTATTTATATGACCCGAAAAAGAAAAAGAAAAAACAAAGTAATAACTGTTGCCAAAATTGCAGAGGAGGTAAGAGGGCTGAAAGGGTGGGAGAGGAGAGATATTTGGGGATAAAAAAAAGTTACTGTGTCTTTTGTTACCTGAAACCTATTTTATAGGATCCAACGGATTTATAAGTTACATTACTACAATTTACAACGCCCGGTTTAAATGCTATTTAATTCCTGGCTGTGATGTTCTTTTTTAATATTTATTTGGGTTAGCCTTTGAGGAGGTGATGTGTAGATACGAGACACATATGAAATGTGGCCGTATTAAGGCAAATAATAAAAGGACACGTGGGAGGACAGAAGGCATACCGATCACGTGAGGTGAGACACTTTGGCTCAGATCACCCATCCATTCTTTGACTGAAAAAAAGTAAGTCGTGATACTCTCGCCTTGCTCCTTCTTATCTCCAACTAAAATTCAATGCCCCTAGAGTTCCTTCTTATACGAGTGTGATACTATAATACATTATCGTTTGTTTCTTAGAATTTTCTAAAACAAATATGTTAGAAGCTTTGAGTTCAACGTCGATTGGATTGGATTTAACTCCTATACAAACATATTTTATAAATATACCTCCTTATTTTTGGGATAGACGATTATTACTCAGTATTTTTGGGCTATTACAATAATGGTTAATTGAATGTTAAGGGTTTTTGTGTTTAGTCTATAAATCAGTGATTCTTCATTAGTTCCAAATTCCAATTAAACACTACATGATACCACAAAGAAGAATGATGATGTATTTCGTCAATGTTGTTGAAGAAAAAGAGACATCCCTCGAATTTTAACACTCAAGTAAAAAAAAATATATAAAACAGTAACAATTAATATGTGAGCAAAGAACTTTGAAGAAAAAGTAATCATTATATTAATTAATATGTGAAAAAAAAAGTTAATACTAGCACAATATTTGACTATCTTACTTATATTTCAATCTAAAGTAGTACCAGTAGTACTATAAAAACTTAAAAGGACATAAGAAAAATGAGAGAAAATAATGATTCTTCATGGAATGGTCTCGTGAACAAATAAGAAAGAGAAAAACAAGCGGTTGGTCGAACCTAAATAATTATGTTAAGAAATTGAATTACGGTATCCGTAGGCTTAGAGTTTGGGACAACATAGTCAAGTGTGTATGGGCCAAAACATGAATATAATAATTAATATTAATTATTACATTTATTTTAAAATAGAAGACTTTTTTTCTTTAATTTACCCTCTTTAAAAATGTTAATTAATTTAATTAGTAATACTCCCTGTCTTTTTTTATAAGACACTGAAAAGAATGTTATAAAATGAGAAAAAAAGTGCTAGAAATTTATGACTAATATTTATTTATACCATATACTTAGTGTGAAATATCTACAAATTTTATCTATGACTAATAATGCTCACCTAAAAGTTTAGTTGATTAATTTTAGTGAAGTCTTTTTTACTTTTTTCATTAACAATATTTTAAACCAAAATTTTACTTAAAAAGTTTAGATTCAGACCAATGAAATATTAATATATTGAGCCAAATATGATTAAAATAGAATTATATTAATCGCTTAATATTTTTTAGTTTGGTTTTTATGTATTCTAAATGTAAGTATGTGATTGAGATTGATTTAAATACAAAATTTAATTATATTTAATAATTAATTTCATAAAATTATTCGCTGACAGGGGCATATGCAATTATGCAGTTTCTTGTTTTCCAATTTGGCATGTGCACAATTGGATATCATTAATAAAATCAATTTGCTTATCATTTTTTTTATCAAACTCTTAAGCACTTAGACATAAAGTCGTGGATTATGATTATTAATGCACTGGAAATGTTCTTTACCTTTATTTTATGGGGTGGCTATATTACTAGGATTGTCATGGGAGATAGTACACGGACTACTAATTACTAAACTAAAATTCACCATCTCCTAGGCTTCGATGCTTTATCTAATTAGCTTGCTATTACTCCTATTTTTCAAATTAACCGTGCGCACTCATATGCATGCTATTAAGGTCAATGGACGCTTTGGCCAATAATACTGCTCACGAGCTTCGTTTTCAGAGTTATGATTATAATGTCAGAAATGTAATAAGATTAGTTTGGTGATTTGAGGGAGAAAATACAGATCGTGATTTTGAATTTTTTTTCTTAATAAAAAATAACAAATTAATAATTAATATGAAAAATAAAATAAATATTATCATAATGCTTGAAGGAATAAGGATTTTGTTTCAATTTGTTTAAAAAACTACGATAAAGGAAGATATTTTCGCTGCTCTAAATATGTACAATTTGAACCGTTGCTTAAAAATTCAACTAAAATATTGATCAAAATCTGTCAAGTGTTTAGTACGTTTAATTTGAAAATCAGTTAAAGCCAGTTTAAAAACATTTGAAATTGAGTGACAAGGAATTTTTTTATTATCATTCTACCAGATTTTTTTTTTCATCCGTACAAAAATTTAGGTTAAATGACTCGATAGATCTCTAAATTATTTGTAATTTTTCAGATAAGTTCTTAAATTATTTTTTTAACGCTAAAATATAATTTTTATTCCTATAAAAAATTTAATATGTTTTTCTTATTTTTATTTTTATGTTGAAGTCATCAAATAAGACATTATAAATTTGAGAAATTATAATTATACAGTAACTTGTACAATAGCTTTTACAATAAAAATAGAGAAATGAAAAAAAAAAGGAAAAAGAGTGAAAAAAAATGAAAATGTGACAATTGATTTTCGTTCCTATAAATCTTGTTGGTACAATTGATTTTGATTTGCCAATTCTTCACACGTCACAATTGGTTGTATTCCTATACTAAAAAAATTGTTTTCCCCAACCTGGTCATAACGATGACAGTGCTGCTATGCGATACAACGGTTATGAGGTGCACTTTACGGAAGAAAGCAACCACGGACAGTTTGACTATGGTCAACACTTGGAAGCAAAGAGAATGTAAATTAAAAAAATAGATATATGTCGCCAAAAAGCAAATGATGTGCGAATGATTGAAAAATATACTACTACAGGTGAAACTGGCTACATATGCTATGAAGAGTAATTTGAAAAATCGTGTCAATAGTTACACTTAATTAATCACCAATTCATTGTTCGCAAGCATTTGATTAGTCATCTGTGTCAGAACAGTCTGCAGGCTGCGATTCTGTGTATGTAACGACAATATATACAATTCAAGTTAAATAAATTATATAAACACGGGCAGTTTTTTACACAATCTTCTCATCAGAAACTAGAAGTGTAATAGATTGAATAATACTGTATGTACTAAGTACATTATTTTTAAATGATAAATTATTAATTAAAATATATTTTTTCTTTCTTATAGATATAAAAATATTCGTAACTTGTCTTTATAAAAAAATTTAATTAAATTTGTTATATTTTTTTTATCTAAATTTAAGTAAATTTAAACTTATGATAATAACTTTTTCATATCAATTTTATATATAATTTGATGTAAAGAAAATAATGCACATGTTTAAATATCCAAATCTTATCTTGGAATATGATGATCAAATATTTTAATTTTGCGAGAGTGAAAATATTATAAACTTTACATAAAGAATTTATAATATTTTCATATTTATAATGATAAAAAATATATTTTAATCTAAATTATTACATATATGTTTGATAATTTTTACAATAATTATCTTATATTAGTAATTCATAATTGATTGATAATATAATTTTTTTAAATATTGATAGTTCATAAAAATTAAATTTAATGATTTTTATAATAATTAGTTTAAAAATTATATCAATAATATTTTTTATTAAACTTTTAAACTGATTATACATAACTATTACACTATTTATATTTGATGATTAAATTACTCTAATTAGAGATTGAAAGATGCCTGATTTCTGGTATATATATGTTATGTGTGGTCAGTGTGTAGATGCATAACATATATGGATAAATATTATAAAAAATGTTTAGTTCAATTGATTTAACATGATAATTAAATATTACAAATATATTACTATTTTTAATTTCTATCGATAAAAAAAATATGAATTAATATTAATAACTCATGTTGAACTCATAGTAAAAAGTTCAAGCGTGTGCTCCAGTGAATGAGTAAATTCCGTGTTTGGTTTATAAAGAAATCTAACTTGGTCTTGTAAATTTGTCCGAGTTTTTTAAATTTTTTTTAATAATGTAATTTTATAATAGACAAAGACGAATTGGCCATTAATGAGATAATAAGAAATTATTGTCCTCCAACAACATTAATGTTTTTTGGCCCATTGAAATTGAAAGAGAACCATTAATTAAATATCAACATGTATTAAACAGATTCTGCTATTAAATCATTATCGTCGTCTTCATCAAATACACAAGATGCTAAATATCAATTTGTATCAACCACAACATATCAAGGTTGTCGACAAACCTCCATCAATTATACCACAACAATAAAAAGTAATAAATCAAACACAATGTTATAAATTTTCAATCAACTACTCGATTAATAATCACACAACTTTAGACTTCATAAAGCAACCTCACATTTGCCCAACATTAACCTCCCATAATGAGCATTACCTTCGAATTAAAAAAAAATGGAGGATTTAGTCTGTTATAGTAACAATGTTTATCTTTTGTCATCGACAAAAAAAAAAAAATACCAAACATTTTAGAAAATAACTTTTTCACTTAAGATCTCGTTCGTTATCGAGACTATAGAGCCAATAACAACCACTATTTTCCATAATATACCAATTAATGAAAAGACAAATGGATAAAACAAACCAACATTAATAATTTTCATTTTAAAAAAGAAGGGGTACAAAAATCATAATACATTTGTCTTCAAAATATTATTTAACTACTACAAATAAATTAGACGCAATGAATATTATATTAGAAAATCTAAAGCCTACGAAAAATGTGTGCATGAAACATAAATTTCATTCTTTGACCACCGTTGCCTGCGTCTAAAGTTCAAGTACAATACAAGGGTGACCATTCTCCATGCACCATCAACATATTATTTGAGAAATTATATTTATATATACTTTTATAATAAATAAATAGAAAAAAGAAAAAAAGAAAAAAAGAAAAAGAAAAAGGTATATGAATTAAATTTTAAAATATTAATTTCTATGGAATGTCTCGATAAAATATTTTACAGTGTTAATTAATTAAAAATAATTATTAATATAATTTTAAAAATATTTATTATAAAAATTAAAAAAATTATCATATATAATAATTTGTGATTGAGTATTAATTTAAAAATATTTTACATTATAATACATAATATATTTACTCAATTATTAATAAATAAAAATAATGAAAATTTTAAATTGTAAAAATATGATATAAATAATATAACTAACATGGTTAATAAATTTTGGGCCACTCAAGGATAAGATTACTAAAGTCTAAGTTTAGAGCTACCAACTAAAAAGATATGTTGATAAAGCAACAGAAACGTATTTGCATTAATTTTCAGAAAGCAAATACCACATATTTTTGATAAATAAATAAAAAACATCACATAAGCAGGTAAAAAAAGCCATATATATTAGTAAAAAACATCACACATAGGTTTAAAAAAATGGTTCAATATATAATTTTCTCATTCAGAAAAAATCTCTCTCAAAGTTTGATTTAAATCTCGTTTGCCATTGTACTAGCCCTGAATAAATAGCGGCAGAAGTGCACTTCAATTTTTTCTTATTTTATTTCATGTATTAACCTATTGTGAGTCATTATTAAAGATTTGCATAATAAGGATTGACACTTTGATAATCAAAGGCATAGATAGATGATAATTGATACACAAATATATTATTACTCGTTTTTCCTTTATTAATATAGTTTTTTACAGGCAAGAAATTAAAAAGCCATTTGAGAACATTTAGTTGCAAAAAGAAAAAGAATCAATATTTTAATAAAGTTAACATTAACTGTAGTTTTTATTTTTTAAATTCATAAGTTTTTTATTTTTTTAATTTGATCCAATAAAATATCCTTCATAGTTTTATTCATTAAACACAAACTCTTCTTCGTATCACTTTCCGTATTATTTGTATAAAAATAGAGAAATGACCGGGCTAACTAACCAGTTAATTATATAATTGTTAAGACAAATAGTGAATATTAATTATATACCCTGAAATTTATTTTTATTTGGTAAATAAATGGCCATAAGGACATATTGTTTTTAATATCCTATAATAGATAGGAAATACTCAATGAAACATTTGCCTATAACATGTCTGAGCTACATATTTAATAAATAGTTGAGTTTTAAGTATACTAATAAGTGGTCGATTTCTAATCATTTATGTGGAGTGGAAAACTTATTTCGATGATCGTCATACCTTATAGAAATACCGTATGTTTGATGCATACATATACGCAAAACACATACACATACTTATAGAATATATAAATTTATTACGTTTGGTTTGCATTGAAGTTGTTCATGATTTCTCCATTATTACCAAGACCGAATCGTGTTTGCATAGGCTAGGAATAGAGCCTAATCTACCCATACATGATTACATTTTACATATTGGACGTAAAATGTCAACCTAGTAAATGCACCTCAATATTATTTTTTTATAAAAAAATATCATTTCTGTGAAAATGTGTAAATAAACATTTTAATTAACAAAATAAATTCTAAATTTATTTAGTTGCTTAACCCAAAGGAATTAGTTATTGATTATTCTGATTTAGTCAATCAATGAGAATCAGTTTAAATTAAATTCCAACAATTATTTATAAGAGAAGAAAATAATTCAAGTTAATGAAATAAATCACATTTATTGGTTTACTTACATAATTTTAACCTTTTTTTAAAAATAACCCTTCAACTAATGTTTCCATAAATTGTTTTTAATTCATTTCGCTTTATTAGTTGATTTTATTTTCTACATGTTGACACATGTTTATCTACCCATAGTTTTGGATGTCCTAAGAAAAGAAGACTCTTGGGGGCAAGAATAATTGGTACAGAGTTGTGTAGCAGAAACTAAGATTCAGTGGAACAACATAAGCTCTCCTTTAATTATTTAATATATTGTTATTGAAGGGACCATGTGCTCCAGCTGCATCATCTGCCATCTGGGTAGATACCATCCTTACAAGTTGCAACCACATCAAATTGTAGCATCTGATAAACACTACTCACCTCTCCAAAACATTAAGCATGACACACATACTATTTTCTTTCTATAATAGAATTTGTTTTTTTTTGCCCTGAGCTTCTTCTTTACTTAATTAGATAATTCAAGTTTCAAGATGGATAGCAAGTTTAGTGTTAGTTTGAAGAATCTTACTGAAAGAGTAGCACCTAGTGTTTATTTTTCTCTCGTTTTGGGTCACAGACAATGTAAGCTTTCACCTGACTCCACGTACCACACCTCCTATTAGGCTCTATTCAGTTAATTAAGCGGTTCATTTAATTTACTGTCTTGCTTGTATATAATATCATTTTAAGAACAACATGAAATGTTCACTTAATCTAATGCTAAAAAATTCTTGAATTTGTGGTCGTTTTGCTTTCTTGAGACTATCTCCCTCCCAATCACTTTAAAGGCTTACACGTTCAGCACATTTACTATGAAGTAGAGTATATCCTTTCTCATACATTACCTCATTTATTTTATTAGAGTCTGTCTCAAACATTCAATAAGCAATATCACGAGTTACATTATTTTAAGCATTAGAGTCTATCTGATTGTTATACATGCGGCCATAAAAAAAATACTCTCTTTTCCTCTTTTATCTACTCCAAAATTCTAATCGGCAAGGGGATGGCATCGACATCTTTTATAGGCTAATTTATAAAAGTTGGTGGAAACATTTAAACACCTTCGTAATGACTCTTCAGTAAGTTAGGAAATTTTTTAACATGGACCTTGATGTTAGATCCTTTTGACCAGAGTAATAAATGTAAAATTGAAAATGTGATCTAGCAGACTAGATCTGCTTGTATATCGAAAGTTAGCTGCACATGTAATTAATACAATCTTTACCTTCCTCCTTTTTCATTATTTCTGTAAGAGTAGGAATTTCCCCTACTGCAGGTATAATACCAAAAAAAGATGTTGAAAAGGAATTGCTACAGTCCACACAGTACTAATTTCGAACTTTTAATGGAACCTTTCTAATTTCGAAAATGTTCAATCAACATAAAAATCCAATTTTCAGTTTGCACGTGTATTTGATTGAACATTTTCAAACTTGATATATAACGATTTTTATGTCACTAAGTTAATGTTGATTACAAAAGATTTAAGTAACACAATTTATAAAATGATTACTTAAAAGTGATTTTGGTTGGTAGAATTAATGGTTATTGCTATAAATTTGTTGAAACTAATGCAAAACTAACAAAAGTAATCCAACGGGGTAATTATTTACTCCAATGCAAATTTTGTATAGATTGTATTATAATTACAATTTATTATCTTTGGTTATTTAGATTTAGAATGGACAAGTTAAATTCTTAATATAAGGTTTTATAATTATTGAATTTTAAAAAAAAACAACTATTGAAATTCTATTAGATGTAGCAACCGAAAGAAAATAGTTTGAAACGGTTGAGAGAATTATTATTTTTGGAGTGAGGAGGATAATGTGTGAAGTATACCTAAAAAAAGAATATTAAAAGAGAGTGAAATTTTCATTCTCTGAATAAGTAAGAAGTGATTTCGCATAATTTGTGAAGCCTGAGATTCCATTGGACCAAACAACCCGAGCTCAAGCTTCTGTCTGAGAACCCAGCTTTGCAATATTTTCCGTCATCATGATGAGCCCAATGCTCATCTTGCAATATTTTCCATACCCAATTTTTTATCTAACAAAATGAAATGAATTACTCCTTTCTGATTAACTTAGCGTGATAATAGTAAAAAAAATTAAAAAAATTGCATGATAATTGACAAGTACCACCTATCTGTGGTAATTTCTGCCAGTATGTAATATTGTGTTGAACATTTCAGTCCTAAAGGCCCAAGGAAAGGTTATCTTTTATAATGCGTCGAACCTCTAATATCAACATGGCCATTGACCATTGGTAATTGAATTCAACATTGACTGAACTATCATTTACATCTATGATGTACCGATACTTCAAAGTTCAAAGTTGATAATGCTCGCGTATCGTAGTCGTATAAGATATTGGTATGCCAGCTTATCTCAATACATCCATTGAAAATATCAATCAAGCATAGCTCGATGCATAAACAGACTACGTGCATGTTTGGGCTTTCGTTGGATGAAGCTCGAAATTTTTTGAACGTTTATGGAATTTTAGTTTATAGCTAGTCATCTTTCCCAATTTTTATAAGAGAAGAAAATTATTATTTTTTAATTTAAGGCAACTGATCTAACTATTCCTTTTTCCTAATCCTCACAGGACAGAAAGAATTTATCTTATTAATTTGTAATATTTATTGATTATAGACCACAAATAAATTAAATAATTTTAAAGTATTTTGATAAAAATAATAATACGATAGACAATTTGGAGAGGAACCAAGCAAATTTCTCAAAAAAATCTAATATAATAAATAGACAAGAGGTAATAGTTGTTAGACCTCTTGCAAGGGAAAAACAAACAGGTGCACCTTCTTAGTAAAAGACTGCACAGTTTACACACAAAAGAAATGCTTCGCATCATAACCACTTGATTGCTGTACGGCAGCGCATGGCGCTTCCTTTTGCCTAGGGTCAAATCAAATACTAGCCCACTAGTTAATAGTATTTAACTAACTCAGGCAACTTAAAAATGAGAAAAAAATAATAATGATAATAATAATAACCACGCTCTTGTTCAGAACTTGGAGTTAAACATTGACAAGATGCACTAAAATCACAAACAAAGGTTAACATCTTTCTTTCATTCACTTCCTCTCTGGAAGTAGGAGGGAGTGGAAGGAGAGTTACCATTGTCACCTTGAGAAAATTTAAGTTGTTCTGCTTGGTTCCCAGATGATGAGTGAGTTTGTGCATCAGTCTGCCTCACATTTTCAATCATCTTCACAACTTCAGACATCTTAGGCCTCTGATCAGGCATCCTAACCACACATGACATTGCTATCTGCAACATTTCCACCATCTCTTCTTCTATGTTAGGAAATCTCATCAGCTCCAAGTCAAACACTTCAGCTGTCCACTCCTCGCGCACAACCGAATGAACCCACCTCACAAGGTGGATAATCTCATCACCACCAGTTGTGTGGATAGGGGATTTCCCAGTCAGAAGCTCTAGTAACACCACACCAAAGCTGTAAACATCTGAGGGCTGTGCTGCCTTTCTGGTGTCTGTAACTTCGGGTGCACGGTAACCGGCTGCTCGTGATATTGGTAAGGCAAGTGAGCTTGATATGGTTGCCAGGCCAAGGTCAGACACACAGCCATACTGTTTGGAATTGAGGAAGATGTTTGAGGATTTTATGTTGCCATGCACAAGCTTGCCACCATTCTCAACATGGATACGAGCAATGCCTCTTGCAGCACCTAAGGCTATTTTCAGCCGAGTATCCCAATCTAAAGGCATCCTATCCTCTCCTCTTTTGCCTGAAATTTTCAGAAAGCAGAATGGCTTTTACACGCAAGTACAGTGTATAAAATGTAGTCGTATGTAATATGTGGAATGTACCAAACTATCATTTACAAGACAATTTATATATTTACAAGTTAGAATCTTGAATTCTTTTGCAAAACAGAAAATATGGCGTGTAAGGTACACTGAGAGTGAGAAATTGCAAGATGTTTTTACTATGGGGGCATTAAAGTTATAGAAGCACTCTAATATTGAAAAGGCACAGAAGTATCAACATATTTACTTTCCTCCTGAGGCTTATATGATTTTCCGATGATCAATATTTGATAAGCGTGCATAACGATAAGGATTTGATTGGTATGATACGAGTTAAAATGAGAGAAGTCCAAGAGGATAAAATATGATAAATGTTTCAACACATATTATGGAAGTATATTTAATGTACAGGAGGAGGATTTGGCTCCTCTAAAGTAAAGAGATGTGTAAAGTAAAAATAAAAATAAAAAAGAAGGATGTATTCACTGGTGATTTGAAATAAGTTAACTTTACGATATACTTTAATTCAAAAAAATGGAAATACCTTACTTTCTCACTTTACAATCTTTATTTTAAATGAGTCAAATGTATATAAGAGGAAGGCCAGTGAAGTATAATCAAAATAAGTATTAGAAGGCCTCGTGTTTTAACAGTTAGGTATGCTTGAAAGAGACTTACAACTAAGCCAGAGAAGTGAACATGTGCATGAAGCTATTTGAATAATCAGCAGACCCGTTTTCACGATATACTTTAATTCAAAACAATGGAAATACCTTACTTTCTCACTATGCAAACTTTATTTTAAATTAGTCAAATCTATATAAGGAAGGCCAATGAAGTTTTGTCAAAAATAAGTCTAAGAAAGCCTTCGTATTTTAACACTTGGGTATGGTTGTCAGTGACTACAACTAAGTCATAGAAGTGAACATGTATATCTAACATGAAGCTATTTAATAATCAACAAACCCGTTTTTATGACTAATATTGTTAATCTAAAATGGTAAAATTGATTATATATCTTAACTTATATTTGATTTAGACGCATTATTACATGTAAGAACATATGTGAATTGGAAAACAAATTACAATGAGCTAAAACAATGGTACATACCATGCAACATGGAAGAGATGCTCCCCTGACTCTGGTAATCATATACCATGAGTTTCTCATCTTTGGAATAATAATATGCCTTGAGCTCAACCACATTCTCATGCTTAAGACTTCCTACAATCTCCATGTGCTGCTCAAAATCCTTCTTTCCAACGGCTACCTCCTTCAGCCTCTTCACGACAACCATGGTTGCATCCTCAAGTATTGCCTTGTAGGCAGTTCCAAACGTTCCCTTTCCCAGAACCTCAGCAGAAGCCCTCAACAAATCCTCCAAATCAAAGGCATAATTACATCCCTCAAAGAAAACCAGTTTATTATTTGCATCCTGGTTCCTTGAAACTGCTTTCTCAGGAGACATTTCTCCCTTGTGCAACTTCACACTGAATGTTTCCTCATCCTCATCACCTCTTCTTGAGCACCACACAAACATCAAAGAAACAAAACACACGAGGACTAAAACACCACCAGCAACAATAACTCCCAGCAGCGCCGCTTCGCTGAGCGTTCTACGCTTCCTAGACTTGAAAGACAGCTCATTAGCCGGTTGAGGCGCCGGAGAAACCGTGGGAAAACTTCCGAAGGAAATGTTATTCCCAGAGAATGCAGACTCAGAAAACCTTAGCAGGGATTTAGGAACACTCCCCTGCAAGTTGTTGTTGGACAAATTCAGCACCTGCAATCTTGACAGGTTGAGGTCAGGAATTTCTCCAGAAAGGGTGTTGTTTGCAAGGTTCAAACCAGAAAGCTGGGTCAAGTTGTTAAGGGAGGAAGGGATGGTGCCATTGAAATGGTTATTGGAAAAATTGACAACAGTGAGGTTCTTCCAGACTGAGAAATCAGGCAAAGGACCAGAAATATTGTTGAACTGAAGATAGAGAAAAGACAAGTTCTTGAGATTGAAAAAATCAGAAGGAAAATGGCCAGTTATGACATTGGATCTGAGGCTCAAAGTTTGCAGTGCCGAGAGGCGGCTAATAGTATCAGGTGGAATACTGCCATGAAATCCAACCCCTGGCAACCTAATTGCTATTACTTTGGACTTGTCTACATTGCAAGTCACTCCAGTCCAAGAATCACACATGGGGGAACTCTCATTCCAATTCAAAGGCCTTGAAGGAGGGAACTTGTTCACAAAGTCAAGCAAAGCCTCCTTATCTTCAACAGGTTCACCACTTCCTTGCCACAAAACCAAACACAACAAAAGGGAAATGGAAGACAAAGTGGGTAGAAATTCCATTTCTCAATTTTTACTTCCACTTCCAAACAGCAGCAAGGAACGAGGTGTTTCTTCTGCTCTTCTACCCTTTTTCACACTGCAACACAAGACTAATTCTGCATAGACTGAAATGAATCACCACAAGTTTGTTAGTTAGTTTAAACAAAAAAGACACAAGTTCCCTCCCTCTTGAGACAAAGGGGAAAACCGAAAAAGAGAATGAAAAATAATAAAAAAAGTGTGGAAACTGGAAAAGGAAATCTGATTCCTAGAAGATTGTCTAAGAAAGTAGAAGCGGACACTGAGAAACTTGTGCATAAAAGAAAGAGCTAGCAGGCTGTGTTGTCTTTTAAAAAAAATTATAAAAAAAAGCAACATAATACTAGTATATTTAATTTTCTTTTTTTTTAATAAAAAAAGTAGCGTGTGTGTTCAACTTGTAGCAGATATGGTGCATATTTTCGCTCTTTATTCGGTAGCAACTTTTCAGAGGAGATGGCAGAATCGAGAAAATTCAAAATATATTGGAAGATAAGCAAAGTTTAAACTCACTTGGCTATCTAAGACATTTGTTTTTTCTTTTCCTTTGCAGATCTGATGAAAGATAGAATGTCCTCTTTGTCCCGTAAAAGAAACAAAACAAAACACCCTTTAAGTTTAACCTTGTGCACCTGCGCTAATATAAACTCAGAAAATTAATTAATTAATTAACACAGAGAAACGTGCGAGAGATTAGAGAAAAACGTACTAGTTATGCGTTGGGAAGGAATAATGGGTATGGTGCTGTCAAGTTAGCTAATCTAAAAGTAGCAAGCAATGCAAAATGAAAGAGTGAGTAACAGAGAATGGAGAATGTGAGTGGAAAAGAAAATAGTGAAATACTACTACCGAGTGGGTGTGGGTGCCATTAGAGACATTATTCCTCCGTTCCAACGGCTCTATTCTATTAGCTGCTGCGGTGTAACCGTGAGAGAGAGAGAGAGAGAGAATTGGAACGTCTCAAAGAGTAACAGAAACACGCATGGCAGCGCCACTAAGAAGAGGAGAGAGAGAGAGAGAGAATAACGGTGAACGTTGGAACGGAAAACCCCTGTTCATAAGTTCACGGAAGGATGGGTTTATAGGGATCACTGACGTGGGCCAATTACCTCTTCACATGTGGGTCCTTTCTTATATTTCCTTTTTTATTTTATTTATTTTTACATCAAATGTTAAGAGAAGAATTTTACTAGTATTTCTTTTTAAAGGGTTTTCAACGCTCAAATTGTACCTGTGGTTTATTACCAAACATGTGGGTTGATTAAATACAAAGTTGTTTTAATTTAATTATTAATATTGATATATAATTGTGTTAAACATTTTTAAACAAATACATATACTATGTAAGCAAAAATATATTCGTGGTTTGTTTATTATTTCTAAAAATTAGGAGTTAAGGAAATTTTTTAAAAAATAAATGTTTAAAAATAAACTTACATGTATTTAGTTTTTCTTATATCATTCATATGAAATATAATGTTAAACATTTTACTGATTCAATCAAATTAAATAGGACAGTTATAGACATGCTCGTTTAAGAGTTTAATATAAGCACATATTTAGATATATTAACTTCAAAAGTTTAAATTAATTTAAGTCAAAATTACTTTTTATTAGTTGAGACTTGAAATATATCTATTTAATTAAAATTTTTAATAAAATTATTATGAGTGATAAAAAAAGATATTTTTTTGAGTATTTAAGACAAATGTATGTCCACATGTCAAGTGGTAAAGAGTAAGTATTTTACTAATACATACATAATAAAGAATGAGTGTTCTACCTCACACATTTTGAATAGTTTTTTATAAATATTAAAATTTTAAATTAACAGTTCTAAGAAACACATTGAGTACACAAAAATCTATACCGCTTATCAAAAAATTAACACCTCATTATATATTTTTACGGTTAGATTTACATTTTTACAATATAAGTTATTTAAAAATTTGACATGTAATTATTAAAATAATATAACATAATCTTACATATATTTGTGTGTGATCAACCAAAGTTTCCAACAATCAACCTAATCTGTTTTTTTCCTTTCTTCCTGGATAGAAATAAGAAAAAAAAAAGTCGTTTAATATAAACTACTTTCACATCTTTGTAACCTTGAAAACTCCCACATCTTTGTATAATCATTACTAATTTACTATAGCTATTGACAACTCGAGTATATAATCATACAAGAAGATAAAGACCTTGAAGTAGATCTGTTCATCATTTGCATTAAGTTGGAAAACAAAATTAGAGGTGTGATAATATTAAATTATAAAAATATGATTTTTTTAAAGCAAAATTATAATTAGTAACTACCCATTAGGTTATCATTAGTAACTCTAGTGTATAATGAATAATCATACAATTAACTCGATAAAGACCTTCAACTTAATCTACTTGTTAAGTTACCTGTGTTTAGGAGAGTAATGTGGGGAGGTGGGAGCAATGAGTAGTAGTAGGTTTAAGTGGCTGGTGAGTGGTGAAATGATCATTAGCCCTTTTACAAAAACGACAAACAGTCAATGTTCAATGTTGTCAATGGTCCAACGCAAAAAAGGACTTGTACAACTGCCCCAAAATTCCAGTAATGATTTTTACAATTTGCATACATATACAAATTCATTTGTGTTTAATGTTTTTCGTGGTAAAATCACATACGAGCATCTATTACTTCTACTGTATTCATCTTTGTAAATTATATCAATCTTTAAACATTCTAGTATCCTAGCTACCACAATTTACTGTCTCATCATCAATTGCGCATGTTATGCAAATTATTTTCCAGCTTTGATGAAAATAGTGATCGTTTGAAAGCAATATTTTTGTAAGATTTACTTATTTCTTCCAATAATTTGCAAAATAATGTCAATGGTAAATTATTAAGTTTAATGTGAATCATATGATGGTTTTCCACATTATATAATTTTTTCCCGAATAATTTGATCTGCAACTCTGCAAGAGACTATTGATACCATCATGATAGGTTATGATTGAATTTGTCAAAAAAGAATAATAGTTTAAGGGAAAATTTGTAACTATGATGACAAATCCGATATAAATGTTCTGCATGGAATCGTGCAAGATTATATAAAAGTTATTATATTCCACCAAAAAAATATAAAAGTTATTGTAAAAGGTGGTGAAAACACCCAAATGCTTGCTTGTGTACGTGCAGAGTCAAACTTGGCAAGAATTTTGAAAATAGGACAAGTAATCAAACTGTAAGGTACTGATTGGAATATTAGATAGTAGTAATATTATTTTCATCTTTTTTGTCTCATACTTTTAGTAGCAGCGATTTTAATTTTCATAATTCGTAAGAGTTTTTCGTTTTGAATTATCAACAGATTAACCTATTTAAATATAGGTTAGACAATATATAGTAGGCGTTTACATAGACTAACAAATCAAACTAAATTTTTAAAATGGTCATATATACTAAGCCTAAAAAACGCATTGGAGGTATATGTAATAACATCCTTCCTTTATTCTCCGTAGTCTGCACACCTTGTCTATTTTTTTGTAATTTCTTTTACAAAAATATCCTTACCATAAACTAGTTTTCAGACTGTGTGTGACTCGCAAAAGCAGTAGATAATACGTTTTAACTTATATTTCAAACAAAGGAATAATTTGTATGCAGTGTTTTTTAGGTTTTAACTAAGAATTTAAATCTAGTTTAAGAAAAAATGTTATGTGAATTTTGAAAGTTTATAGCTAAAAACTATTACTGTATCTGGATGTGCCTCGTGGAGTTTTTTTAACTCAATTTTGAAGTTTATATATGAATGGAGACATGGAGTTTTCAAAGAATTGAAAAAACATGTTTGGGTTTGTTTTTATGAAGCGTAATTTTGTTTCTGATTTTATGTGAAACTAAAAGTGGGAAATTATGACTTTCATGTTTAGTTGAGTATTTAACATTGAACTGTATTGTAAATTTGTTTTTTATATGAAAATTTTTAAACATAATTTATTTTACATTTTTTTTTTAATTTTAATTATTGTAAATTTATTTCTATAATGATTTAGAATTAGTCCACAGTAAAATAAAATTCTTTAGACTAACTCAAGAATTTTACAAAATCATGTATAAAAATATTTTAATTTAAAATATAAATTAAAACATTTAAGAGAAAAAATATCTAAAATTATAAAAAATATAATTAGTATAAATAAATAAAAAAGTATAAGTAGATAATATTAAAAAAATAAAGAATAATAATATTTAAAAGTAAAAATGAGATTATAAATTTAAATAAATTTAGTTTGATTAAATCTAAACAATTGATTTTCAGAATGAATAAAAAGTAATTGATTTTAAGGGTGATCTCGAGTTCCAATGACAAAATTATTTCAGTTTAATAAATTATTGAAATAAAATTTTAGATATATAATAGTGTTAAATATTAAAATGATTTTTTTCCCTACAATGGTTCTATCTAGTTTAAGTATGATTGTCTTCAATAAAATAATATTTGTAATCTTTATCAAAAACACTAGCCCATTGAAAAGTTTGGATAATTAATTTATAAAAGATCTTAAGTTCAAATTTGTACATAAAAAAGCCCTAAATTCATAATATAGGAGACAGGTACATATGGCATTAGCACTATTCCACGCTCAATCCTTTGCTCCTCAATGATATAGTACGGTAATCGTTTTGCGAATTGAGGTTTAAGAAAAAGAAACAAGATAAGAAGAAAAACAGTTCAAATTATGATTGTCTTTTTCCTCCAACTGCCAACGTTAAAGTCTAAACTACCTCTGTCCTCTTCGATGGCTATCATAACAAAGCCTTAATACACAGGTCATTGTCCAGAAAAACGGTTGGTCGGGAGGGAATGTGGATCAATCCCTCATTAGGATTGTGCATCTGTGTCATGCAAAAGCGATAACATGGAATAATGTTTGGTTTGGTAGACGGTGCATACAGCCCTGTGACAAATTAGTTTTTACTTTTTGGCTTGGAGTTTAGTTTAGATGAGAATAATTAAAGGAACAAAGACTGAAATTTAATTTTGGATCAAGCAGTTCGCCAATTAAGGATCTAGTGTCTCACACACAATTAATTAATAAAGATCCAAAACTTTATTGTAATGTCTAACAATCATTTTTTTCTTCTTTCCAATAGAAATTAAAATAAACAGTTGACTTGTTTAGGAACCATCCAATTATTGTTTGTAGATTATTTCTAAAAGGGAATATTTTTAGTTAAATGTCATTGTATGAGGATCATTCACAACAATAGTGCGTTTTTACGACCTCTAATATTGCAAAGTTTACTCAACTACTCTCATCGCCTTTAATAATTTTGCCTGCTTTTTGGTATTGAATTCTGTATGGAGTGGCTGAGACTGTACTGTTTGTAAGTTAGTTTGATTAAAGGAGGGCCAGAAGTTATCCTGTGGTGTGGGGAAGACATACAACGATGACTTGTTCATATGCAAGTGTTTCGTGACTAGTTCAAAGTTTTTTTAGTTTGATGGGTCAATTGGGTGGGGGAATGTGAAGTGTGATGGGGAATAGTCCTAGGTTTTGGGCTCTGAGATTTTTCAACTTTGTTTTTTTTTTAAAGTTTAAACAAATAGGATCTTTGTAGAATTGAGTTAACTTCAATGCTTTCTTTGTAAATTTTTGAGATTGATATTAATTTATCGTTCTGCAAAAGCACAAAAGATAATTACGTTGTTGTTTTTTCTTAAGTTGTCTTTTCTTCTTAGAAGAGTCTGATCCCATTTAAATTGCCCAAGAGAGCACTAAACAGAACACATCCCTACAAACATAATATCCTTATTATTTGATACAAGGGAGATCAGCATGACCCATTTGTGTTTTCTCGTCTGCCAAATGCACAAGATAATGGTGCTGTCCTTTTATACAAGTTTACCTCAGAAGCCCAATCCATTTTGATTTTTCTTTTAAAATTCATTTTCCATAATACCCTTCCAATTTCATACGATCAAAATTTGTGCTCAGCTTTCATAAAAAGAGATTTTTTTTTTGCCAAGAATCCATTAAAAAAATGTTTCCAGCTTATACTCAAAGAAAGCACTTCCATTAACAGCAGGCTCAAAATTCAGCTATTTTATTATAAACATACATTTATTTTCTTTGTTTTACTTTTACCCCATTTTTATCTCATGTTTCTCTTTCTTTTAACTTTTTTTTCCCTTCTTATCTCTCTTTTTCTTCCATGCAAAATAGGGTGGAGGTTTTCCATTTTCCAATTCACCGTAACAAAACTACATATGGACTATCTTTGGGAAAAAGGGCTTGAACTTCATTTTTATGGTATGTCCTATTTACTTACAATCTTATCACTTGTACGTTTCAGTTGGCATTGACAGCTTCATCACTTGCCAAAAAGAATGCTGGATGTTTTTGGTAGTTTATTAGACAACTCCAGCACATGCCTTAGATATTTTTTGTCAAAATAAAATTTCAATATTGATAACAAAATACATGCAAATTACTCCACCTAAAATTCATCCTACTTTATTTGCATCTCCATTCATTTCATATCAAGTTGAAGGGACCACATAGAGCTCCAAGCAGCCAGTTCATTCTTCGCCTGATTTCAACGTGATTGGTTTCTCAATTGCTTTGTACTCTTCATCACCCAAATTCACTATTACCTTGGATTTTTTCTCCCAAGGATTCCAAACAACTATGCAATGGTTAGTTTAAGTTGTAACATTGCATTCGAAAAATGACACAAACCTACCAACGTCATTAAGCATTTCATTTAAAGTGCAAGGGACCATACAATTATTTCCAGAGGAATCAAGATGCACCCAATTGGCCTAAAACACGGGGACAATAAAGCAAGATATCACAAGATCTTAAGCCTTGGCATGGCATACACTTAACTTTGAGTAACTGAACTTGATTAAAAAAAAAGGGTATGGACAAAACTTAAATGTAGTTTCTTTTAAGTGCTTTTAGTATTGTTACATCCTAATATCAGAGAAAGAGAAATATGTATGATATGCAAAGGAGAAGATGAAAGGCTTGCTGCTATTAACATTCCTAACACGAGAAATCATAGTTAAATATCCATCTCCTGACAAAGAGACCCTTAACCGAAGTTTGAAGCTCTGGACTAAATAATATAGATCAGCACCTCAAATATTCTGAGATTCAATCGACAATACAGGTGAGATGTGAAAAAACATGATAAAATTCACTGTGTCTGCAACTGAGGTCAACTAAGGTCCCCCACACTTTTTTGTTTTATATTTTTCTTGTGATGCCAATTCTTGGACAGATTATTAGAGTTTTGGACTAGAAAAATAAAGGGGCTTTCAAGTCAAAATTTAGATATATCATTTGTATTTCCTCACAATTTATATCCAAGTTTTTCTTATCTCAAAAGATAAAAAGGCGAAGTAGAAGGGCTTCGAGATTCAACACTCTGCTGTTAACTCTAATATGATTATGAACACGTGTGACTGCAATAACAGACTTAACGACCCGGCTACTTAACAATCCGAGTTTGGGTTTTAAACAGTTTGGAAGGAGGCATATTTCAAACGTCAAAAAATGGTCCCTTCTGGTTCTTATGGAAATGATATATATAGATCGTAGAACATTCAAGTAAGTGCTAGATGCCTGAGCCAATGAGCCTGTTATTGCAATTGCTGATTAGAGAATTATGGAATGATGGAAATGATCATCAATCATTCACACAGTGAAGATAACGACTCCCAAGTCCTATCCTCAAATAGATTGCAGTGGACTTAACATAGTCATTTTTGAGTTCGTAAAAGTATCTAATACTAGAACTAGAAAAAGAGAGGAAGAATGATACTTTGTGTTCTCATTCACAATGTAGCTTCAAAGAGTAAAAAGAAGATTGGGCTGGGAATGGGGGCGAGGGCATTGGTACACTTTCTGGTTCGACATGCATGAAAGTGGTAAGACGAAAATAAATAGAAGAAAAAAAAAATTGTCCCGTAAAATACCCAAAAGTACGCTTATCATTCCTACATTTTTTTTTTTCATCCTCACAATATCTTAATGTGTGGTTTGTTTTTTTACTTGGACTGAGGCTTGATTTTAACCAAACCTACATGGCAGTGGATTGCGCAAAACATGCGTCAAGCCGTTTGTCTCTCTGCCGCTTCTGCCGTCACTCGCTTACCTTTCAAACCACCCTCTCCGCCAGCTCCTCCCTCCACAACGAGCCCCTCAAATCCATCACCCACCTCCGATCCACCACGACCGTCCAGATCTGAACTCGCCGTTGCCACCCTCCCCGACAACGCCTGACCCAACCTCCTTACCTCCAAGATGAACCCAAACACGGCGTGCCGCCTTCGCGACACCACCACCACTATTCAGATCCGGCGACATCATCCTCGCACTAGGTTCCAACGACGTTGCTTCTAATATTGATGTTTGTTATCTAACCGTAATTATTATTATGTTTTGACATTTTTATGTAATTTTCGACGGTTTTAAAATCCTAAAAATTATATTTTAAATTTAAATTAAAAAAATGTCACTTAAGCTCAATTAAAATCAAACCTCATTCCCAAAAAACCCACAGATTTTGATATCGTGAGAACGAAAACCATACAATTTTTTTTTGCAAGTTTGAGTATTTTATAGAAAAAAATATATATTTTTACCTAAACAAAAAAAATAAACTCGTGGACATAATTGCATATGGTCCAATAATCGAGCTGTCCACGTCATACTTTGGATCCTAACAGTATCCATAATATATAATTGTTTATTTAAGTTATTTATCATAATTTTATAAATCTTATAATTTTATATAAATATAAATATTTTTTTAAAAAATTATTCTAATACTAAAATTGTTAAAATAAATATTTAAATTAATTTTATGGGTTTTATGATGTTTAAAAATATATTATTTATAACATAATATTATTAAGTAATGATTGCTTATATAAATAATTTTATATCAAATGTTCCAATGAAAAAAATTTAAATAATATGACTTAAAATTAACTAATTCATGTAAACATTCTATTAGAGATGTTTTAAGTGCACCCTCAATTTATAGTATGACAATTTATTATCAATAAACTTTTCTCACTTTAAAAATCTAAAATTTACAGTTTAATAGGGCAAAGAAAAATAACACAAGTTGATCTGCACAGGCAAAGTTAGAATTATGAAGTTTAAACCATGTGCTCTTTAAGTTTCTTTTTGCCCCTCTTTTGGGAGAAATTCTTATGTCCACAAATATCGTGAACACATAATTATTCTTATGTCTGTCAGTAATTTTTTTAGTTGGTATTTGTTGACTATCTTTAATATCTCATTGGTGCTATGCTCGGTAATATTGACAACATTTAGCGATGAAAAAAAGATAGTTTGGTTAAAAACCATTAAATGGATGGGGCTAAACTTAGGAAAAACATGGAGAGATTAGCAATTTCCATACAGAAAACCCATGTAAGTTTCGTATAAATTGGTTAACAAATTAGATCACATACAAATATCGTGGGCTGTGGACTGTGGTAGTGGGGTAACGATACGTAATCGAGGAAGTTTCCGGTGGGTCGTCTCCGAAAATGAACGACGCAGATGTCTCAAAGCAAATCCAGCAGATGGTGCGGTTCATCCGCCAGGAAGCTGAGGAAAAAGCCAATGAGATCTCTGTCTCAGCCGAAGAGGTTTCTTCATTTCACCATTTTCTCCTCTTTCGTTTCCAATTCATGCTCTAAAACGGAACACACTTTTCCTTCTGCAGTAATTCAATATCGAGAAGCTGCGCTTAGTCAAAGCCGAGAAGGAGAAGATCAGGCAAGAATACGAACGCAAAGAGCGCCAATTGAAATTCGCAAGAAGATGTAACTTCCTACATAACTCTCTCTACTCTCTTTTTTGGTGTTTTTGTCTCTCTGAGTTCGAAATTAGTTAGGTTTTCTCGTCCGTTGGCATTGCTTGAAATTAAACTCTGGAGAGTGATTCCTACTCGTATAGCTCTTGATCCTTGCGTGTGCATTGTGATAATATCGCAATGTCTATTGATTGTGTTACTGGTGCTGCTAAAGCTTGATTTCTAATGGAACTGGGTTCTTGCATGTAACGATGCATTCAGCACCTCCATAATCATTGGATGAAGATCTATTTGCTCAGATTTTGAATGTGTGTTTTAAGTATTAAAATATGATCCATCCGGTCGAACGGTTCTGAATTGCTGAATGCAGGCAATCCAGATCAATAATGAAATAGTCTAGCGGATGCTTGTGGTCTTGTCGTACTATTCAGTAAAATCAATAATTATTGTTAGCTCCAATTTGAACTTTTTTGCATTTTGAAAATATGGCTATAGGTTTAGTTTTGTCTCTTTTATTTATTTATTTATTTATTTATTTTGTTTAGTTTTGAATTAGTTCAGTTTGATATTCAAGTTCAATTTCTTTCAAGCGATTGATCTCTGACAAATTACTTGAACTCAAGGATATTGTCAAAGTTTGATGAATGGGAAATTCTCTATTCTTTTAAGAAAATGATGAGTGAGTTTGAGAGTTTAGTTTCTGAGGCATAACTCATGTGAACTACGGAGCATTGTGTTGTGCTTCAAAGTGGCAAAAGTAGTGCTAGTTGAGATAGTTTAATTTTTGTGACACTATTAATTGTTTGTTGCAGTGAGTACTCGATGCAGCTAAATGCTTCTCGGATTAAAGATCTTCAAGCTCAAGATGACTTGATCAGTTCTATGAAAGAAGCTGCATCCAAGGAACTGTTGAATGTGAGTCTTCATCATCATTTGAATCTACTGAGTCATCATCATCATGAGTGCAGAAACCTTCTGAAAGATCTCATTGTTCAGGTTAGTTAAATTTTGAATATGGTACAACTACTTATGGTTTCATAATTTGATTTTGCTCTTCTGCCAAGTATTGTTGTCAGATTGTTGTTTCCATTTTTGTTAAGAGTCTTGCACATAGTCAACCAGTGTTGCGATTATTTATTTTTTGTTTTCTACTTTTGTATTATTTGTGATGATGGCTCGGCATTGTATCTATAACTAATATTTTCATTGTAATTTGCTTTTACCTAGCGACATCAATGAATCAATATCATTGATTGTTTTTGAAATATAACTATTTGCTGACCTGGCAACCAATCTTGGTCTTTACCGTGGTGTTTTCAGTGTCATGGACTCAACCCCTACCCCATCCTCTTACCCTTCCTTCTTTCCCTGGTCTACATGACCTTTTTCAATCCTTTGTAAAGCTACATTCTGCTATTATTTAATGGACTACCCTTCTATCAGTTAGAATGTGGACTTGGAATATAATATGAGGGCTGTGTGTTACAGTGTTTGCTTAGATTGAAAGAACCTTTGTTCTATTGAGATGTCGGAAAGATGACCTGCACTTGGTAGAGCATGTGCTGGATTCATCTGCACAGGAGTATGCTGAGAAAGCAAATGTTGATCCCCCAGAGATCATTGCTGACAACCAAGTCTATCTTCCACCTGGACCCAGTCATCACAATTCTCATGATCTCTACTGGTAATGTTCGTGCTATAAATAAATCTTAACTAACTGTCTGTCCCTGCCTATCAGGGCCTTGCTTCCATGGTTTACCTTTTTTTATCTTGATTAATTGTAATTTAACAATATCTTCTGATGTAAAAGCATTAATTTCAAATCTTAAGATTTATTTGTTTGTAGTGTTTGTAGTTGTTTGAAGATACTTCCTAAAATTATATTAGCTTTTTTTATATTTAAAGTTTAGTTGTAGGACAACTGATTATTATAATTGATATCAGCTCTGGTGGGTAGTGTTGGCTTCTTGTGATGGAAAGATTGTGTGTGAAAATACTCTTGATGCACGACTTGATGTAGTGTTCCGTAAAAAGCTTCCAGAGGTGAGCTTTTTTTTATAGCAATTGTCTTATTCTGTGACTTGTATCATTTTTGTTAGATATTTGCTGCCCAATAGTTTGTACTGTGACTTTCATATTTTTTTCCAAGTATTAACGTTGTTATATTTGAGATATTGAAACTTTGACATTGACATTGAAATAAAATAATTCAGGTGAATCATACATACTGATGGACAACTAGAACAATTAAATGCAATGAATTTATGTATGAAAGGATGAAGGTTCAGAAATTATGGGGTTTTAGGCAACATTTATGTTTGATACAATATAACCTATCAATTCTCATCTAATTCTTCAAAATTTCTAAGCTGCATAATTATTCATCAAAATTGTATAATCAAGTAATTCTAAGATAATATATAACTAACTTAATTAACACAACTTATAACATCATTGGTCTAAAATAGGATTTAAGTAATTTTAGTTTTGAAGAACTTCATTGAATAGTTGCAAACAATTACAGTATATCAATAGTATGAATATGATGTTTTTTTAATTGATTCATATGGTCCTAAAAAATCTTTTGATGTTATTTAATACTTCTAAGTTCTATAAGACATTAATTTCTTTTTGTTAATATTTCGTTCAATATTTTCAATTCTAAAAATATGTCAAGAATATCAATATCTACTACAAAATTTGGTGAACCTCTTCAGTCTTCAAGACTTAAAACACTTTTACGACTCACTGGACCACTTCAAAAATTCGACTTACCTTCGAATGAATATGAAAATGAAACAAAAGACCGACGGGAACTAAAGGAAGGTAATAACAAATTGATAATAGAAAGTTAGAAAGACAAAGGAGACCCAAAGTAAGACGGAATGCAAGATAGAATGGAGCTAATTAGAATATTGGGTACTTTAGAAAATTTTGAGATAAGTAGTTTAAAAAAAATTAATACATTTGTCAATGGATAGAGATATTAGATTATAATATATATTGTAACAATAGCCTTGATTTAAATTAAGAATTGACTTTAATAATTATGTTAAGGGGAAGGAGAGAGCCAGGAAGGGAATGTAGGATTAAGGGTTGCTATTGATCTAGGAAAAAAGACAAAGTTCTTCAATTAAAACTCAGGACTTGAAGCTATTGCTCTCAATCAAATTACGTATATATAGTATTTATAATTTACTTCCATTTCTCAAGATAGTATGCATGTTCTTGGTTTCATTCTGCAATATTATACACACTTTTCTATTGATTGCATTGAAAATATAACCAACTAAAAATGACATTTGATTTGGTTTTAAAACCTATAAGTCTAATTTTTTTCCCTTTTATTTCTGTGCCTTTGTATTTGCTAGACTGGCCCAAGAGATCCCTTTCACTAATTTTTTCATACTTCCTTTCTCATTTCAAACAAAATGTACCGTATTCCCATTAATTCATGACAGGCCAGCTTTGACTTTGGATGTTGTATATGATGCAAAATTTGGTAGATCTTAGGATAAGCTGATGTTGTAATAGCCACATAAGATTTCTTCTTCTTTCTGTTTTTTTCTTGGGAAGTGGTTAACCATGTCGAACGACTACATTCTTATAAAGTTTATTGCTCCTTATTGCAGATCCGAAAGCAGCTCTTTGGACAAGTTGATTGTATGGTTTCGTTACCCCTGAAATGTTTATATCCCAAAGCATTAGCTTGTCTTTGACCTGAAAAGCTGACGTGCCATTGCTTCTGTGTACTTAATTATTGTCTTTTAAATAACACTGTATTTCGGCAGTCCAGTTGTTCCCATGTCGTGTATGATTGGGGGATGCGACGCTCTAAATTTTCGTTAGTGATTATTATCTCCTTGACGATGATGATAAGTGTTTGCTCCGGCTCATTGCAGTTTTGATCTTCTTGGTAATCAAGTACCAGATACAGTATAATATATTGGACATTACTGTGTCAACATTGTGACAGAAATATGACCATTCTTTTTTGTCGTGTCTGGTACAAGTAAAAACGAGAGAGACGGGTGCATGTGAGGTGGTAAGTGGACCACATTTTAAAAAAAAAGATAAACAGGAATTTTTTATTTATTTCTTTTTCTTTTACTCGTTCCTGCTACACAATTATTATATTATATTATAATATTATTTTAGCTATTATATTATTTTAACATTATACTTCATCAAATTGATAATAATAAATATTGGATTTTTATAATTATTTTGAATTTTTGTTGTATTAGATGATTTATTTTAATTATGACAATAATTAACATAATAATAAAAGTATAATATCTACTTAAGTAAATTTTTATTTTATTTTAAACTTGATTAAAAAAATTTAAGATGTAATATAAGATTGACAGTAAAATACATAGTATGAAAAAATGTAACAATTAAAACTAAAAATATATTAAAAATAATTTATCTATAAATAAAAATTATAAGAGTTTAAAATAAATTAAAAAGTTAAAAATTATAAGACTAAAATATTTTATTCATAAAATAAAATTTATATAAAAATGTTATATAAATATATTTATGTATGTTATTTTATATTGTTTAAATAGATAATAAGCTAACCTTTTGATTACTGGTTAATTTTTATCTAGTTTTGACTAACAAAACCTTTATAAAAAAAGTACAAAAAAAAAATTAGACGGTTATTAAATCACAAAATCATCACATCATAATATGTATTAAGTTTATTTTTTATAACTATTTTAAAGATCATAAAATAATAATATCATAAAAATAATTTCGTACTTTTAATGCACACAAAAAGAAATTGCTACGAGAGAAATTAAATATAAATGAATTTTCCACGCTTGAACCAAAATATGTAGTATAAATTGTCACCTTGTTGAACATGCATATAAGAAAAGAGGTGAGCTGGTCTGGGCTGTGGTAGTGGGGCAGCACAGCAATACGTATCATTAAGGAAGTTTCCGGTGGATCGTCTCCGAAAATGAACGACGCAGATGTCTCAAAGCAAATCCAGCAGATGGTGCGGTTCATCCGCCAGGAAGCTGAGGAAAAAGCCAATGAGATCTCTGTCTCCGCCGAAGAGGTTTCTCTTCATTTCACCATTTTCTCCTCTTTCGTCTCAAATTCAGGCTCTAAAACTGATTCGTGCTTTTCCTTCTGCAGGAATTTAATATCGAGAAGCTGCAGTTAGTCGAAGCCGAGAAGAAGAAGATCAGGCAAGAGTACGAACGCAAAGAGCGCCAAGTCGAAATTCGCAAGAAGATGTAGCTTCCTACATAAGTCTCTCTACTCATTTTTTTGGTTTTTTTTGTCTCTTGTGAGTTCGAAATTTGTTAGGTCTTCTCGTCCTTTGATATCTGTTGAAATTAAGTTCTGGAGTGTGAGTCCTACTCGTACAGGTCTTGATCCTCACTGCTTTGTCTATTGACTGTGATGAAGATCAAACTGCTGAGATTTTAAAATTGTGGTTTTATTATTAAAATATGATCTGTCCGATATTCGTTTAATGGTTCTGAATTGCTGAATGCGTGAATGCAGGCAATCCAGATCACTAATGCAATAGTCTAGCGGATCCTTGTGGTCTTGTTTTACTATTTAGTAAAATCAGTAATTGATATTTGATCCATTTTCAACTTTTGCATTTGGAAAATATGGATTGAGGTTTAGTTTAGTCTCTTTTTTTTGTTTGTTTGATGTTCAAATTTCTTTCAAGCTGTTGTCTGTGGCAAATTACTTGAACTCAAGGATATTGTCGAAATTTGATGAATGAAAAATTCTCTCTTCGTTTAAGAAAATGATAAGTGAAATTGAGAGTTTAGTTTCTGAATCTTGTTTTATTTCATCATGTGAAATATGGAGTGTTGTGCTGTGCTCTAAAGTGGCAAAAACAGTGCCAGTTGAGATAGTTTAATTTTTGTGGCATAATCAATTGTTTGTTGTAGTGAGTACTCAATGCAGCTGAATGCTTCTCGGATCAAAGTTCTTCAAGCTCAAGATGACGTGATCAGTTCCATGAAAGAAGCTGCATCCAAGGAACTGTTGACTGTGAGTCATCATCATCATTTGACTTTGACTCATCATGATCATGTGTACAGAAACCTTCTGAAAGATCTCATTATTCAGGTCAGTTAAATTATAAATAGGGGATGCCTACTTATGATTTGATAATTTGATTTTGCTGTTCTACCAAGTATCTTTATGAGATTGTTGTTTCCATTTTTTGGTAAGAATCTTGCACATAGGCAACCAGTGTTGCTGTTATTTATTTATTTTGTCCTACTTTGGTATTATTTGTGATGATGGCACGGCATTGTATCTATAACTAATGTTTTCATAGCAAAGTTCTATTACCTGGCAACATTAATGAATCAATATCATTGATTGTTTTGAATCATAACTATTTTCTCCCATGGGAACCAACCTTGGTCTTTACAGTGGTGTGTTCAATGCCATTGGTTCAAGCCCTGCCCCATCCTCTTACTCTTCCCTCTTTCCCTGGTCTACAAGACCTTTTTCAATCCTTCATAATGCTATATTCTGATATTATTTTATGGACTATCTTCTACTACTAAGAATGTGGACTTGGGATATAACATGAAGGCTGTGTGTTACAGTGTTTGCTTAGACTGAAAGAACCTTCTGTCTTATTGAGATGTCGGAAAGATGACCTGCACGTGGTAGAGCATGTGCTGGATTCAGCTGCACAGGAGTATGCTGAGAAAGTAAATGTTGATCCCCCAGAGATCATTGTTGACAACCAAGTCTATCTTCCACCTGGACCCCGTCATCACAACTCTCATGATCTCTACTGGTAATGTTCATGTTATAATCAAATCTTCTAACTGTCTGTCCCTGCCAATTAGGGCCTTGCTTTCTTACCCCACACTTTACCTTCTTTCTCTTGATTAATTGTAATTTAACATTATCTTCAGGCGTAAAAGCATTAATTTCAAATCATAAGGTTAATTCATTTCTAGTGTTTGTAGTTGATTGAGAATGCTTCCTAAAATGATATTAGCTATTAGCTGCTTTGATATTTAAATTTCAGTTGTAGCACACCTGATTCTTTTAATTGAAATTCAGCTCTGGTGGGGTGGTGTTGGCTTCTCGTGATGGAAAGATTGTGTGTGAAAATACTCTTGATGCACGACTTGATGTAGTGTTCCGTAAAAAGCTTCCAGAGGTAAATATTATGTGCATAACAATTGTTTTATTCTGTAACACTATCCTTTTTGTTAGATATTTGCCGCTGTATTGCTACTGACTTTCATATTGTTTCCAAGTAGAAAGTTGTTATTTTCAAGATATTGAAATAAAATAAGATATTGAAACTTTCACACTGATGGACAACTAGAACAATTAACTGGAACGAATTTATGTTTGAAACGAGGGCTGGGTTCCGAAATTCTGGGACTTTAGGCAACATTTATTTAAGGACTGATATAATATAACCTATCAATTCTCATTTTATTCTTCAAAATTCCTTTTTTTTTTTCTGTAAGGAATTCTTCAAAATTCCTAAGTTGCATAATTATTTATCAAAATTTTATAATAAGTAATTCTAACATTTTGTAATATATAATATGTAATTCATTTAACACAACTTATAATTTATAAAGTGATGAACTGGTTTACTGTCTTACGACTAGATTCTGATGAAGTTTCTTGATCCTAATTGCAGATCCGAAATCAGCTTTTTGGACAAGTTGTTGCTTGAAGATTTTGATTGTATTGTTTCGTTACCCCTGTAATATTTATATTCCGAAGCATAAGCTTGTCTTTGGACCTAAATAGCTATCGTGCCATTGCTTCTGTCAACTTATAATTGTCTTTTAGATAACACCATATTTCGGTAGTCCAGTTGTTCCCATATTGTGTATGATGGGGATGGGGGCATGCGTTATTCAACATTTTCTTTAGCGATGGTTGTTATCACCTCATTTTGCAGCTTTGAGCTTCTTGGCAATAAAGTATCAGATGTAATATATTGAACATTACTCTCAACATTATGACGGAAATATAATGTTCTATATTGTCGTAAGTTCGTAACTGAAGCAAGTAAAATATTTATTATATATTCAAACGATTTTTTCCTTCTAAAAGTAACACTAACAAAGTGGGGTAAATTTATTTTGGTCTTGAATCTCACGTGAAGTCAATGATGAACTTTGAAAGTGAAAATAATGTTTCATAGATTGGGATTTAGCATTAAGCCGAGATGTTACCCAATGCAAAGTCTCTCGTTATGAATTCGATTAATAGAAATATTGGTAGAATTTGATTCTTATTTCCGTTGTTAAGAATGCCATTTCTGTGGGATGCTAATCTTATGAAATGACACACATTCTCCATATTCTATCTATTTTTATTTGATTTCTTTAAATAAGAATAACTAACTTCTACATTAATCTACATAGTTTTTTTTATAAACCAATATTACAGTTATTACATTTACAAACAAAAAATAAATAAACAACACTTAATTTTTAAGTACGCAAATAACTTTGGACTAATTTTTCAATTAATTCTATGGAACATAATCCATATCAATTTTTTATATTTATATATAAATATAAATCATTGTAACACCAGTACATACATAAATATCAACTCTCACACGTCTAACATAATTGTAGTTTTTATATTATAAAAAAAACAAGGTAGCTACTAAAAGAGGACTGACTATGAAATATAAGTATCTGGGTTGACTGATTTTGTCAGCAACCGAAAACGCAGTCGTTTGATTGTGAAGTGAGTTCCCATTGAGCAGCACATCTCGGAGGCAACGACGTCTACGGCAGCTCCTCGTTGGTGGTTAAGTCGCTTGTCCTTTGACTCCCTCGACGAGTCCGCCAACCTCACCAAACCCTCCAAAAAGCCCTTGTCAGTTCTTCCCCTACTTCCCACAGTCCCACTATCCCTTCCTAATTCCTATCTCTCTTCTAATGGAATCCGCAGCTCTGTCCCGCATAGGCCTGGCTGGCCTGGCCGTGATGGGCCAAAACCTAGCCCTAAACATCGCGGAAAAAGGGTTTCCGATCTCCGTGTACAACCGCACAGCCTCGAAAGTGGACGAGACCGTAGATCGGGCCCGCAACGAGGGCTCCCTCCCTCTGACTGGCCAATACACCCCTCGCGACTTCGTTCTCTCCCTCCAGCGCCCCAGATCCGTCATCATCCTCGTCAAGGCCGGCGCCCCCGTCGACCAAACCATCGCCGCCCTCTCCGACCACCTCGACCCCGGCGACTGCATCATCGACGGCGGCAACGAGTGGTACGAGAACACCGAGCGCCGCATGAGCCTCGTCGCCGACAAAGGTCTCCTCTACCTCGGCATGGGGGTCTCCGGCGGCGAAGATGGCGCACGCCACGGCCCCTCCCTCATGCCCGGTGGGTCCCACCAGGCCTACTCCAACGTCCAGGACATCCTCCACAGAATCGCCGCCCAGGTCGAGGACGGCCCCTGCGTCACTTACATTGGCGAGGGAGGCTCCGGAAACTTCGTCAAAATGGTCCACAACGGAATCGAATACGGCGACATGCAGCTCATCTCTGAAGCCTACGATGTTTTGAAGCACGTCGGTGGCTTGTCTAATTCCGAACTTGCAGATATTTTCGCCGAGTGGAACAGAGGGGAACTTGAGAGTTTCTTAATTGAAATTACCGCCGATATTTTTAAAGTGAAGGATGAAGATGGTGAAGGGTTTTTGGTGGATAAGATTTTGGATAAGACTGGGATGAAGGGGACCGGGAAATGGACGGTGCAGCAGGCGGCGGAGCTTTCGATAGCCGCGCCCACGATTGCCGCTTCGTTGGATTGCCGGTACTTGAGTGGGTTGAAGGAGGAGAGGGAGAGTGCCGCGGCGGCGTTGAAGGAGGCGGGGTTGAGTGATGAATTGGGGAGGGTTAGTGTGAGTGGGGTGGATAAGAAGAGGTTGATTGATGATGTGAGGCAGGCTTTGTATGCTTCCAAGATTTGTAGCTATGCTCAGGGGATGAATTTGTTGAGGGCTAAGAGCAATGAGAAAGGGTGGAACTTGAATTTTGGGGAGTTGGCTAGGATTTGGAAGGGAGGGTGCATCATAAGGGCGGTGTTCTTAGACAGGATCAAGAAGGCCTATCAGAGGAACCCTAATTTGGCTAGCTTGATAGTGGACCCAGAGTTTGCCAGGGAAATGGTGCAGAGGCAGGCTGCGTGGAGGAGGGTTGTGGGGTTGGCGGTTTCTGCCGGGATTAGTACTCCCGGAATGTGTGCCAGTCTTGCTTACTTTGATACCTATCGGAGGGCGAGGCTGCCGGCAAACCTTGTTCAGGCTCAGAGGGACTTGTTTGGGGCGCATACTTATGAGAGGGTTGATCGCCCTGGGACTTTTCATACCGAGTGGACGAAGCTCGCTCGCAAGAGTGGGAGTGGAGTTGGTGCACTCAATTGATTGATGATGGATTTTGGTTGTTTGCTTGATTGTCGTGCAGTGCAGCATTTGAGTTGTAATTGTTTGTTTCTTTGAGGATCTTTGGTAGGCACAGAGCAGCTATTGTTTTCTTGCTATAACTGTTTTTAATCTTAATAAAACAAAGGCATGTCATTTGGCTTCCACTGGCTTTTGCTTAAGTAGGGTACAAGTTGTTGATTTTCTTGTCTCTTGTATATTTGTTTCCAATTAGAGTGGTAATTACATTTTTGGATTTGATTCCTCTAAAGTGAGGAAGTTTAAAATAAGTAACCTAGTTGTTGATATTTCAAAACATTCATGATTTATTATCTACATGCATGTGATACTGGCTGCAAATTTTCTCATCAATGACTGAGGTTGTTGCTTGCTTTATTCTCTAAAGTATCACTTTAGAAGAGACGGATCCTTGCATTTTATTTTATATAAGACACTTTCATGAGTTTCTTGACAAAATATGATGCGAGTTGTGTTGACTCCTGTAAAGTGAGGATTGTTTAAGTAATAAGAAAATCAACTGTTTATATTTTAACATTCATGATTTGTTATGCATGTGATATGGACGGTTAATTTTTTCATCAATGACAAATTGCTAGTTTACTCTCTAAAGAAGGCTGCTCACGATTGAGGAACCTGATCCTTGCATTTTGTGTAAAAGACATTTATGAATTTCTTGACAAAATATTATGATAATTGTGTTGATTATGTATCAAGATGTATTCTGGTTCGTGTGCATTGCGTTATAGGTCATCCTGGTGTATCTGGTGAAGGATTTTCTTTTTTTCCTCCCATTGTAACTTTACATGCATGTTGCAGTTGTAAGATTTTGTGCTTCTTGTTGGTACCTTGATGGCCAAGTTTTTATTTTTGCCTTTTGGTAAATGGTAGCGTGCTTTATAGTTTATAGGCTGTTATTGAGCTGGTTTTCCTTTGGGCAACCTTCTGGAGCCTGGAGGAAGGACTCAGTAATGCTTTTACGATATTGTTTCTTTTGGCGTTTCACGCGACTTTTTTTTTTGCTTCAGTTTATTAAATTTAATGATACACTTTAGAGTTGTACGAGACTGTTTAACAAATGCAAATTTCTTAATGCCATTGAGAAAGTTGTTTATGTGTAAATCGTGGCAATTCTTTTCCCTGTCAGAACATATTCCATAGTACGAGCTAAAAGACTATTAATAATCTTCTTTCTTGAAATATCTACAAAACTATTCCTTCATTTATAGTCAGACAATACACATGCTTTATTCATGGCACAGAATGGATGAACCTTGTTTGTTTTGTTATACATGCACTGACAAAAGAGTATTAGCAAAGTAACAAGGGTAACTGGACAAAAGATTATATGCGGAAGTTGCAGTGAACTAAAGAACACCGCTCTCGAGAACTGGCTGAGTTCTTGTCACTGTTGCAGAGGGCATTTTACTATTGCCAACCCATCTACTTTCTAGAACCTGATCTTCACTGGCTTGTTTTTCCATGGCTTGAATCCTCTTGGTATTAAGAAGTCTCATAGAAGAAAAAACCGCATATCCCACTATGATCAACCCCAAAAATCCAACAACAAAGCCAATCACCCAAAGATACCATGTTCCCCGCCTCTTCTCCAATGGGAGTACAACTGAAAAGTGACCCTGGTCTCTGGAGTTACACACTCCAAGGGAACTCATATCAGTAAGTTGAAATCTTCCATTGTCACTGAAAGCTACACATCTCACCCTTGTGTTGATGCTATTGCTAGCCCTAGCCATAAATGTAATGTTGGGAAATTGAATAGATATGGGCTGCCCCATTGTGTTGAGAGTGAGGTTTCTCTCACTTGTGTCTGTTACATTTGAGGCATCAAAAACCATGAAGCCAACAACAGAAGAAATGAATGAGTAACCTGGCAAATTGTAGTAGTGGGAAGACCAGTTGCCCAAGTTTTGGTAGACAATGGCCAACCTCCTGACATGGGGAATGGACATGGTTCTTGGTGGGATCCGAAAGTAGCTAAAGTTGGCACCTTTGTTCCAGAGCCTTCGGCTTCTGAGACGGACTACTGAAACATCCATACCAGACAGATTCCTTGGAAGAAGAGCATCATACAGAGCACCAGTTTGAGGCCTGTGTTTTACCATTGATCTGAAAGCAAGATCTTGAACCAAGGAATTCAATGATTCACTTGCAGCAGCAATGTTGTCCAAGCTGTGCACGAAGGAGCAGCAGTAACAACATAAGGTGAGAAGCAACACCCACATGAAATCCCAGTTCATGTTGGATCCCATTAACACTTTTGGCAAAAGAACAAGCTTAGACAAGTTTTAAGGAATGGAAGGACCAATACATACGGCAATCTGTTTTGGGTCTTGTTTGATTTTTCATTTGTTTCATATAGGAAGCACCAAGTCCAATGATGGTTACTTTCCACAAAGAAGAAGCATGCTCAGGTTTGGGTCCCAACTACTGACTCCAGAGGGAAGAAAGGCTCAAAAAGTCGCAATTGACTAGGGGCACTCTGATTCCATCTAATGAGTTGTGTGCTTGTGTCTGAGAATCTTTGTCACTACAATGCCAGAACCAACTTTAGCATGCGTTGATTGCTCATTTTCTCCTCCTCGATGGGAGGCAAATGGAATGATCAACAATTCCCACTATATGCCCAAATTTCGGCCCGTCAAACCTTCAGGGGCTCATGAAGCATTTAGGCCCAAACGTAGATGCCCAGCCCAAATTTCCACTATATACTTATCAGTTTTGATTAATTGTTATTGTAAAAAAAGAAAATTGACATTCACAATGTATGAAAATTAAAATTAAACTCCAAGCAAAGTTAATGTCTGAGATATTTACTCGAAAATATTTTTGGATGAAATAATGTATATACTATTGTGTAAAGGTACTCATATTCTCATCTAATTACAAAATCGTTACGTATGATATACAAGGACGGACTTACTGGGGGCAAGCATGGGGCTGATATATATATATATATATATATATTAAATATAATTACAATAATATATATTTAGAAAAAATATTGTACTTCTTTCTTAAAAGGGACATACCAAAATTACGAAAAGGATTTGATATTATATTTACTTAAAGAAGATATTATTATCTTTTAAAATATTATATAATCTTGTAAAAAATTAGAGAAGATAACGTAAAATGTTTACGCAATTACACATTTTCTTTACCAATTACTTATTATTACTTCACGCAGTCTTGTTTTTTCAATTGTCACACCTTTTTTTCCACACATCATTGTTTTGCCAATTTCTTCAAGTACTCGAACACTTGATGCTCCTAACTTTGCTACATCATTACTTTGCTGCAATTTCTTTAGGCAAGCTACAAATTTTGAGATTCTTTTTTTCAAATTTCATATTGCACATATCAATTTTTCTTCTTTTTTCATTCTTAAGATTTTGGCTGAATTTGTCCGATATTCAACATTGTGAGCGCATATATGTAATCTTTGTTTAGAGAAAAACAAGGTAATATTTTTTTTTCCTAATTCTTGTGCCCACTATTTATTTTTATTAACATGATAAAAAAATAGATTTAAGATAAACATAGTTATATTAATGAATCTCTTTATTTTAGTTTAGACATTATTTTAAATTTGTTTTACATTCAAAATTCATTATTTTTTGTTGTTATTATACGGTCTTGTAGATGTTTTTTTTAATGTTTAGAATTTAGAACATTTTTTTTTACATACAATCAAAATTTATATGGTGTTTAGTTTATAATTTTTAAGTATTTTTTTAATGGTCACAATTAAGAGATCATTATCATTATGAAAATTGTCAAAAATAAACTCGAAAATAAGATGAAAGATAAATTTCTAACATATTGTTTTATTATATACATTAGAAAAAAGATTGCTAAAAAATTTGAGAAATATTATATTATTGATAAATTTTATGATATGAAAAACATACATACGATTTAAATAAAAAGTATAATACATTTAAATTATCGATCTATTAGAATTTTTTTCCAATTCCTTTTTTATTGACTTCTGTATTTGTCCTTGATAATATATTTATTTATTTTTATGATAATTATCTTGAAATTTTCTAATTTACACAAAAGTACATAAAAATTAAATCAATATATCTAATGCGCGTAAATTCAATATGATAGAAATTAAAATAAATAAATTTTCCACGCGTAAGCCTTTAAAAATAAAAATTCTTGAATATAAAAATATTAGTACCTTGAAGTGAAGTTGCATAAAAGAGAGGTGAGGTAAACTCGTGTGGGGTGTGGTAGTTTGGCAGCGACACGTATCTACTTCAATAATCGCAGAAGCAGTTTCCGGTGCATCTCATCGTCTCCGAAAATGAACGACGCAGATGTCTCAAAGCAAATCCAGCAGATGGTGCGGTTCATCCGCCAGGAAGCTGAGGAAAAAGCCAACGAGATCTCTGTCTCCGCCGAAGAGGTTTCTCTTCATTTCATTACCTTCACCATTTTCTCCTCTTTCGTCGTTCTCAAACCGAATCGTACTTTTCCTTCTGCAGGAATTCAATATCGAGAAGCTGCAGTTGGTCGAAGCCGAAAAGAAGAAGATCAGGCAAGAATACGAACGCAAAGAGCGCCAAGTCGAAATTCGCAAGAAGATGTAACTTCCTATATAACTCTCTATACTCTTTTTTTGTCTCTGTGAGTTCGAAATTAGTTAGGTCTTCTCGTCCGTTGACATCGGTTGAAATTAAATTCTGGACTACTCGTATAGGTCTTGATTTGATCCTTACGTGTCATAATACCGCAACCTCTACTGACTGTGATTGTTGGTACTGCTAAAGCTTGACCTCTAATGGAACCGGATTCAGTGCAGTTATTTTTGCACGCATTCAGTGCATTTATAATCGTTGGATAAAGATCGGACAGTTGAGATTTTGAGTGTTTTTCAAGTTGATTAAAATTTGAGCATTTCGATCTTCATCCAACAGTTTTGAATTCCTAAATGTGTGAAGGCGTTTAATAGTGATACAGGCAATCCTAATGAAATAGTCTAGCAGATCCTTGTGGTCTTGTCATATTATTCAATAAAATCAATAATCAATGTTAGCTCCATTTTGAACTTTTACATTTGCTAAATATGGCTTGAGGTTTAGTTTAGTGTCTTTTATTCATTTGTTTATTTTGTTTGGTTTTGAATTAACTCTGTTTGATGTTCAATTTCTTTCAAGCTGTTGACATCTTTTGCCAAATTATTAATTGAACTTGAGGATATTGTCAATATTTGATGAATGGAAAATTGTCTTATAAAATGATGAGTGAGATTGAGAGTTTAGTTTCTGAGTCTTATTTTATTTCGTTATGTGAAATACAGTGTGTTGTATTGTGTTGTGTTT
Organism: Glycine latifolia; assembly: GCA_013407115.1. NCBI lineage: Eukaryota > Viridiplantae > Streptophyta > Magnoliopsida > Fabales > Fabaceae > Glycine > Glycine latifolia. Next base: position 34,248,875 of record CM023942.1, read on the forward strand.
CTAAGCTGCAAACACAGAGCTAGTTTAAGTTTTGTGGCACAACTAATTGTTTGTTGCAGTGAGTACTCAATGCAGCTGAATGCTTCTCGGATTAAAGTTCTTCAAGCTCAAGATGATGTGATCAGTTCCATGAAAGAAGCTGCATCCAAGGAACTTTTGAATGTTAGTCATCACCATGATAATCATGTGTACAGAAACCTTCTGAAAGATCTCATTGTTCAGGTCAGTTGAATTTTAAATATGGTGCACCTACTCTGGTTTGATAGTTTGATTTTGCTGTTCTGCCAAGTATCATTATCAGATTGTTGTTTCCATTTTTTTTGTGAGAGCCTTGCACATAGACAACCAGTATTGCTGTCATTTATTTATTGTGCCCTACTTTTGTATCATTTTTTGGTGCTGGCACGACATTGTCTTTATAACTAATATTTTCATTTCAAACTACTATTACCCGGTGACATCAATAAATCAATATCATAGATTGTTTTGAATCATAACTACTGTTGTGGGAATCAACCTTGGTCTTTAATGTGGTGTGTTTAATGCCATTGGTTCAATCCCTGCCCCATCCTCTTTCCCTTGTCTACACGACCTTTTTCAATCCCTTGTAATGCTATATTTTGCTATTATGTGTAAATATGTGGACTTGGAAGATAATATAAGGGCTGTGTTGCAGTGTTTGCTAAGACTGAAAGAACCTTCTGTCTTATTGAGATGTCGGAAAGATGACCTGCACTTGGTAGAGAATGTGCTGGATTCAGCTGCTCAGGAGTATTCTGAGAAAGCAAATGTTGATCCCCCAGAGATCATTGTTGACAACCAAGTCTATCTTCCACCTGGACTCACTCATCACAATTCTCATGATCTCCACTGGTAATGTTCATGTTGTAATTATATCTTAACTAACTGTTTGGCCTTGCCAGTCAGGGCCTTGCTTTCTTACCTTATTCTTTACCCTTTTTTTTTCTTGATTAATTATAATTTAAAATTATCTTCTGATGAAAAGGTATCAATTTCAAATCTTAAGATTAATAAAATCATATTAGCTTTTTACTGCTTTGATATCAAATTTCAGTTGTAGCACACCTGATTATTTTTGTTGATATTCAGCTCTGGTGGGGTGGTGTTGGCTTCTCGTGATGGAAAGATTGTGTGTGAAAATACTCTAGATGCACGTCTTGATGTAGTTTTCCGTAAAAAGCTTCCAGAGGTAAAAAAAAAAAACTGTGCATAGCAGTTCTTATTCTGTGATGTTAGATATTTGTTGCTGAATTATTTTTACTGTTGACTTTCATATTACTCTCACTCAAATAACTTATATGCAGCATTTATGATTCACTTCCCTTCTGCAAGATAGTAGTATGTATTTTCTTGGATAGTGCTATTCACTTCATTCCGCAATATTATATACACTTTCTATTGATTGTATTGGGATTTTAACCAACTAAAAATGTCTTTTGATTTGGTTTTAGAACCAATGAGTCTTTTTTGCCCTCTCTGTTTCTGTGCCTTTGTATTTACTAGACTGGTCCAAGTGATCATTTTCACTAATTGTTCCTCACACTTTCTTTCTCCTTCAGTCCTTCCTAACAAATGTACTGTATTCCCATGAATTCACTATTGGCCAACTTTCCGTCTACTATATTTTGTTGACTTTGGATATTGTATCGGAAGCAAAATTTGTAAGGTCATAGGTTTAGTTGAAGCTGTGGTAGCCACCCATTGATTTCTTTCTTTTCTTTTCTCTTGGGAAAGGGGTTCAAGGTTAATACTTTTAAGTGGTGAACGGGTTAACCATGTCTAACGACTAGATTCTTATGAAATTTCTTGCTCCTTATTGCAGATCCGAAAGCAGCTCTTTGGACAAATTGTTGCTTGAAGGATTTGATTGTATTGTTTGGTTACCCCTGGAATGTTAATATCCCGAAGCAAAAGCTTTGTCTTCATGTCTTGGACCTTAATAGCTATCAAGCCATTGCTTCTGTGAACTTATAATTATTGTCTTTTAAATAACACCATTTTCGGTAGTCCAGTTGTCCGATGTTCTTGGTTTGATTTACTTATGATTGTTATGACCTTGACTATAAGTGTTTCCGGCTTATTTCAGCTTTGAGCTTCTTGGCAATAAAGTAGCAGATGTAATATATTGAACATTACTGTCAATGTTATTAAAAAAACATTACTGTCAATATTGTGACAGAAATATAGTATCGGACCTCTGTTGTGTAAAGTCAAAGCATAAAACAGGAGAGAATAGTGAAATTTAGAGCGTATGTTTTTTTTTTAATCATGTTATTGATACGAAGTATTTATTAATTTTGTTGATGATTAATATCTGTTGAGAAATCTGATTAATCATTTTTAGTATAATTCTTTCCTTCTAATAATATTTTTTTTCATTTACAAAAATGAGACTTTATTTAAGGGGATCAAGTTCAATATTACTTAAAATCAATGTATTGTATGTGAGGAATGGTAAGTGGACCACGTTCAACTAGTAATTTCAAAAGAAATTGTACTGGATAGGATTTTTTTGTTATCAATTTGATATGAAATAATTTGGAAAATCTAAACTCTAAATTATTTTTTTCAGGTATGATTATTATATTTTCTTACCCATATCGTAATTACACATGCATAAAAATAATCTAATTTCAATTTTGTTTTATTAATATAATATTTTCCACTCTTTCATATTCTCCCCCAATTATTTACACCGATTCCTTTCCTTCAACTTAAACACATTCACTTTCTCGCCCCTCACTCATTTGCTGGTGGAGCTCAACCACCACTCCTAAAACTTGGAAGTCACCGACACAGTGGGCACAACAAAGAGGCACGAAAATGGAGATTACAAAAAAGAAAACAATTACTAGGTTAGAGACATCAAATGAACCTATGAAAACCTTGCATCAATGAGTTTTACATCATATCTTTAGATGTTATGTGTTGTCAAAAGAAAATCTTTGGATGTTATATTACTAATTTCATCACACTATACAACATTATTCATATTTTTATTTATTTCAATATAAGTTTTCTTGCTTGCTTGTTTCTAATTATCCTTAAATTCACATCAACTTATTACTAAGGACGCATTTGAGTTTATTTCCTAATTTTCTACATCTCAATTCTCAACCAACTAAGGTTGGTTTTGGTGAGGATTCAAATTGTATATGCAAATTTGAATCTTATTATTATTGGTGTAATGACCTCATGAGCATGCCTAACCTTAATGAGCTCTAAATATTTAATTTATAACAAAAAATACCAACATTGAAGTAATACAAAAAGGCTCAATCCTAGGGTTGTGACTTCCCAAAACTACATGTTACTATTCCAATATACATGTGTTCAACATGATAAGTGACTAATACATCAAAAACATTCTTGGTTGTTATGCACATTAGTATCACTATTTTGGCACCTCAACCATGATCAAGACGTTTTAGTATGTATTAAAAGCTTTTAGGCAACGAAAACCTTTGAGAAAAGCCTTGACATGAAATACCTTAAAGGCATAAACCCACTCAACACCCCTTGAAATGAAGCGCTCGTCTCAAAGGTAGTCTTATTATCCATGCAAGTGGCTAATGTACCCTAAAACGTGTCACAATGCAACATCATAGCACCTTTCCATACTCTTGATACATCACTTGGGAAGTGATAAGATCAACTTTGATCAACTTTGATCGTAAATCCAATGCTAATCTCACAGGCATTTGATGCCTCCTCTCACTCGATGAGGTAACCTGTTAGTGTTTGTCTTTTACATTTTATTGACATATCACAACTATATTAAAAAAAACCTAGATTTCTCTCAGTATTTAATTAATTCAAAAATAATTGAGTGTTCCCTTCTCTGTCCACCAAGTATAAACCGCAAGCAAACAAGTAATCAATTAGAAAAGTCGAAAATTATAAGTTTTGGTTTTCTTATATTTGAGTTTAGCTCAAGTAATCAATTGAAAGGGTGGATTTTTCTTAATTAGTTTAAGAGAAAAATATCACTTTTAACACACTGTTTGTTTGGCCTTACAATTCCTTTATGATGTGATCGTCATTGGTTCGTATACGTCTAATTAGTTGTCCATGCTATATTAACGGGTCTATTTTTGTTACATCAAATACGGAAAAAAAAAGTTTTTAGTACGAATTTAGTTCTTAGCGCAAAAATTTGTTCTATTTGTAATGGAGTTTTCTTTCCATTTCTTATAAGCTATTTTTTCATTAGTAAAAAATGACTATAGTATCAACAAGGTTACAATACTCATACATTTTGCTCATTTAATTAAACTAGATTCTCTTTGTCTATTTTAATATCCTTTGTTGCCCTTGTTGTTGGTAACACTAGCGTCAAGTCATTTATTTATCATAAGATGCTTCGTTACTAAAAAAAATGATGCTTTGTTAGATTACATTTAGGCATGGTAACATGGTGGGTTGGGGATGATTTTTAGCACTTTAGCTCTCCTCATTCCCATTCTCAAAAAAAGGGAAGTGAATTCGAGTTTGAGGTATGAAAGAGGCTGCTTTAAATTTTTTTAATACTTATCCATATTTCTTTCAGGTTTGACAATTGAATTCTGCACCTCCCTTATTGCATTAAGCATCTCCCTTTTTTTTAAGAAAAAAAACCCAACTTACCCGTTCTATTTCTTTCTTTGTTTTCCTTCTTCCTCATCAACCAACACAAGTCTAGTTCCTCCCCTTTCTCGTTCTTTTCTTCTTCTCGACTCAACTCAACTCTTCTTCCTGCAGCCATCGAAGGTCCAAAGCAAGTCCAAATCGACGCCGCATAGGTCTCTTCCTTCTTCAACTCTACTGTGCATGTACGTTTTATCTCATTCCTATTTTGAGTTTTGGATTTGTTTCCAGAATAAGCATTTCATAAGGTTATAAATACCCTTACAGAATGACCCTTTTGGAAGGAAAAGTCTTACAAAACACCTTTTTCGTAAGCAAAAACAGTGTTTTGCAAAATAACCAATTCAGAAGATACAAAATGCACTTCTAGAAAGACTATTTCGAATTGCATTTTTTGCTTTCAAAATGGTCATTTCATAAGCCAAAATAGTGATTTTGGAAACTCCCTTTCCAAAAAATACAAAATACACTTTCAGAAAGGTTACTCCGAATCGCAATTGTTGCTTACAGAAAGATCATTCCACAAGTTTTTTTTTATAGTTAATTAATTCTTTTATTGGTTTTGTTATTTTATGGTTTTAGTTTTAGTTTGTATGGAGGATGAGGTAGCACGAGAATGAGGGGGCGCGGGGAAGGAAATGCTGTCGCGGGAGGGATGGGTGCCATCACAGTGGTGTCTCGTCGTGAGGGAGTTAGGATTGAGAGAAGGGAGAATAAATGTGTTAAGGTTGAGAGATGAGAGATGAAAATTTTATTAAGAATATTGTTATATTTTCACTAAATAATGGGAGTGTAGGATTCAACTTGGGAAGTGCATGATTCAAATTATGCATTTGTTTGATAAATACATAATTATTTTTATATTTTTGTCATTAAATTTTTAAATTCAAAACTGAGTTGTAAATATCTTTTAACATTAAATAATTCCAATCTCCAAGTTATTTTTCTTTTCTGCCTTTCGAATTATATACTGCGACATATGGCCGTGAAGTGACCTCGTAGCTCACTAGCTAGTAGAACTTCAACAATTTTGCTTTGCTTACTTTTCTCTCTCTAATAATAATATATTCCTACTCAGTAGCAACGTGCTTTCCCACCATAATTTGTACACCTGATCACGTGGTATGGCCCTTTTAATTTGCATCAACAGTTCGACGCCTCATGAAGTTTAGACTTTTTCCTTTTTCCATTAAAATGGAAATGAGAAAAAAAAATCTTTGATGTTAAGAAATAGAAGAAAATAACGAATTTGTTTTTCTCATTTTTAATTGAATAAAAATATATAATAATTTGAAATTATTCTTATAAAATATAATATATAACTTATTGAAAATAGTACACTGTATAAAGGATAAATTAGATATTTAAAAAATCTATATTCTTGTTTAAGGGCTCTTCTATTGAAGTATTTTTGTGAGAATGTGAGCAGTTGCATTTAAAGGTATTTTTATCTTTTATATTTTTCTACAATGTAATATCATCCTTGCAGCTTAACTAAAGCAATTATCGACTTTCAGACTCGAATATTCAAATGAAATTAATAAAAAATAACTGTATTTATTTAAACCTAAACTCTGATATGAACTTGTGTTTGGGACTTTATGTAACCGGCGACGTTAACGAGGAATTCGGGGTCCATGTTATTCGGTGTCCGTAGGTTAGTCCTATACACGAAATATAGTAATTGCAACTTTTGTAGGTGTTTTGAATAAAAGTAAAGGGATAGATAGACAGTTGCATATGTGAATAGGTGTTTCAGGGAGAAAGATTAGATGGATAGATGGATGGACAGGTCAGAAGGGAGTGAGTAAGAGAATGGAAAAAAGTGATGATTGGACAAATTGAAATGAAATGCTAATGAGACACCCCTTTGCTACTCAGCTTTTTCCCTTCGACAAGACCCATATCTGTAGCTACCCATCCACAATTTCATGTGATGCTAATACAGAAAGCATGTGTCTTTTTATTAAACATAATTCAGTTCATGTTAGATAGAAATAGAATAATACTACACAGATTATTATTGATTTTAACACTTCAACTCTCATTTTTTCTTTCTTTTTTATTATATTATAAATTTTATTATAATTATATGTTTTCTCTTAATTTTTTTATGTTGGTTAACATATTAAGTGTTTATTAAATATTTTTGATAAAAATATGAAGAAAATAAAAGTTTTTTATAATTTTTTTAAATATTTAATAGTTATATATTAAAAAATATTTATGTAATTATGTTGTTCATTACTCATATGTTATCTTGACTTAACATTTTAATTAATTAATTGCATTAAAGTAGTAGTCCTCTTGGGAAATCATGTAACTATTATATTATTGATCGGTTAACAATGTTATCTTGTGAGAGGAACAAAAATTAATAATTAAAAATAATCGAGGTTTAATAATGATAAAAAAATGTTGATAAATTAAAAGTAATTTTGTGAAAAAATGAGAATAAAAATATAATTTATCAAATCACATGATGAATTTTCCCAAACAAAACTCTCAGAATTAATATTTGTTCTTTTAATTAATTTTTTTAATAATAACAACATCAAAATTAAACTTTGAAACTTTGTGCATACTATTTAAACTCTCAACTGCTTACAAACCAACTCTTTGTTAATGTATTAATTTTTTTCTTAAAAACGAAAAGAATCCAATGATTTGATTTCACTCCATTACCTTATTACATGTTTTCTTGGATTAATAAATATGTCCACGTATATACAAAACAAATACAGTACTGTATTTCACAAAATTAAGAAGAAGAAAACCTAGATAGATAATTCATACTAGTATACTCTTATATCCATTTCTATGCATAAGACTTATTTTTAGTATAAAATAATAAATATCACTGTAGATTGAATATTATACAAAAATTTGGTTTCAAACTTCGTTCTTATAAATGAGATATTTTTTTTAATTAGCATTAAAGTTTTTCTTACGTAATTTATATTTGACATTTAATATATGCAATTATTACACAAATTAATTACTAAAATATAATTCTAATAAAGAATACCACCAAAAACATCAAAATACCTACATGTTTTCTCACATTAAGAATTAAGAATCCACAACAAGGAAGGCACTGATCCTCGGTTCATATGAAAATATACTCTATCCAGAATTTTCCATTGTCCTCCGGCTATTCTATTCTTTTATTAAATTTATGATTCTAAGTTACTTTAATCCTGAGACAAGAGCTGACTGGTAACACTACTGCTGTAGCAAAGGAGGATATGAATAACTTTCTATTACAATAGAGAAAAAATGTGTTATAATTTGATGGTATTATATAAAAGGCAAAATTTTACATTATGTGAGATATTTTTTACTATTAATTTATATATCAACTTACTTACGACATGAGCTTTTAAAGTGATTAACAATTAAAAAAAATATTGACAAATGGGATTGGGTCACGTGGGCTTCTCATGCAAATTCTCTAATTTGGTAGTGCAAAGTTTTATGTTTTTAATTAATTAAATTCTTTTGAAATTGGCTTGATTTCGAATATCATGGGATTTTCGTCATTTTTTTTACCGTTTGGTCATTAAACTTTTTAATGACTGTATTAATTATTTTAATTAATTAGTTTAATAATGCTTTTATTACCTTTTAATTTCAAACGGTCCCAAAGGTGTCAACCTATGTTATATATACGACCCTTCCTGACTCAGTTTTACACATCGTGAAAATTTTCTGCTCTTTTCTTTTGAATTTTTTCTATTATATTTTTGAGAGATTTACGTGAGATATACAAATAAGTCTTCTAGGATAATACTCATATGCGTCATAAGAAAATCTTGTTGGTGACTTTCTTGATTAATTTAGCTTGTTTTCTTGGCATAATTTTGACACACATACAAATAAGTGATTAGTATTTTTCATTCATTACTTTACAGTTTACAGTATACATGCAATTCAAAATCTACATATATCTATTGTTTTTTGTTTTGTTGCCCGATTCATATATTTTTTTATTTAATAAATTTTAACCGTCAGGGACTTAACGCAGAATCCTCCTTCTCTTGTAGCTTATAAAAAGCCCTTCATTTGCTCGGTCTGATAGAGATTCATTTCATGATTGTTGTAAGGCATGGTTTTGGTCTTCAAGATGATACTTTTGTAAGATGTTTAATTTAATTTAATCTCGTTATTTCCTTCTCAATACTTATTCGTAGTTACCAGTTACTAGTACTACCCTTTGTGTGCCTCTGTGCCCTTGTTTAATTAACGATGAACACGTTTTAGCTTGTTTTTTGTTGAAAATCACGCAGATCTGTGCAGTGGTGTTGGTCGTAAATCCTAAGCGAAGGTAAGAGAGCTTTCTTCAGTCCACTCATGGGTGGCAATAAGATTTCAATTAGCTGCCGACTCATTCATCCAAATGCTGAGTGAAAGCGAAGGAAGATACCCAGCAAATGAGTGAATGATGCGGGAGACAAATTGAATCTTAAGTTTCCTGTACTTGGACTGAAGGGAGCTCCCTTTTCCTTTCTTCTACTATTTTGCATATGACAAACTTTATATCACATAACTCATAACTCAACATTTTAACTTGATATATATGCTCCCAAATTATATTTGTTCCACCCCCGGTTCCCAGATTCTGATTAATTACAATTTTCTTTTTCTTTTTCTTTCGGTGTAGCTTTTTTGCTTTTAAACAAATATTACTACTGGGATGGCATTTAAGATAGTTGAAAAGAATATTTGTATTAAAAATGCTTTATGCTTGTGGTGGGGTTTCTGGAAAGTTATATTGACAGGCTCATGCTTCATAGTTTTCCAATAAGAGTTAGGTTAAGGTTTGTAGCTTGTTGAGGCCTCTTTTTTTTTCCTCAGAAAAACATCGCAGCAAGGGTTTGCGTACCGAGATAAAACTGGTTCTTTTGTAATAGATGCTGCAAGTGTTATTCAAGTTCCAAGTACTAACTTGAGTAGAGGAAACGCGTGAGACAGAAATGGCTCGAGCCCATACTCCAGTACAGTACAAAGTCTTTCCCTCATCTCGGGTCTCGCTCTTTCTCCGCAACAAGTTCCTAGACGTCATGTCTACCACAACGCAAGTGCAATTACTAACATATCCTTCTTCAGTTTGCTTCTTCATTCCAGAAATTTAGACTCTTTTTTTTTCTTCCACAAAATAAGGTTCAAACTGTGGTAAACAAGTAATGTAGTGCGAACAACGTTTACTTGGGTGGAATTGGATTCCTGGACAAATATTTTACTCTGATGCTCGTGTTAAAGCAGTGTATTATGTATACACATCCACCAGTTTTTTATTTATTTTTCGTATCCGACAGCATTTGTGTAAGAGTAATTTCCCAATGATTTATTGTTCTTTGAAATAATAGTTCGCAATTAGAGGAATGTTTGTGTTTGGAACGACGTATTTTACTTTAATTACAATAACAATAATTTATAAAATTTACAATCAAATGCGTGCAGAATATGAGTGTACTAGTAGAAAGAAGTTGCCGGAGCGGGGGTGGGGGGAGCCCTTGAAAAGCTTTAAGAAATAATGATACTATAATTTTTTATTTTCTTATTTATGATACAGTAAGTATGAGATCAAATGTATTTATTTTTTTATTAATAATATTAAGAAGATTTACAACGAATTTTTAGGATGTCTCTTTAAGAAAAGAGGACTAATCATATTAATCTGGAGAGTAGTTGTTGAGAAGATTTGCGCAAGATTATACTAGAGAGTTGTTGATCATTGCTATAGTGGGATTGTTATTAGAAACATCGGATTAATATATGGTATTAATAGTGTAATTTTTTATCTATATTAAGCAATTTAAACTCTTGACTACACTTCGGCGGATTAATGTTGCAATTGTCATTAACATGAACAAAGTTATAGAGGTATAGAACAAAAAGTGGATTATATAGCTCACCCGTTCAATCTTCTGGACTTTAACAATTTATATAATTTCGTTTTGGATTAGAATTTTATAGACTGTATAAAAGCCCTGTACAGACAATGCCAACAAGCGACTCACCTAAGAATTTTAAAATACAAAATAAAAACCTGTATCAAGTTCTTATGTGTATGTCTGAATCTGAAACATAGCAAATAGCAATCCCTACCATGGAAGGGAAGTTATTGCAAGCAGGTGTTCTGCCCTTTCACCTCCATAAACCCAGAAGACACTGTTGTTGGATTTGGATGTATACAATACAATCTTCCACTTGAACCGAATCTAACAGCCCTTTTTTACGTTTTGTTTATATTGATCATTGCCCCATCTTTAACCAACACAATAACCAAAGTTGTTTGTCATTGAATACAATTAACAAAATAAATATCTTAATTTTCCACGTGCCAATCACTTAAAGGACCACTGGTTAACTGATTAATTAATGCATAAGTATACATTATATATATATATATATATATATATATATATATATATATATAGTACTTGAGATTTTGACAAAGGATTGCCTTGTGTTAAAATGCAAATCTGTTCGATTTACCCTAAAGTTTAATGATCCTTTATTCTCTGGGACCTAGATGTTTCCAACCCATTTGGAAATGGTGAAATGGATAGTTTGCTATAATCATTAAAGCCTTGCCTGGTATTAAACTAGTATATAAGATATTGAAATAAATAAATCTTCAGTGTGGGCTGCTCGCGAATCTGTCTGCCCCTCCTAAAATAGTAGCTAGTCAAGGCAAGGGCTCTAATTGTTTTTCCACCCCTTATAATAATAACGAAGAGAATAAACACACAAAACAAAAAGCTACAGGGAGAGAAAATGCATATGGATGTAAGGTATTGCTAGCTACATGCAAGGAGCTTATCTAAATGATGTGACAATAATAATATTATTGTTAGTGGGAAACAGATGGAAGTAAAATACTACTTGATATGGTATCTGAATGTAACTTTCAATTTTGTTTTAATTAATGACATTGGCTAGCTCTTCTAGCATATCAATCAAGATGCTTCCATCAAAACAAGCGATCCATATGCAAACAATAATCGTTAATTTGAAGGAAAAATTAAATAGCACTCGGTTCAATATGGATTTTCAATTGTTAGATATATATGGAGTAGCGAAGGTTCTTTTGTTCTTGTTCGAGTCTTCCTCCACAATGAGGAGCTTAAGAATATACTAACAAACTTTCGCAGCGCAGGCCATGTTTGAGCACGAGTTAGACTAGACTGAAAGTTCAACCCTTGTCTAGACTTAAAGAGTTCAGGCTACTACTTCAAAGTAAATAAATATCTTCTCCGTGTATATATATCCTTCACTAAAAAAAATTAAAATGACGTAAAAGAAAATATATATATCCATATTTTATAAATTAGACTCATAGTTGAATCAAAAAACACATTAGTTCACAATTTATTGATTCAACCAAACCAAGGTAATAATGATATTTTAAATAATAAAATAATATAAATTATAAAAATTATAAATTATTATAAATAAATAAATTATATATTTTATCGTATAACAAGTTAATAATAATGCGATTTTAAATTAAAAATATTTAGATTAAATTAAAAATAAAAACAAAAAATACAAGTGTAATTGAGTTTTGATCTCATATGCAAGATTTCAAACTTTAACCTTAAAAAAAGTACTTGAGAGAAGAGACACCTAATTATAGTATTTTTTTTTTTTTTACCCTTAGCTCTATTAACAGTTATCTTAAGGTATTCCTTAATTTTAATACAATTATAGTATTTTTATTTTTTTTCTTATTCATGATTTTCAACACCTAATATTGACCTAGTTTTTATAATTATGATATTTATTATAAATAAAATAATGTGTTTAGATTTAATTTATTTTATAATTTGAGAAAATAAAAAATCTCCTTTCTTAATTTAGTTTTCCTTATCATTGCTTTTATCTCATCCCAAAGTTGGTAGCCCAAAATTCCTTGGGCCAAAATTGTTTAACCATTTCTTGTCTCTATTTATGGAACCTATTTTTTAATTCACCCACTGCAAAAATCAAATTATTTTAATGTATTTTTTTTCCTATATAAAACCAAGGGTCTGTAACTACTTCTTATTATATGGTTTCTCACATTTTCTTACCTTTTCCAACACAATAAATATATTTATTTTAATTTAATGTTTTTATACAGTAAGTAACATTGCTGAAAATATATAAATAAAAAATGTAAGAGAATTTGAATGAAGTTATGATTACCCTTGTCAAGCAGCAAAATGGGAAGCTGCGGTGTGGATAGGGTGTTCGAAGTTGGACCATGCAAAGATGGTTACGAAATGGGTGTCTTAATTGGGCAAAGATTCTCCGAAATGATAAGAAGTAGAGTGGCCACAGACCTCATTCTACAAAACCACCTTCGACCCTTTGCCCACACCCCTCAATCACACACTCACTCCGCAAACCACTTTTTTTATAACAACCAAACCAAATTTCCAAGGAAGCGGTGTGCCACTTCTTGATGTAAATATTGCAAAACCATATTATTATACATAAGCAAATGCTACTATCACAACATTAATATTTACTGTCTTGTTGATACCTCGGATGATTGCTCTGATGTTCTTGTTATCAGTGAATCTATGGCTATTGCGGCGCACAACGAAGATGCACATGTTGCCCTTGTTGGCCACACGTAAGCTAGCTTGGTGATTGATTATTCATCATGTCGTCTTTTCCTCGTCGCTTCAGAATTCGAATATTTATGTGTGGAATTACATGCCGGATGGACTCTTCTTTGTAGGCTGTGCATTTGGCTTCAATAGCCATGGACTGGTAAAAAATCATAGAAACCTTTTTCATTATTACTGTTCTTATAATTATAATAGAATATGTGTATATAATCACTGTATCTGGCAAATTATGAATTCATCAGTAATCAAGGTTCTTTATTTTTCTCCTCAAAGTAAATTTCTCAATTTAAAAGATGTAATCTAATAAATTTAAGGATTTACCATGTAATTAAATACATTAAAATGTAAATTCTCGGACATTCTGTCTAATGGATTAATGGAAGGGAATAAAACGAAGGAGAATGAAATATAATGGTATCATGTTCCATTGTTTGAATTAGTAAAACGAGGATGGAATATAATAGAAGCAAGTGAAACCTGTTCTACTTTATTTATTTTTTACCTTCATTTTCTCTCCAAATGTGGGAGAAATAACGGAATGGAAATTTTGTTCTTTTCCTTCGTAACTTATCCAAACAACAAAACAAAGGTTTTATCCTCTATTATATTTTATTATACTTCAATTTTAATTCATTTCGTTCCATCTTTTTCTATCAAATTCAAACTTGGTCATGGAGCCTAGCAATGTCCTCCTAATTGTATGAAAAAATGTTATGCAAGTAAAAAAAAAAAAAAAACTGGCTTTATGATCTGCAGGTATTCACTCTGGATTCTGTTCCCCCAGCTGAAGATGAGATTGTGGATGGTGGCATTGGGCGGAACTTCATTTCTCGAGACCTTCTTGAAGCTACAAGCATGGATGATGCAATGAATGTTAGATTTTGCATCCTTTTCCTTCCCATCTTAGTGAACTCTTTCATAAGATTAGTGTTTTCACTTTCTGCGATTATTTCATCAGAGGATCAAATCGTTAGAAGTTTCTGTGGGGCATTCTTATAACCTGTTTGAAACAAGCAAGCGCAGGATTGTTAATGTTGAAACCGCATCTAGGAAGCGGATTTCAGTTTATGAGGTGGGGAATACACCTTTCTTCCATGCAAACATGTACCTCCACGGCTCCACCTACCTATTAATCAGGCAATCAGGCAAGTGATAGATACAAAATCCTGTTTTGCATTTATCTGATCCAAAAAAAGGAGATGTTTCACATGTTTTCTCTATCTCCCCTCAAAAGTCATCATGATTCTAAGGCAGCCTAAAGTCATTAGAATTGCAAAAGAACCTGTTACTGCAGTTCCTTTGTTATGCTGGTTCATATATAGAGGCCCAAGATATGCTCATCAATACACCGCATAGCTGCAACCAAATCACAGAGAGACCTTATCCATTTGGTATCAAAAGCTTTGACAATAAGTAGTTTTGAATGTTTAATTAAATGAATCGTTACCTTCCATGGATCTCTTATTTTATAGGACCATCTAGTTCAACTCCTAATGCCTTTAATATAGTTACTGTTCTATTAATGTCAGTCACCGTAAATGATAGAAATGAGGAATATTCCTTCTGCATGACTCTGTCACTGTGAAATTAAACATTTTTTTATGCTGTGTAGAATACAAATGATCAAAATTTTGTCACCGGATGGCGACGTGGTAACATTTCTTAAGCACACTACACTCCATAAATAAAACTTGAGAGTTACAATGCTTTGTTAGACTTTTTTATACAAATGGGTAACTATTTTTAAAAAATTACAAAAATGGATAAATTTTAAAAATATTATGACTATGAATAAATCATGTTTTAAAACATCATTTCATATAAAATACGACTTTAAAAAGTCAGATTTTTTATAATAAAAAAATACTGAAATCGTGTTTTAAAAATAAAACATGATTTCAAGTGCAGTCGTGATTATAATTATGACATTAGTATTTTTTTTATTTTTAAAAAAAATATTTAAACCATTTGTTAAATCATAACTTTAGTTTTTTTTTATTTGAAATATGAAAGTGGTGTTTATTTTTTTATGCAATAGATATTGGTGTTGTGTATTTGAAATATATTATATGTATAATTGTATATTATTTTTATTATTTTATATGTGTGATAATTATTTAACGAGTACTTTTTAATTTGTTGAAAAATTAATGATTTTTTAAAAATGGTAATAATATAAAAAATAGAAAATTAATCATGGAAATGTAATAAAAATTAACATGAAACATATTACAAATGTGGAAAATTAAATTATTTGTGAGAAGATATCCCACACTTGTCCACAAATACAATGAGATGCATCATGAACTCATGTCCTCTTTATATCGACAAATGAATAGACATAGGGATCCTACAACAAGGACAACACATATAAGTGAGGTACAATTGACTTGGCGTGATCGTAGAACAAAAGGAGGACAAGCTAAACCAAGCAACAACAATCGATGGAAAGACCAAAACAACAAATAAAAAGATCAACACGTGAGACATCCTCCCACAAGTAATTTTATTTTCCATGTATTTGTAATATATTTCATGTTAATTTTTATTACATTTCTATGATTAATTTTCTATTTTTTATATTATTACTATTTTAAAAAATAATTAATATTTCAACAAATTAAAAAAGTACTCATTAAATAATTATCACATTTATAAAATATTAAAAATAATATATAATTATACTTGTAATATGTGTCAAATACACAACACCAATACCTATTGCATAAAAAAATAAACACCACTTTCATATTTCAAGTAAAAAAGGAAAAAAAACTAAAGTTGTGATTTAACAAAAGACTTCAATATTTTTTAAAAAAAAAGACTAAAGTCGTGATTTAACAAATAACTTCAATATTTTTTTTAAAAAAAAAACTAAAGTTGTTATAACACGCGAAGTCCTGTTTTAAAACATGACTTCAATATTTTTCTTTTTAAAAAAATTCGACTTTCTACAATTGTGTTTTAAAACACGATTTACTCATATATGTAATATTTTTAAAATCTACTTATTCTTGTAATTTTTTAAAAAATTACCCATATGTGTAAAAGAGCTATTTGTTGTCATTGATAGTGTTGGTAAGTCACAAATTGACAAATTATAAAATAGATAGAGGGCATGCGAGGAAAAGTGAAAGAAATGTACTTTGGGCATTGCATGAGGCCAAGTTTGAGAGGACCAGATTGAAGTTCAGCCCAACGAAGAGTGCAGACGTTGTTGGTCAAGCCCAAGCCTTCTGAGTAGAAGCGAGCTGCTTTTGGAATGTCTTTGTATAGTTATAATATCCTCCTCAACGACGCTGCCATCACCACGTGTATTCGTTAATGGAAAATATTGTGTTGTGAAGTATTATACTATAGCCTTTGGCACATTTGTGCTTTACTATTTGTTTTTAATAGTTTCTTTATCTTCATTGGTAGGAAAGGGAATTTTGTGGTTCTCTTTCTTCTGCCTATTATTCAAACAACTCGTTTACCATGCATCTCCCTCCTCCTTGTCAGTTGTTGAAGATGAAGAAGGAAGCACTAGTAGCAGATCGACAATGACAATCAACATACTGATTCTCTAGTCCATATAACGAAGCATAGAGTGGAGCATAGTTATGATTGTTTTAGAGATGAAAATATTTATTTTATTTTATTCGTATCATTAGAGATGAAAATGTTTGAATCTTGAATAAAGTATTAGATTGAAAAAATAGTGTTATTTTGAGTTGTTTAGTTTAGAACAAATACTCTGTTCATCAATGGATCATGTACTCTGTTCATCATCATATTGTATGTTATTGCACTAATGTTCATTATCATATATTCATTAAAATTTATTTGAGTTTCTGTCAAATTTTTTATTCGAGTTTAATTATTATAAAATAACAATATAAATATTTTTACACAGTCAATTAATAAAAAGTATCCTTGAGATAACTTTTGAAATAGTTATAGTTATTATAAAGTTAAAAAAAAAAACTTATCACAGATAACCCTGTGTAATCGCAGGATATAGTATAAAAACATTTACAATCATTTAAACTAAATTCAACTTACTTTTGTTGTACGTGGAGTCAACTAGAGAAAGCTGGTTACCTAATTATCTCATAGAAAATGTCATGTAATTGTTATTGTATAGTCAAATTACACCTATAATATTTATGGCCTCACTGATATAGAAAAGCTTGTGGTGGTATAGACTGTAGAGTGTATAGTCCACGTGATTTTTTTTTTTTTTTTTGTGGACCGTGGTTATCCTCATGGCGTTTAATTTTTGAGTGTGATGAATACAATTTCATTTGTTCTCGTTTTTCTGCATATCCATCAAACGAAAATATGATAATTAAGGAGGAGAAAAACACCTACCGAACACTAAATTGGTTATACTTGGGAAATTCTCTGTCATTTATCTTAAAACATCGAAACCAGTAAGCCTTTTCTTTTGGTTTTATTTATTTTCCCCTAAAAATTATAAGCTAATCCTGCGACTGCGTCTGGTTCACGTAGATAGGAGTATCAGAATAAAGGGTGAAATTGTAACCGTGTACAAGCGTCTCACTAGTTTTTCTATAATAATGATAATGACTCTATAGATCTCCATTGGTTTTCTTTTCTATTCCAACTACGTTTTGAATAAAATGCTTCGTCTACATCATTAGACTAAGACTGTCACTTATTAATTCAACCATTCATTTATTCTACAAACCTATATATCACTCTTTATTGGCCACCAAGGCCATTGATAATATGTCAAGGATCGATGTCAACCGTTTAGGTCAACGACTTCATTGAGGGATTTCAATTCATTGAGAACAGAAAATGTTCCTTTAAGCAAATAGGTTTAGCTTATAAAACTTAATGGTTGGAAATTTACGTGAGAGTTTAGAGTTTCACAATAGTTAAGATTGGGCAGTATAAAAAAATAGTTAAGATTGGACTTGATGAAAATAATAATAGAAAATTGACTCATATCTATAATGTTTTGAAATTTTAGATAAAAATATGCATCGACACATCTATGCTAATGGTTCATTATATGGCTCATTGGTGTACATCCTTTGTTTTTACCAGTTCTCCTTGACCCAACACCAACCATGTCAATAAGATTTTGCTTCGAGTTTTTTGCTATAGATAAGAGTACTCCTGAAGCAATAACTAACTTTTAGATATGTGAAAAAGGGAAACTTAAATTATTTAATACGCTCCTTTTCAATGTACTTTTTTTATTATCATTCAGAAAGAAAAAAAATGTACTTTTTATTATTAGGTTAAGTTTATGTGTATTTTACTAAATTGTATAGATTCCATATAATTAACGAGTCATTATATACTTACGTTGACAAGACTAAAAATAAAAACGACGACTTTATTATACAGTAATGATGGTTGCGTTTGAATAAAAATTGCAATAAACACTCTTATTTTTGGCGTTTATTTCCTACACTCTTTGTTTAAATCTTACACCTTCCATTCATTCCAAAATCCAATTTTACATTCTGAAATAATTATTTCAAGATGGTGCAGGATTAAAATAAGGAAGCAGGATTCAAATGCCTTGTTTTTTGGTGTATAAACACACTTATATATATATATATATATATATATATATATATATATTACACAACATAGAGAGTGAGACTCTCATTCTGTTCACTCTCTCAATCAGATATTATCATTATTTTCTCTCTTTTTCCCCTTATATGTATATTTTACATACTATATATTCTCGCAATTAGTCCAAAAAAAATTATTTCTATCATCTCAAAGTACTCTTATCATCTCATACTACATTGATTGTCTATTTCTTTCCGACTATCATCTTTCGTTTCTATCTTTGAATTCAATTTCAATAGTCATTTAAAACAATTGTGAATAATTGAAATAACTTTTTATTATAATTTATATTATTTATTGCAAATCTAAAATCTAATTTACATAGTTTAAAATATTTTTTTGTTTTATAAAAAAAATCTTACACAAACTAAAATAGTACTAGTTATTTCCATGGAAGAATCCAAATGAGAATAAAAAATTGATAAAAAAAACGAAAAACAAATGGATCTAACTTTTGAAAAATCAATTTTTTTATTAAATTGGATCAAATTTTGAATTTAATTTTAAAAACTGATCCATCCAAATCGAAGTATACATATCCATATATTTTATTTATAAATTTATAATATCACTCGTATTTAAATTTTTAATTCTTATATATTTATAAAATTATCACATAATTTATACTTATTTATAAAATATATATATATATATAATTAAATATAATATATTAATAATTATTTGAGTTAAGATGAATAAATATAGTTATCAAGGTATATAAATTTATTTTTTATATAGTATATATTTAAAAAGTTAATGAAATATTTTCTATTATATTTAGTATATATGTTTTTTGTTGCATATTTGTTAATTATTATAAATGTTACCATTTATTTTATTTTTTATTTTAAAAATACTAAACCAAAAATTAATTAAATGACAAATTAAGAAAACCATAAAGACGGGATTGGATATAATTTTTTAAAAATCGATCGATTTAATTCAATCCACATAAAGGTCAAAGTTGCCACCGACGTATCCCTTTTTGCGATGCAGTCTTAGATTCGTTAACATAATAATTGCTAGTAGATGAAGCCAACACAGGAAAAATGGATTTAAAAACATTGGCCCAATGTTATGTGGTGCTGTGCATCTGTGGAATTTGCAACGGTGAATAGGGTTAGCCAAGCACGACTCACCATGCCAACCCCTACTGTAACGTCTTCATTTGACACTAAAAATCAATATATACCTAACACCACCAACTTGGAACCGGAACTAATCGCCAACATACATCACAAGAAAACAAAAGGGGAAAAATGAATTACTAAAGAACAATTCTAAATTCTATATAAAAAAAATAACAAATCTAAATCTATATTTTATTTTTTCTACCTTTTAAAAACTGAATATATTTTATATTTTTAAGATCATAAATATATTTATTTTTTCATTTAATATTTTAAAGGTAATAAAAATTGTAGAAAGAGGTGTGCATGGAGGTAGCAACTTCTGTGTGGCACTGGGGTGGAAAGAGGTGTGCTGCACCAATTGGTGGAGCCAACAAAAAATTTTAATTCTTGCCAAATTTTATTTTTAGGTAATGATAAATTTTATTTTTAATTCTAATTAATTATATAAATATATATAATTATTAAAAAAATTTCTCGGCCACTTAATAATGTAAATTTTATTTTTTTAGGCAGAGTCAGAGTGATGACCATTGCTGGTTACAACACTAGCTCCGCCACTGCCTGCACCAGGCTGCACAAAGAATGCTAGAGGAAGGACTGATCATTGTGTCCGCCATGGGGGAGGCAAGAGATGGATGGTCTTGGGGCCATCCTGGTTCATAATATGGCATCCAACATACATGATGGTTCTTGCGGTTCATTTGCAAAGGGGGACAAGAGGTTTCATGGATGCATCTCACTGGGATCTCTAGTCAAAGTTGCCGCCGACGTATCCCTTTTTGTGATGCCGTCTTAGATTCCTAATTAGATACATTTAATATATAAATATTTTTGCATCTTTATAAAGTAATTATGTTTCTTGTAATCATCATGTTTCCTAATAATCATATGTAATTGTTGAGAATATGATAAATCAGTTTTACACATTTAAAAAAATGTGGTTAAAACATAATTAAAGAAACACTTGTTAAAATGTTAACTATTCAAAAATACTTTTTAAAAATTAATATCAAATACGAAAAATTAATATTTTAACTTAAAATTTTAGAAAAACTTAAAAGAGGTACTTTTTGTATTATATATCCCTCTTCAAGCATTATTATTGTATCCCTTCATAAAAAGCATTATTATTGTATAGTAATATATACCACTGAATTGAATAAAATTGTGGTTTACGCTTTACAGTATTATAAAGGTGAGCTATTGTGTGTGTATATATATATATATACTTATGGAAAATGAAAGAGGTAAAACAGAACGACATGTGAAAAGCAAAATAAGGGTACTATTTTTTTATTTTACTTGCGTTTGTATATAATATTAGTTTATTAATCTAAAATAAATATATGTACCCAACAAAGTGAAATCTACCAAAACATAATTTAGAACAATGTTATGTTGAACAAAATTAACTGCAAAATGATAGGTGGTAACTAAAAGTTGTTCAACTAGCTTATATACATATACTTTATTTAATTATTTTTCTCATTCTAAAGACTAGTATCGTCATTATATAGAAATATTCGGCTAATGACAGAAAAATTAAGGAGCAATAAGACTAACTAAATTTGTATAATTAAGTTATTAGATGATTTTCTTTGCTAGACTGAGGTTAATTAACATTGAGAAGTTGTTTGTTTCTGATTTCAAAAGAAGAAGAAAAAAAGATGCACTGTATGAAGCATGTTTGTCAAAAGGTTGAAAACTTGCTTTAACCCTACCCTGTATAATTTTTACCTTACCCTGTTTAATTGGGTACCTAAACAGAGAATTCATGTGAAGGCATTATCAAAATGTCTTGCGAACGTATGGTATGTAAAAACTAATATCCTTACTTTTCATCTTTTTCTTATATTAAATTTCTTCCTACTTAGTATTTCCTAGAAATTGTTTTCAAGAAATTGCAATCCATCAGTCCTTATAAAAGGACACTAGAACCTCATCATGTAAGTATTGTCCCTCTCCTTAGCTAGGAAATAATGGGTGCCAAATTAATTTCCCTCATTATTTTCTTTATGCTCTTTGCTTTATGTTCTTCAGCCGTCCCAGGCAAGAAGAAGCAATATCATAATACACCATGCAAACACTTGGTCCTCTTCTTCCACGATATCATATACAACGGAAACAATGCAGCCAATGCAACGTCCTCAATAGTAGGAGCCCCAGAAGGTGCCAATTTAACCATATTGGCAAATCAGTTCCACTTTGGAAACATAGTGGTTTTTGATGACCCCATCACATTGGATAATAACATTCACTCCAAACCCGTTGGAAGGGCGCAAGGCTTTTACATCTATGACACCAAGAATACCTACACTTCCTGGCTTGGATTTACGTTCGTTCTCAATAGCACAGACCATGAGGGAACCATCACTTTCGCTGGAGCTGACCCCATCATGCAAAAGACTAGAGATATCTCCGTGACTGGTGGCACTGGAGATTTCTTTATGCATAGAGGAATTGCCACAATTATGACCGATGCATTTGAAGGTGAAGTTTATTTCCGGCTTCGTGTTGATATTAAGTTCTACGAGTGTTGGTGAGTAATTATTGTATAAGTTTATGCTAAATAAAGTAAGCAATATGTAAGGTGTCATTTTAATGTTGAACTTTGATCAAATGTTTTAGATTGGATTGGATGTGTACGTTTTATCTCCGCAGAGTACTGTATCCTTAGAAATTTCAATTCGGAATTTCCAGACCATTAATATTTGCTCCAATCATAATTTGGGGCACATTTTTTTTTTTTATGTTTACCAGACGGGGTTGTTTTAAAGGATATAAATTAATTTTGAAATATTGAACCTAACTAAAATTTGTACTCAAATTCATCGGAGTCAACCAACAAAGTAGAATTTTAAACCCACCAAATTTATCCAAACTGGCCGACTTTTACAAAAAAAAATAAAAATACTCATTTTGACACAAAATAACTTTTTTTAAACATTGATATTAGTACAAACAGCTTTATTAGTAATTAATTCATTGAAAAATTTGATTGACTATTTTTAGTAAAATTTCTTTTGTAAATGTTTATTTACATCGATAAAACTCGAATATACAATTTTACTTAAGAGGATCGAAGTCAATACCATTCGGATCAACATTATCATTCATAATTACATTATCTTATTAGTATATGTGTATTGTATATTTCTCACAACAAAAAATTGTCTATGGTATAACAACTTATAGATGTTAGTAAAAAAAAATAGCCTATGGACGAGTCTTGACATAATGATAAAGTTGTATTTTGGTGATTTGTTGGTCATGGGTTTGAATCTAAAAATAGTTTATTTTCATATGCAATAGTAAATTTGGTACAATATCTCTCTTCCTTACCTTCGCATAGCGAGGAGTGTGTAGTTGTTTTTTTTTAGTAAAATATAAAATATAAATATTTTAAAATAGTTTAAATTAAGTATGTATTTTAAAATGTTTAGTTTTGTAAAATTATAAAAATTTGATTTAATTGGCAAAAAAATTATTTTATTTTAGTTTATTTTTTGTCTTTTTTTTATTTATTATTAGGTTCTACTTGAATTAAAGGTGCGGTTGATGATGATGATGATTAACGGAAGAAATTTAAATACTTATCAAATAAATTAAGAAAAATAAAATCTCATTTTTATAAATAACTAATTAGTTTAATTTAATTATAAAATATGAGCTACTAACTGTAAAAAAAATGTGTGGTAAGAATTTTTTTTCTCCTTTGATACATATGATTTTTTAGAGACAATCTTACTAAAACTGAAGAGTACGACATTGTAATAATCTATACTTCACTGTTATGTGAATGTAACGTGCAACTTATAAGGAAGAGCTATCAAAAAGAGAAAATCACTTAAATGCATATGACAAATTGTAGAAATATTTTTCATCAAAAAAAAATTGTAGAAACTTTCATGCTTTCAAATCACACATTATTTTTACTACCATTCTACTAACCTACCCTCTACACTCGAACAAGTGATTTCCAAAACCATTTTACTAATTATTGAACAACTACACAAACTGGTTGGTTAAGTCCCTCATGATCAAGTGGACATTCATATTTCAAATGATGTAATGGATTCTAATGCCATTGAATAAAACCAGTTTTTCTACTGTAAAAAAAAAACTACATAAAGGATTTGCCTCTACTATAAAACCGTCAAGAATTTTGGATCATTAATTTAACAAATATAAGTTTGCTGAATTGGTGACAAAACAATGCTAGTTTGAATTTCGGCACGATGTTGAACTTGTGGTGATGAGAATTCTGATGCAATGTCATGATGAAGCAAAGGTTATCGCAACTGATGTAACGTGGAAGCTATCAAGTTACAATCACTAAACATATGTGGTTCGGATTTCAATTCACATGCTGTTCCTATTTTTATTGAGCTCAAAGTCTAATGTATGTTAAGGTGGATTTTACATCTTGGTTGGAAATACTGACCACATTATGGGAAATATTTGTAATCACACTTATCAAGTTTCTCTAAATTTGGTCTCTCTTTTACTCTTGGGTTCTTGTAAATTTTCACTTGTAACCAAGTAACAGCACTCCTAGGGTTGGGTTTGGTACCTTTGTTAATTGCAATAATATAATTGTGGTCTTTCATAAAAATATAATCAATATATTCTCTGAAATTTTTAATAAAAAAATTCATTTGTATTATATCTATTGATATATAATATAAATTTGAAAAGGTTGTCATCACTTCACTTTTTTTCTCACATTCCGATTATTGTATGCATGTTCAATTACCAACCAATTTAGATAAGAACGTGAAGGATTTGACAATAGAACTACGAAATCTGAATATGACTTTCTGGTTTGGTGATTTATTATTTCATAATAACCTATAACTATAATGGAGCAAATACGACACAACAACTCCACTAGAATGTTGCAATATTGATTCAACACCAAATTTACACCGAGCGTCTTAAAATTTATAATGATTTTGTAAGTAGGAGTAACTACTCCTTTTGACTTAGAAAGGTCCTAATATCCAATGAAACTCTTCTTTCTAATTTGAAATTTTAGAGCAAAAAATTGATTGAATATTTAGTAGTTTTAAACAGGAAATTAAAGTTTTTATAAAATAGTAAATTATAGCTATTTCAATCCGTAACATAAGTATAATTAACAAGGTTTAATTTTATTACACAGCTGCTTTTGCTCCTATTGTCTAATAAATACAATATTTATATGATCAGTAAGAGACGTTTTTCACTTTGCAACATTTAAAACGTGCCTCGCGTCCAGTTCTCTCTGATAGGATGGGCTTAATGTGATTTACTACTTCCCATTATAAAAACATTTTTAATGTGTGACGACTATATTCGTTAAGTTGTGTATTCATTATAGTTGTGGCATATATTAAATCGTACTCAAGAAAAACAAACTCAATCCTAAAACATTTAAGAAAATTTCATTTATAAGAGAATAGCACAAGGTTTTTCATTTATTAAAACTAAAAAATATTAATTTAAGTGTTGGAGTTGGAGATGAGATGTTTGCTAGCTAGGTGCTTCCGACTCAGCACCAACCAGCAACTGGACCAGTTTTGGTTGCACCAGAAACACGTTTAATGGTTTATCCATTTGGGTTCCTCCCTGTAGACCTTTTACGTCTAGTAGTGCATCAAATGATTCTGCAAGTCGTACACATAAAGCAAACCAATATAAGCCCTTTTTTCTGTGTGTAATTTTCTTCTCGGGTTGATATTAACCATACCTTTAAAGCCAAGCTTAGCTATTAAAGAGAAAAGCGAGCTAAGATAATGTTCTTTAGAGCAATCCTCAAACCTAAAAAAACGAAACTCGTGTTATTTAGTCATCTTATAAAAGTTTATCTAATTAATAAAATTAAAAAAAGCATTCCTAACCTTGAACATTGCTTCAAAGAACTAGAAAATGAAGTTGTTCAGTTTGAACTTGAAAGTCTTGACACGGATATATTTAATTAATGGTAACTTTGGTTTATCCGTGAAGTCTAGACTGCTTATAAAATACAATTTCGTGACACAATATTGTCCCCAGACATTACTGAGCTAGCCAGCCAAGTAATATTGATCAATAACAATATGGAATTGACGAGGCTCATTTCGGTTCTCTTCTTCTTGCTAGTGATCACGGTGGGATCTTCCGCTTCTCCACAGCATTGGAGAAAAAAAAGGGTTCGCGAGCCGTGCAAGACGTTGGTGTTTTATTTCCACGACATAATTTACAACGGCCACAATTCCAAGAATGCCACTTCCGCAATTGTTGGAACACCCGCATGGGGAAACAGGACCATTCTAGCGGGGCAGAACCACTTCGGTGACGTGGTTGTGTTCGATGACCCCATCACCTTGGACAACAACTTGCACTCGCCACCGGTTGGACGTGCCCAAGGGTTTTACGTTTACGATAAGAAGGAGATTTTCACCGCTTGGCTTGGCTTCTCTTTTGTCTTCAACTCTACCCACCATAGAGGCAGCATTAACTTCGCTGGTGCTGACCCTTTGATGAATAAGACCAGGGACATTTCGGTAATTGGAGGGACTGGTGACTTCTTCATGACTAGGGGTGTCGCCACTCTCTCCACGGATGCATTTGAAGGGGAAGTTTATTTCAGGCTTCGTGCGGATATTAACTTGTTCGAATGTTGGTGATTAATTAGCTTCAGAATAAATCAATCAAGCTAGCCAACAATTTCTTCTTATTTTCTGTCATTTATGTTATCTTTTTAATGTGTTGGAGGCATATATCAAACGACGTACGTAGGAGTTCTGTCATACTCTTAGTAACCAAATTTTACTAAAGATGTATATGACGGCTCCACGGCTTAAGCTCCACGTCGCCATTTATTCTGCTTATTTAGAATTTATTAAATAATGATTAACATGCACGTTTGATTGTTTTGTTCCTGGA
This sequence comes from Glycine latifolia, assembly GCA_013407115.1. Lineage (NCBI taxonomy): Eukaryota > Viridiplantae > Streptophyta > Magnoliopsida > Fabales > Fabaceae > Glycine > Glycine latifolia. The sequence continues at coordinate 34,275,792 of CM023942.1, forward strand.
AGATTGATTGATTTCTTGGATTTTTTGAGTTTACCCTAATCATCTCAGTTTTCTTAATGTACATTTTGGAATTAGGCTCATAAAGTTTTATAATTGGGCTCAAACTAAAGGAAAGGGAATCTTTTTTTTTTTTTAAAAAAAAGGAGTCAAATAAGCTCCTTAATAATCACCGCTTATGAAACCGAGGAATTCAAGCTTGCAATGGCAAATGGCAATCTATGCATATGGGCCTATGGGGCGTGTTTTACTTGCATGGCATAGTTTACAATGAGAACAATAAAGTTTCAACTTTTTTTAACTAATCTTAGTCTCTTAACTATGTTTATCATTTTTTTTAGTTTCCTCCAATCAAATAAAGAGAGAGAAAAATTTCTTTTTTATTAAACAACTAAAATTATCTCTTTTTTTTCTGTCACTTTCTTATTCTAAACCAAACAAGCATTAATTCTATTTGAAATTGTTAACAAGAACAAATTTGTTTCGTGGTAGTAGGTAGTGGTATTGTGGTGCAACTATACTCATTTTAGGGGTCCAACCGCTAGTGGTAAGTTTTAATAGCAATTCCAACCATTCAACTTTGTTTTGGACCGGCCCATTAATATATTGCAAATATCTGAAACTTAACTTTGCAGTCTACGTTCCTATCTAATGACCTATAACAAGGCTGCTTCCACTGTTGGTGACCTTAATAGGTCCCTGCACCATGGGAAAATTATTTAAACCGTATGATCAAAATGTAGGGATAGATAGGTGAGGGTGCGCCAAGGGATAGAAAGTAGCATATAATTTTTTTTAGAAAAATAAAAATCCTAAAATAAGATTCAAAATACAGCCTCAGCCACCACTCTTCGATCGTGTCGTCTTCTCCGACCACCTCCGACAACACCACCACCATGTCACTTATCTTTCTTGCACAGACTTGTCGTCGGCAACAGTAATGGTTTCCGCGGCGCCACCGAATCCCATCGCCAACCTATTGAACTACCCTCCTTTCTTCCTCCTCTTCCCCCGCATCGCATGATATAGCTCCAATCTGTTGTTGTTGAAAGCACACCAGCACATACGAGAAGAAAAAAGAAAACGTTTTTCATTGTTTGGATTTTTATTTCAGAAATTTCTAAGTTTTCTGGTCGATTTTAGTTCGTAGGTTCAAGTGCGATGAAAATTTGGGGGTTTTGAGGGAAGGGAAACTTGCGCAGTTGCGAAGTGGGTCAGCTTGTCCCCGACGATGGAGGGGATATTGATGCGATTGCGGCGGCAACCGTCGTGGACTTGGTGCTCACCGGTGCGGCTGAACAGTGGCTCTCATTCTCGTAATTGTACCTTCAATTTCTTGGCTTTTATGGTTGAACATGAGTGGAAATGTCGCGTTGGAGATCTTGTTCGCGGGGAGGAAGACGATGAAAGGGATCCCCACACTGCGCAGTAGCCGGAGAGCGCGACGGAGGTAGCGGTCGTGGTATGGAAGGCGCGGTGACGTAGAGAAAGAGGAAAGAGAGAAAGAAAAAAAAAATTTCTTTTTAATTTAGTCCAGTATAGACAGACCATAGTAGTCTCCGAAAACCATCATATCTGACGGTCCGTCTTTGTTTCTCACGGTGCAGGACCTATCCCACTTGCATATTTTAGCCGTGTTCCTAAAAAAACTATGCTTCTTTTCCTATTCTAAAAAGGCTTATGTAAAAAAAATTAAAATTACACTAATTAATCTTGAAGTTTTATGAAATTACACTAGCATCCCTACTTTTGTCTACTCCTACACTAACTTTCCTTATAAAATAGTGCAACAAAATGTTTCAATTAAAAAATAGATACTAAAATTATAAATTTTAAAAAAATAAAGAATAAAATGTCTCAATTAAAAATAAAAGAGTTGAAATTGTAGATTTAGAAAAATTAGGTAAAAAAACAAAAAGAGTTTGCATAATTTTACGAATCTTACGAGTGATGAGTATAATTTACTCAAAATTATAATATGAATAATGGGAAGAAAAAATGTTGTGATTTTCCATGGGCTATGCATATAAAAGCTTCGGCCAAACTTTGTTTTTGGTTTACAAGCTTCGGCCTCATATTTTAAAGTGGACAATCTTACAAATTTTGGGGGGAAAACTGAACTCAGATGCCTTAAGAAAGTCTTGAGCCCAAGGAAGGCCCAGTCAGAAATCGCCCAAGATTTTTGCAAGACAGTTTATGGAGAACTGATTCTTACGGAAATCTTGCCTTGTGTATAAATTTCAGCCAAAGAAACCTAGTATAAAATCTGAATGATTGCTATAAACAGTAGCGACATGGTTGACGTTCCTCTAAAGGAACCATTATTGGGAAAGAACATGTTCTTCCAACCAGACAATGCAAGACTCAACTGTCCCTCGTTAGGGTTAGGGAGGCTAACATTATTACAAGCATAAGAATATGTATATATATGTTAATGCTCTTCTGACCACAGTTTAATATTCCGTAGATAGTGCACTATGGGTGAAGCATGAAGAAACTACATTTGTGTATATGTCTTGGAATATACCTTATGCAGCGATGAGAAACTAAGTATTGACTCTATGGATCGGGTGCGTTCTCTTTGCTCGTCTTCCATGCTAGGTGCAACCTGAATTCAAATTCTGTGCTAAGAGAATAATTGCAATATAAGCTCAAGTGTAGTAAGGATACTGTTTTCTTTAGGAAGATATTAATAAGTGCCGTAAAGACACAGATCAGGATATTTAAAAAGTAAGAAGATTTTGTGAAAAAAATGATACCAACGTATCCCATTGTAATTTTTAAAGTATTAGATCACCTGTGATTTCTAATAAAAATATTTATTGAGTTCTTAATCAAAGTTTTAAGTGTTTTTGTTAGAAAGATTTCTGTCTTTTAAAAAATATTAACACTAAACTCTTTAATATTTTATTTTATTATGTTATAAGTATGAAATATTTATCCATAGTTAAATTTTACTAGAAAAAGATTTAATCATTCCAGTCAGGTCTTCTATCCTAATTATAATCATGTTTTGTCCACGAGATTTAAATACAAAATTTTATTTAAAAGATCTGAACCAAAATGATTTTTCTATTGACATATTCTTTACTATTAATTAAAAATCAAGAAGTTACGTGTGAGATTTAATAAATAGTTGTGATTTTTAATAAATTTCTCTAATTCTCATTATGTAGTTGAACGGGTATATTAAAAAGTGTATCTTCGAAGTATTATCGGATCTAACATTTATCCGCAATATTTAGTCATTTACATCTCTAATCACTCAGTGATTATATAAGCTAGTGTCAAGCGTGTGCTTTTCTCTCTCTTTTTTGTGGTACAATTTCTCTTTACGTGTACCAATTCAGATCTATAACCTGTAAAGAGAGTCTAAAATGAACTTGTTTATATGCAACACGTACAGGTATTTCAGGAAATTCGTTGGAATGAAGCTAAGAATATGCTTCCAATTCAGGGGAGATATTTTGTGATGAAAAAAGAGGCATGTGAGGTGAGTGAAAGGATTAAAACTTAAAAGTTGGGGAAATTTGCAGTGGCAGACGTGGCATTAGCTTGGCCATTCCTAAGGTCTTGAATGAGAAAGTGGTGAAAGGGACGATTGTGGTTTGTGGAGAATTGGGGATGGACACACGTCACTCTCACTCTACCGCTCTAAACCTTTACCTCCACTTGTATTATTATTTTCCCACTTCGTGTTTCTACAATTCATTTCACATTTCACACAACATTGAAATCCCATTTTGCAATTGCCTTGCTTGGAAAAGTATTTAATACACACCCCTCAATTAAATAAATAAATAAATAATCGACAAAATTAGAAGTCGTCCTCTTTGATCGAGTTGGCTTTAAAACTTGGCTACTACATTCAGCCCATGGAGGGTTAGTGTGACAAATGTTAGATTACATATCTTGATAGTTGAGGATCAAATAGTAATGACACAATTGTACTAGGGCATTCCCACGTTGGGATAGTGGTAACTGTTTTTATGGAGTCATATTTCAACCTTGAAGTACCCCAATAAATGAATAGATCATACGCTTGAATATATAGACGATCTTCAGACCAATCTCTATAAAGTTTTATATGACTAAAAAATTCTTTATACAAATGGAATAATAACTATCATAATGTATTTATTTATACAAATATAATAGTACAAGATACTATCGATGTAGACGAATAATAACTATAAGATAATTTGATTTTTTGAACAAAAGTTATATCAAGAGACTATTTCAATAGAAAACTGTTATATATAACTTTCTTTTCATTGATATTTACGTAGCTATTAAGCAAATTTACCAAGAGTTGAAGCTGAATTTATCTGAGTGGCCTGTTATAAAAAAATCATGTGAATTGTGATCTAAGACAATTTTTTTCATGTAATGTCATGAGTTACTGCCCATACGCCACAGTATAAAGATACCTAATTGCACAATTTTTCTTTTTATTTTGTTTTAAAAAGTGATAGTACAATGCAAGTAGTAAGAATAAGATATAGAGGGAAGATCTGGTGGGACAAAGAAGCACACATGCTCGAAGTCCAGACTCGAGATCCACGATGCCACTTTTCTGGGTTGTCTCTTCTACTTTCTTTTGCCCTCCCTTTCTTTTCCTTTTTATTACGTTTTATTTATGAATAAGCATAGTATTTAATTTATATTATCATCTTTGTAAAATGCTGTGTTGGTGAGTGGTGAGTGGTGACTTGGTGTGAGAGCCGATGACTCATCCTGAAACATGGCACGTGCATTCTAAGATCCGCATATGAAAAGGTATATTCTTTGAAAAACCTGGGAAAGCAATCCCCATCTTTCCATTGATATTCGTAAAGAAAAATTTTAATAATCTCAAACCAATTTTTAAATTAAAAACATAAAAACCGAGGCCATTCAATCCAAATTGTCTTTCGCCTCCTAATTTTGCACATAGATTACACACACCGTTGATTGCTAGAATATATAAACTTCCATAGTGCAGATCTAACGGTGGATACGATTAGTGCGGGTGGGACCATGATATAGTACAGGATCCCATCCAACGGTTGAAATTTCATGTCATGGGATTACGTGTAAAGATCGAACGGCTGGGAGATATAGAAGATAAGGGAATAGATTCCTCTTACCTTCTTTTTTATATATATATATATTTTAAAGGAGAAATTAAATATTAGTATAATTTAACTGATCACACATGATGGAAAGATAATTTTGCGTTTAAACACGTTCAATTCCTGTTAGTGTGTATGAAAAAATAATTTAGTAGAAAAATCAATCTCTTAAAATAAAATTTACTGTGTGGAAGAATTAATCATTAATTTTTTAGATGATGCATTGGTGCTAAACGGATCGCCACTCTTTTTTGTGAGGGCTTATCTTTGCCTCACGCACACAAAAAATTGAGCAGAGGACAAGAGAATAAAAAGGACGCACTCACACTGACACAGCTCAGCGATGCTATCCCTATCCCTCAAGGCCACAACCATAGATAGCTCTTTAGCCCTTTCGATAGTTATTCCCCTAAACGGGATTTGGGGACGAGTGGATCCGCACCGCAAGAGTGAACAAGAGTTTACGATGCAAACAGCAAACTTGACCTAGCTTCTGCGCGTGACTGCACGTTCTACTCAAGAGCGTCGTCTTGTCGATCCCCATCTTCAAATAAACTGTTGCTGAGTGGTACCAAATACAACTCAAAAACAAAATGACGTTAAAAATATAAAAGTTTAGATATTAAGACGGAAATGTACACTATTCATTAGAGCATTTTTCTATTCTGCACCAGTTAAAAAAAATTATTTAAAAATAGTGTTGTTTTTCACATTTTTCTTTGGAGATTATTATTAAACGGCGAATTACTAATTTTTGTGAATGATGAAAAGGCGCACTTGAAACTTGAAAGTGATCCAATTTGGTATTCGTAACTCCTAAAGCCATCGCAGATCCATTTTGGGTTGTCTTCTTGTGCTAGGTCATGGTTACGTTCTAATATAAATAAATAAAATCGTTAAGTTTGCACAGCTTACGTTAAAAATAAAAAAACCTTGCCAGTTCATATAATTGAATAGTTTGATATAGTATTTATACATATTATTTTATATTTTAATTTTTATAATTTGATTATAGTAATTTATCTTTTCTTTATTTACACTTCAACGTCTTTATCCTAGACAAACATGAGATGATGCATTTTTTATTATTTAGTATAGAGACCTTTTACCTTATTCTTAATTTCTGATCCTTATCCAATCCTACAACCCAATTGAATTTTCGTTATTTTTTTCATAAAAGTAAAAGTCGCTTTAATAAATATTTTAAGACCACATATAAAAAACTATTGCTAAAATCTAGAATTATAAAAATAAATTATATTTTATAAAATAAAGCTTGTTTGGAAAATATAAATCTTACTTGTTAGACTTTTATATCTTTAAATGAATAAACAAAATAGTTTTTCAACTCGAGGATACTTGAAAAGATAATTGTACAGAAATTTATGCTATAAATTTTTTTAGCTGAATAAATAAAAATAAATTGATATTAAAATATTTGAAAATATTATTATATTAAAACTATAATATTATTTAATATTTATTTAAAATAATTAAAATATTCAATAAAATATATTAAATAATTTTTTTATATAGATGTTCAATAATTCTTAAAGTTCATTAAGAAAGACAAGTTTCATAATTAATAGTATAGATTTGGTGTGGGATCCAAGTCCAAGGAAAACAATGACGAGACGAGCCGCTACCGTTTTACCTAACGTCAAGTTGACTTAAGGCATCCGCGATTATTGCCTTATCAACAATCTCGTATCGCCACGCCACGCAGCGCAATCCTTTACCCTTCCTTTCTCCTTTCACACTCTTTAGTCTTTACCCACCCAAACACAAAGCATAAACTAAACTGCATCTAGACAACATATGGTCTATATCCTTTTTTTAATACATTTTCTCTCTAGTTAATTACCAGTACTTTACTACCTTCGACTTTTTCTTTATGATTTTTTTTTCAAAAATATCAATTCATCATAATTTGTTTTCTAAATAAATTTATTATTTTCCTTGACTAATTTAATTTTTTAGTTTGACTAATTATATCCTAAAAGACAATATTTTTTATAATTTTATCAGTACTAAGTATTTATCGACTTTATTGATGATTAATTTTTATCAAAAAATTTCACTAATTCAACATTTTTAATGAATTTTTTCTTTTTTAATCATATTTTTTAATAAAAGAAAACTAAAACTTGATATCTTATTTAAAAAAATTGAATTAATTATTACTTATATCAACTAACTCGTTAGTGTGCCCTCAAGCTTGCAGAAGCTAGCTTGCTTAGCGTTTAGCAATAAAATTGGATAAGTATTCAAACATGCAACACCCTGTCCACGCTGATGAAAACCCGCCTACAAAATTGATCCAGTTGTTATAGATAGTATTGGATTTTTATAATAAAAAAACTAAGTATACATATTATTTTGTTTTCGAATTTCAATGAACTACCAAACACAACTTTATCTTATATCAATGTTCACCCTTATTGTATTAAATTTTTATCACAAATATAAATTTGAATTTTTTGCTGTGGATATAAAGACTTTATTAATTGAGACTAGTTGTAATTTATAAATATTTCTACAAACACTTTTGAAAAGGTTGAACTTTATTTTATCTTATTGAATTCATGAAACCTAACTCCCTTAAATTTTGAAACAGCAAAAAAATTGATGAAGGATCAGAACCATGTTTATATGTCGGCATGTCGCGGCAGCGAAGTAAATAAAACAGGCTTCAAGATCAGGTGCTGTCTTCTTCCATAAAGACGTGGTCTCTCTTCCATCTAGCTTGATATAATGGTAGGCATGTGTCACGTACGGATACATTGAAGTGAAGTTGGACGATTTGGCTACAATCTCTCATTCATGCGCATCCAACACTTATCACAATATGTAAATTACTATCCATTAGTATCATTTATCAAGATCTATTTGTGTTTATACCCCAGGGGTGATAGTCGCCTGTCTCCAGAAATTGAAGTTGTGGAAGTAATTTTTAGGGTTATTTAAGTTGTTTTCTCACCTATTTCAGATTTGTTTTTTTAGTTTCGCTTCTAAATTTTCTTGATTTTTAGTTCTGGTCAAATTTTAAATGAATAATTTTAGCCATTCTAACATTTTTAAAGAATTTTTAATCAAATTTTCCCATTTTTATCTTTAATACTCAAAATTAGTTATTGTAAGATTGGATTTTTGCTTCGTTTTTTGTTCATTTTTTATCCTCCCAAAGATTAATTTTAAGAATATAAAAATGAAAAAGTAAAAATAAAATAGAAGAATTAAAATTAATTTTTTGAAATTCGATACAAACTAAAAATGAATAAAAATTGTAAAAGAGATGTATCATTAAGAAAACATTCGCTATTTTGATTTTCTATTTTTTATTTTTAGTTACAAAAGTGCATTACTAGTAATATTATAATTCAAATTTAATTCAGTGCTACGGAACAGTGGGTTTCAATGGATATCTATGATGGTTCTCTTACACTTTCAGTTTACTTTGCATTAAAGGATAGACAATTTTTGAATGTGACCAATCAAATTTTTTCTAATTTTCTTTCTTTACCTAAGCAAGAAAAAAAAAATCCCCACTAGTTTTTATTCCACTTATTTTCTTGCCTTATATTTCTTTTGACCCCAATGTAATACGCGTAATTATAAATTATGAGTACTCAGATCTAAACCAAACTAAAATAAAAATTGAAAATGACTCACAAAAATTAAAAATCAAATTAAATTGATTTTTTTGGATTTATTTAAATGATTTTTTTCTCAAATTAATTGATTCAATTTGGTTTGATTTGTCATTTGTATTTTTGAAACAGATCCAATCGTAACATTTGTAATAACACTCATATTACTTTAATGTTATATATTTTATGTGTATACCACTTGATTTTCAAAATATTTTGTAGTGTCATGTATACAAAACTTTTATATATATATATATATATATGTTTTATTTTCTTTTTTAAATGATTTTTTAAAGATATGTTTGATTTAAAATAAATGAAATTTTGCAAAAGACTTAACATATTAATAAGTTTTCTAAATTGTTATTAATAATTTTTGAATGTAATTTTATTTAAAATATAAAAAAATATAAATTTTAATAAAATAATATTTTAATAAAAATGCAAAAATTGAATTGAACTAAAACCATAAAATATTTGTTTTATTTATATTTTATTTAAAAATAGACGTGACAAAATAGATTACTCAATCTGACATGGGTGGTGAGTTATGGATCCAAATCTTCCATGAATTCCTCTCCGACTGTTTTTTTATCCCTAAGATGCATCTGACGGTTAGGATTATAAGTTAACAAAAACAAACATTGATTGTTTGATGCATCTTTCCTTGTGTCATGTTTTGTGTCCAAATAATCCTGTCTTGTTACGCCTTTGTTATTCACTCACGACGACCTTTCTAATGTTTGCCACCGTTGTCTCTACTTCAAGCGTCGAGCTCACTCTTAATGTATTGTTTTTTGTGCTTATGATTTCATTTTTGCATGAAATATTATACTCTACTGACTTGTATTTCATTTGGGAACAATCTCAATGGTCAACAAACATCATAAGGGTGGGAATTTGACGGATATAAGCTTTTTTTTATAAATTAAATATCTAGAGTGGTCTTTAAATAATTAATAAGAGTGACTAATTTTTGCTGTGTAGAAAATTGGTAATGTCAATCAACTCAACTTTATCGGGTGACCTCACTACAGAGTGTTACAATGTGAATGATTTAATAGAATGAATGACTTCACTCAGTCAAATACAATTTTCAACTAAGTGCAGTCTTTCATGCATGTTGGGGAAGCAACATCTTATGGAAAGTTGAAAAACATGTATAATTAGGAGAATCAAGTTATTCACACACCTAAAATTATGACATTTTTCATAATAACACCATTGGATGAAGCTAAATTGATTGGCGTCACCGATTTTCTACGAGGCAGGAATCATCCATAAATTATTTGAAGATCACCCTAAATTAATATTTAGTTTTAAAAAATACCTATATTAATCAAATTCCCGAGAACTGTAATGTTCATCCTCCCCATAATAATTAGGTGTGCAATTATAAGAATCAGGACACTGAAGATCAGAAAATGCTTGTAGCATTGTATATAAACAATCACAATTATAGATAATTAGCTAGTTATTTGCTTTTCGCACAAATTATTTAATGAAGAAAAAATATAAACAAAATACAACAGAACACACAAACGACGACGGGTAGCTAATGATGTTGAAGGTTGATTTGGGGGTTTTCTGCTTAAAGCGGAAATAATGGCGGCAAATGTTGAAACCAATGTCGCAAGCGAAGGACGAGTTTAGATTCGCCGCTTGTGAAGGACCGAACACAGGTGAAAACAGAACGTCGACATAATGCATCCAACGATCAAAGCTTGCTAAGATGTATATGACGGTTTATAAAGCAGTTGAAGGGAGACTGGAGAGGATTCAGTTTTGATAGTTATAGTATATCAAACCAAAAAGTATTAATTTTATTCTAACTCCTAAAACGAAATTCAAACTCAGTGAAAGTCTTTTTTCTCTTTTTATTAACTTTTCACGATTTTTTCAAGCCAAGCTTAAATTGAACTACTATCTGATTAGGCAAAAATATATATTTAGTTAAAACTCAAAATTTTAAATTTTTTTTTTTGGTGAATATACTACCCTAGTTATTTGTCACTATATTATATTTGATAAAATTAATTAGAAATTCGAAAGTTAGTTGAACGTAGTAAACGAACTAATAGTTGAAAATTAATAACTTTTAAATTAATTTATGAAATTATAAGTGATCGGTAAAATTAAAATTAATTATTGAAGTAATTGAAAAATATAAAATAATATATTTAAAAATAACAAGAAAATTAAATAAATATTTTAAGAATAAAAATAAAATATAAAATTTAAAAATTAGCTTTTTAGAAATGTTATTGAAATAATATTTCAAAAAATATTAAAATCTATTTAAAAAATTATTTATCGAATAATTAAATAAAATTTTCAGATAATAAAAATTAAAAACTAATTAAAATAAGTTGCACAACATCTTCTTAGATGTCTGTTTCCTCTAATTTCCTTTGAACTAAGGAAACTGTGTGAAGCTCTTAAAAAAACTGTGTAAAGAAGCTAGCTAGGATTTCACATGTGGTGTAAATCATAAAACTGTTCACAAATTCTCGAAGAAACAATTTTTCTTTTTAATAATTATGGAAGAAACAAAAATAGTTGCAGTATAAGTCGAATAAAAAAGAAAAAACTAAGAAAGAAGAGAAACGTAACCCTAGAATCCGTCGAGTATTAAAATTGGTTGTAGCGTACGCTCACTATGAACACGCGCTTCTTCATCCTCATTGCTCTCACTCTCTCTTCGCCGTTTCTTGTCGGCCTTCGCTGTTCGCTCTCTCGCCGAATTTCAAAACCCTAGAAACGCTTCTCTAACCCCAAATCAAATCAAATCCAATCGACGCGCTAGGTAACTCACTCTTCCTTAGATCTCCGATATCCAATTTCAATTCATGTTCTATTTATCGCTCCAATCTAATTTTCATTGAACCTCTTCAGCTGTGAGCTAAGGGAATCATCATTTGCGTGCCCTTTCGTTTTCCATTTCGACTTTATTTCTTTGGCATCTGGAATTGTATTCAAAGGACGGGCGTGCCAATGAATTGATGTTTTTATTCTCCTTCTCGACTCTGTGGAAACAGAATTTTGATTTTGATTGAAGATTCTCAGTTTAGCATATTTCAGCAAATTTAGAACGTCGAAAGTTGAATTGGAATATTTGTTTTTTCTCCTCCTTTCCTCTGCAATTCACTGCAGTTCAATATAATGTTTTCTACTTCAATCTTTTTCTTCCTTAATTAGCTCCGATTTTACGATAGTGGTCAAATTCAGCTTATTTGGGTACTTAGTATTTAATATTTCGCTAATTCAACTTGTGCGCTTCCATCCTTGTTTCTGGTTTCCTTCTTTCTATTTATTTATTGGAGTTTGTGACTCCAGGTACTTTGATCAAACGCAACAAATTATCGGAATTCTCCATAAATCTCTCTGTTTTACGCTTGTTTTGGTCAATTATTTCTATGTTTTATTTGAAAGGAGTTATTTATTTATTTATTTATTTTCTTGGGGTCTACCCTATATGTAAAGAAACTTTATGAGTTAGCCCTTCTTCCCTTTTTGGTTGGTTTTAATTGATTTTTTTCTTTAAACAGAAGTAGCTAAAAGAAAGAAGAAAGAAGAAAGAATTTTCGCTCCAATGCTTGTATTTATATATAAATATAATATGTTAGAGTTCTAAACTTGTTCATTGTTCAGGCTCTCTTGCTCGGTTATTTTTTCTTCATTGTTAATTTAATGATTTGCTGTCTTCTTGTTGAGAAATTATTACATTCAAAGACTGTAGTTGTCCTGTGTGCTATACTAAAGAATCCAATATTTGTTATTACATATTTTCATATATGCATTTGCTTTCTCTTAGTCTTTATCTTATGCTTCTTATGTGCTATTGTATAGCTTTTCTGTGTTATAATATTAGTAGAACTGTTTCAACTGATGCACTTAGGTATTTGGTGTTCGGCTGCTGTTTTCTCCTAGCTGCTTCTGCTGTTTTATGGAAAGATGTCTTATCAGTTAACTGACGAGGTTTGCTCTAGTTCTCTCTGTCTCATCTTCTTATACGCTTTAATATTGATGCATTTGTTAAAGCTAGGCAGACATCTAAGTCCTCTATTATCTTAAAATTTTATTTGGCATGATAAAGTCTCGTTGTGTTTAAGGACCAGCTGGTCAGCAGATTGGATTCAGCCAGTTGGTTCAAAACACAGTATAAAGTGGGTGGCCCCTTCTATCCCGAATTGGTCAAAACATAGTATAAAGTGGTAGTCAGCAGGGTCTGACCTGCACTTCTGGTGCTCTAGTGACAAACAAACAAGAGAGATAACAATGTGCTTGTTTTATGAAATGCTTCATTATGCACACTATTTTATATATAATAACTATTGACTACTTCAACTATTCGTTCACTTGGAGTTGGCTGAACAGTGACTCTGGCACTCAGCTATCTCTCCGGTTTGCTAATCAGCCCAGCTTTTAATTGAAATTTCATTCTTCCGGTTAGGGTTGATTTGCAAACATGTTTTCGGAAGGGTGGCCACGGCTATGTAATTCCATACCTTTTGCTTTTTATATAACTATAACTATAGCTACAGTTTTTGTTTTGCTAGCTTTGTGATGCCCTTACACAATGGAAATCTGTGTGCCCAGTTCATTTATTTAAATGCCATTAGAGTAGATTTATCTGTGGTCTTTATGTTTTATCCCACTTTTCAGTTTCTGTGGAGAACAATTTTTATAAAGTTTTTGGATTTTTTTTTTAAGTTTTAAATTTATAGTCTTTTTCTTGTTTTGGGCCATTGAATATCTGGTGTGTGGCAATCATAAGTTTTTTTGTGTGTGTTTCACTTATTTCTGATGCCATCTATGAGCCACTTTTATTTAATTCGGCTTGCCCAAGTCTGACTGCAACCATGTTCATTTTGGCAGATGTTTCAGTTCCAACCATGTGGTTCAATGCAAACACTATGAGTGCTTCCATGGTGTGTTTTTGAAGGAGTCAGATCTTGTTAGGTTAATTTGTACTTGCAACTGACAAACACAACCTCAGCTTAATCTTTCTATATATAATAGATGGATCGTCGTGATACTTCAGGATTTGTCAGTGGGGGGTGCATTAAACACCTGTAGACACATCTAACCCTAACTTTGTAAATAAGCATATCTTTTTTACCCAGAAGTCAGGAAGGCTGTTCTGTGAAATTCATAAATAGGATTAGATATTGTTTCGGGAGTGGTTTCATCACTTTCATGGATGCGAGGTTCAAGAAATTTTTAGGATTTGCTGCTAATCATTCTGCAAATGCATTCAAGATTTTGGGCAATTCTATGCAAGTTGAAGGAAGGGGAGCTGATTATCATGGGACAGATACCATCTTACGACTTGATTCCCCTGGTTCTTCAATTCCCACCTCTTTGCCCTCTTCTAAGGGAACAAAAAGGAAGTGGGATTTAATTGATGGATGTATGGGGCAAAGAGTTGACTCTTCTTTGTCACTTGGGCTTGGGCGTTCAAGCAGTTCCTCAGACAGCAAGGGGAGTTCAGCTGCTGCTTGCACTGCTATGTCTTCAGCCAAAGATATTGATGAGGAATCATCTATAGATATTGAACTGGACTTTTCTCTTCATCTTGGCTGTGAGAAGGTACAAAGCCAGAAGAAACCTGTTAATTCAAGTTTGAAGACAATGGAGCTGCAACCAAAATTTGATTTGGAGTTAAGCCTTTCCACTGGGCCCTGTGAGTCGGATATTACAAGTGTACATCTAAATCCATCACCTCTTCAATTGAATATGGAGATGCCATTAGCATACAGTGGAACCCAAAATACAGATGAGGGATCAACTTCATGTAGTTGGAAGTCAGGGATTGTTTTGCCATCTTCTAATACGTCATCAAATACAGGCACTAATTTTCTTTTAAATCAGTCTTCAAAGCAGCTTGATCATAGTCCCATTGTTGTGGAACTCTCGTCAACCAGACCAAAAAGTTCAGTCACCTGCATTTCTGAGCTTACACAACAGCAACAGGCACTACATCGCCCCAGTAATTCTAAAACATGTCAAGTAGAGGGATGTGGGAAGGGTGCCAGAGGTGCTTCTGGACGTTGTATATCTCACGGTGGGGGTAGGAGGTGTCAGAAACCTGGCTGCCACAAAGGAGCTGAGGGTCGTACAGTGTACTGCAAGGCACATGGAGGTGGCAGGCGATGTGAATTCCTTGGTTGCACAAAGAGTGCAGAAGGACGTACAGATTTCTGTATTGCCCATGGTGGTGGCCGGAGATGCAATCATGAAGGTTGTACCCGGGCTGCCAGAGGGAAATCTGGATTGTGCATCCGGCATGGTGGGGGCAAGAGATGCCAGAGAGAAAATTGCACCAAGAGTGCAGAAGGCCTATCAGGCCTTTGTATCTCACATGGTGGAGGGCGTCGATGCCAAGCTCCTGGATGTACAAAAGGGGCACAGGGGAGCACAATGTTTTGCAAAGCACATGGTGGGGGTAAACGGTGTACTGCACCAGGGTGCACCAAAGGTGCTGAGGGGAGCACCCCATATTGCAAGGGCCATGGAGGGGGGAAACGCTGTACATACCAGGGTGGTGGAGTATGCACTAAAAGTGTGCATGGAGGTACCAACTTCTGTGTGGCACATGGGGGTGGAAAGAGGTGTGCTGTACCAGGTTGCACAAAGAGTGCTAGAGGAAGGACTGATCATTGTGTCCGCCATGGGGGAGGCAAGAGATGCAAGTTTGAAGGCTGTGGAAAGAGTGCACAAGGCAGCACTGACTTTTGCAAAGCACATGGGGGAGGCAAGAGATGCTCTTGGGGCCATCCTGGTTCAGAATATGGCATCCAACAGGATGGTCCTTGCAATTCATTTGCAAGGGGGAAAACAGGTCTGTGTGCACTTCATAGTGGGCTAGTGCATGACAAGAGGGTTCATGGAGGCATCTCACTGGGATCTGTTGTTCAGGATCCTCATTCCAGTAAAACAGATGAACTAAAGCAGGCACTCGTTGACAAAAACATGGATATAGATATGATGAAAATAGGTAGTAGCCTAGGCACTGCAACCTGTTCTGACTTCGAACAGTTCGAAGCTGCAACTGCTCATGTCTCAGCCAAGGAAGGTGGTCACTTGCCAATGTCAGTTGCTGTTCCTGAAGGCAGGGTGCATGGCGGTAGCCTGATGGCAATGCTAACAGGGAGTTCTAGCAGTGGCAGAGGTCTAGTTAGCGATCTATCTGAACCAATCAAAGGTTACCCCATGCCCCAGAGTTGGATTTAAAGCTAGTTATCGTTTTCATTGTCATGGTCTCGGTAGTTAACAAATTTTATCAGCATGTTACATTATTACTCCATTCTACTTTAGGTTGTTGACGAATTGAGTTATTCTGTCATCCGTTGAAATTCTGTTGAGAGAATAACCAAATCGTTTGACAATCTGGGGGAGGGGAGATATCAAGGTAGGAAAGGAAAATTGTACTTTGATTAGGTAGTTGGTGATGTTCTTTTACCATTCTTCCTCCTCCTGTAAATATTACATCTGATGAAACGTTTAGCAGTTTGTGAATACAGGTTGCTACCTGTAATGTAAGGTCTGTCAGTGTGCCATGTATTCTATTTAATAATAAAACTTCACTTAGATTGTATTTGTTATAATAGTACTTATTTTGAATTCAATACATGGTTACCCTCTCGAGTTTGACTCCTATTTGACATGCCACCGGGCTGAGGTTGTTGTACCCATTTGGCATTTTTTGTACTGTTCACCATATACAGTCTCAAAATTGTGTTTTCTGTTTTTCCCCTTTACACGTTGCTTGTTTGGTTTGGTTTGAGAATGAATGTTTGGTAAAGGAAAGAAAATAAGTGGAAAGTGAGATTAATTTTTTAATACTTTGGTTTATGAAAAAAGACAAAAAAATGAAAGGATAGCCAGAAAAAGAGAGAAGTAAAAAAATGTGATAATTGTTTGGCGGTTTGGCATGAGAAAATAAAAGAAAGAGGAAAGGAAGAAACATTTTCATTAAAAATAAAAAAATACCCACTATGATCTAGTGATGGGAGATTTAAGTAATAGGTATGAGACCAGTGTTATTATTGTACATAAAATAGTAGTATTTATAAAATGACGAATATTCTTAAATAAAAAAAATATGACCAAGAGAATAAAAATAGAAAATAAATATTTTATTAAAATGATTAAAATGTTAATATTAATAAATAATAAAGAGAAGGAATGAAAAAAATCATTAAAAATCAAAGATAAAAATATTAGTAAATTATAAATATTTGAATAAAATATTTTTATTTATTTACAAAATGAATAATGTAAAGAATAACAATGATATTAATTGTTAAAGCAAAAAACAAATACTAGTTAAATGGGGTGCAATTAATTAACTGACATAGTGAGGGCATTATTATCATTTCAATGATTTTGTAGTTCATTGTTGTTTTCTTTAGATTTGGGAAGAATGGTTTTTTATACGGAACCCACAATTTGTTTTCTTTCTTGGAGCATCTTTAACGCATATTCTTAATAGAGTTCTTAAATCTATCAATTCTCCCACTAAAAAATAATGAGTTATTTATAACACCCCGTATACATCCGGTGTATTAACAGTTACTTAATCAGATTAACGTAGTAATTAATTTAAGTCAATTAAGTAAAAACAAAGGAAACGTTTTCGAAATCATATTTCTTGATTCATCATGTATGGTAAGTATTCAACTACCAAGTACCTATTACGAATGCCAAGACACCACAATAAGTCTTTTCGATCCAGATAACATAAAGAAAGACAGAAACATAAACCACGTATATCATTATGGGTATAAACTTATGTACATCATCAAAACCACCACTGTGGCTATACAAAATGATAGGCACCCAGTGCCATGATCTCACAGATCACATCCTTACAGGAGGGTACAATACGTATAGCGTCTATACATCACATCCATACAGGATCCAAAATATGTGTACACACACATATTCCCTTGCAGGGGTACAAAATACATCATAAACATAACGTAGTGAGCCACCATGCTCTCAAAACACTGTCAAGCAGCTACATAGAGTCTGTCCCTACTGGGGCCTTCAGCCCTGGGACCCATCATCTCTACCAGATGCATCACCTGCAAAATAAACACCCACACACGGGTGAGAAACAATCTCAGTAAGCTCAGGGTTCTTGGAGGTTTCTCCTCCTCTCTGGCTCACTTCCATGATAACATATCATCAAAGGCATTACAACCCAGCCCTCCTGGCCCTCACAACAACACATAGCATCCTCTAGCTCTAATGTGTATCTGCGAAACTATGCCTCCAAATATGCATCATCATCAGCATCAGGAGTCTGCGGTACTATGCCCGCAAAGATGCATCATCATCAACATCAGGACTCTCAGTCCCCAGTGTGAGGCCGGAACTCACACCCGTGTCATCCTATCGGGAACTACCCCTTTACGCATGGATGCACGTATATGGCACCTCTGAGAATAGGCTTCAACCGCGACGAGACCATCTATCTCTGGTCTTAAGAGATCATACACCCTTTACGTGAGCAAATCGACTAGGAGTTGCGCTCTACTCCTAGGGAGGTCCATATCTATCTAACTGGCCAGAAGATCTATCCGAAAGGCAAGAATACACAAAGCACAGAAACAAGCATACATATTATCATGAGGAAAGCGGTAACATCCAATTCAATGCATATGAATCATGTATGCAACCATCACTCCCTCGGAGTGTGGTGGAACTCAAGCAGTGGGAAACACTCCCAAGAACCACGAACTTACCTAACAAAGTCGTGCTCTACTGTTAAATCTCTGAACTGTGGTCTCCGCCACTGACACCCTCGATGTCACGTCCTATACAAAGGCACACAAGCATGAATCAACAATCATCCTATCCGTACAAGACATTTGATTATACAAAAACACACGAAAAATAGAATCTTCTGCATAAAATTATGCAGATTTTGTACCCACTTAGAAAAATCATAAATCCCTGTAGGAAGCTCCTAAAATCAAAGGAATTTCGAGGCATTTATATTTATCTCTCATCTTTCAAAAAAGACTGATTTCATCCAATTTCATAAACCACAGTCTCTGTAACAATTAAAATACCAGAACTGTCACGCACTATAACAGTGCTGACAGCAGCATATCAGTCCAACCAGCCATTTTCAAACACCTGCCTACACTAGGATACTCATCCAAATGACCTGCGCTTTTACAGGTATAAATTACACCTACATATCTTTCTATAGCCACTGGGATCACTCAATTTGGATCATCCTAGACTGAGATAAAATTTCTGCAAGATTGCCCTCTGCACCAATAAAATCTGCTAAAAATAGAGTATAACATCCTATTATAACTCTGCACAATAAATTCTAGGAACCTCCAAAAATAGCCCGAAAATTCTAGAACCTACTTAAATCTCTTAGCTTTCAAATGGCACCGATTTTAGAACATTTGGATACCGATAGCTCCTGTTATGCACGAAACATCAGGGCTGATCAGATTGGTGTTCTTTGCTGTCATGAACCTGCATGTATGTTTCATGCATGGAACACCATTTCGACCTTAAATCAACTTCTACACACTCTAAATCATACTTTAAAACTGTCTCACCCTCCCAATACTCAACATTTATCAATCTCACTCCAAACCCTAACCCTAACCTTAAGAATCAAGGAGAAATAAGAGGAGATTACCAACCTTAGAGTTCAATTGATCAAAATGGAAGGTGGACCAGCTCTCTATAGCTTCCAATTTCGGCCCAGCTGCTCCAAACGAAGTGGGCAGCTCCTAGCTCCACTATTTTCCTCAATTCGTTCACAACTGAACTCAACAACACAAAAGCACAAGGAAAAGAGCTTTCTCTCTTGCTTGATTAGAGTTTTCAGCCACCAACAAGTAGAAGTGGAGAGAAGATGAGCTTGGGTGTGAAGGAGGGAGATGGAAATGTAGGAAGAAGAAGAAGAAAATGAGAGAAATGGTGGCCAACCCTTTTTAACATGAGGCGGGGGTGCATTCAGCAATTCACTTATTCACACCCTTAATGTCTTTCCTTTCATTAATCCTTTTAATTTTGTAAATATTATCCAAATTACATTAATTATAATTAGTGATATTACATTGTCTACCTTCCAAAATGAAAAACTCGTTCTCATAGAAGATAAAAAGAATATTTTTACTACATCTCAAAGACAGTTGATAAACTAGGGAAAATAATAAGCATCGAGACTTCTGCTTCTATGGTTTGTTGTTGAATATGCGTTGAGATCCATCTAGATCCTCCATCCTTCGAGGAAAAGGAGAAGGGAACATGCATGAGGGTGAGAGAGAAAAATATTTAAAAGGAGTTTGTCTTAATTGTATTATTCTCTGACTTCTTTCATCCATAAAATTAACCCTAACCCATCAATTCATCGAATGTGCTTGTGGTGTTGCATGTAGTCACCGCCACCTCATTTCATTTCCTAGAGGTTTCTAATCCTCTGGTTTTTCTTGTAATCCACCAAAAAAATAAATTATAAATTTCTAACTACAAAGACACGGACGCTTCCATTCGGCCAGCATGCATAACATGGGTTACAGACAAAGTTGCTGCTTTAGTGCTTTTTAATTCTGTGTAGACGACATTTTTTTATTTATAAATATTTTCAATTAAAATTAAATTTGAAGTGATCACTGTTTAATTTTTTATATTAAAAATAAATTTAATATAATTTTCTCACCCCAATACACAAATATATATTTTAAACTTTTAATTAAACACATTTTAATTTTTTTATCTCTAATCAATGATAAAGTTAAAAATTATTTTTATAAACTAAATAGTTGCGTTGGAACTTCTTAGAAAAGTGACTTTGGGTACTTTTTAACTGAATTTTTATCTCCTAAAAAACCTGATTTTTTAAATAAAAAAATAAAGTAAAAAAATGAGAAAAAATGAAATTATATTTATTTCAATGTACTGTACCTTAATTAAAATTAGATGTTTTTTAATTAATACTTTACTAATTAAGAATTATGCAGCAGCAAAGTCCATTTTAGTCCTTGTGCCGGTCACATCGTTTTAAGACCCGACACGGCGACACATACACACTTTGTCTTCTTCTGACCAAGACCATCTAACCTCTTCCTCCGACCACCGTTCTTCTGATTGACCTTAGTCCATGGGCAACTGCAGCAGCGGCGGCGGGATCGGCAGAACCACCTACTCCGAGGACCATCCCCGCCGCAACGGAATCAGCGTCCTCCCTCCGAACTCGAACCCTTCAGCCCCACCAGCGACCTCCTCGCTGGGCCGCGTGCATTTACATATTCGGGCGCCACGGGCGGGAGCTGGGGCGCGGGCAGTTCGGCGTGACGTACGTGGTTACCCACAAGGCCACGAAGGAGCAGTTCGCGTGCTAGTCAATCGCCATGCGGAAGCTGGTGAACCGCGACAACATTGACGACATCCGGCGCAGGGGGCAGATCATGCACCACCTCACCGGCCACCGCAACATCGTCGAGCTCAAGGGCGCCTACGAGGACCGCCACTCCGTCATGGAGCTCTGCGCCGGCGGTGAGCTCTTCGACCGCATCATCACCAAGGGCCACTACTCCGAGCGCGCCGCCGCTAACTCCTGCCGCCAGATCGTCTCCGTCGTCCATAACTGCCAGTCCATGGGAGTCATGCATAGGGACTTGAAGCCCGAGAATTTCTTGTTGCTCAACCAGAACGATGATTCACCCCTCAAGGCCACGGATTTTGGTCTCTCCGTCTTTTTTAAGCCAGGTTAGTTAAATGATATGTGCGCATTTCAATCCAAATCTAACATATAAAAGCAAAATAAAGGTTTTTATCCTTTGGTAAAATTATTTTTGCCGCAAAAATAATTTTACACCCGAAAACCAAACATGCACACTTGCGGTGGTTGATCAACTGTTGAACTAGTACTTGGAGGAAGCATTTACCAATTCAGTTCAAAACATAGAGTTATTTATTTTATATTTTTTTAAGTGTTTATTGAGAAGTTTATCAAGGGTTTTTCCACCATTAGGGGCAATTTTTTTTTATTTTTAACTTGCAGTCAGAAATCCTAAATGTAATTACAACTTTAAAGTCATAACTACGTTTACAACTTCTAAGCTATGTTTTTTTTTTTTGTTTTTTTTTTTCATTTTATTCACCATAAACGAGCTCTACCATAAAAAAACCAAAAAAAATAAAACATAGTTTAGAAGTCGTTACGACTTCTGAAAATGCAAATTAAAAAAAAAAAAACTGTAAAAAAAAAAAAAGAGTCGTGCCACCAAACGGTAGTTTTTTTAAAAATTACCTCCACTTGGTAATTAAAAAAAAAAAAATTTGCCCCCTAATGGTGAAAAAACCTTTAACAAGTGACAGGGTTGTTGGCATTAGGTGACTTGGGGAGTTGGGCTTTTACTTTTGTGAACAGGAGATGTGTTTAGAGACCTTGTTGGGAGTGCTTACTATGTTGCTCCTGAGGTGCTGAGAAGAAGTTATGAGCCTGAAGCTGATATTTGGAGTGCAGGAGTTATATTGTACATTCTGCTTTCTGGTGTTCCACCTCTTTGGGCAGGTAGAACTCCTTCCTTTTTAACTTGTAAATATTTAGAGCCTCAATTTTATTTTTTAATGTTTTCAGAACAATCTATATATTCTATTTATGTTTTGTTTTGAAATTTATGTGTTTTAATAATTATGTTAATCTACCTGTACTTTCAATTTTTAAATATTGTCATACAACATACCTGTATCTGTATCACATGCTGTTACTGTACCCATATCAATGCAACATAGTTGATGAGAATTGAGATATATCTTGCATGGAATTTATGATGTTAATAGTTGTAACTTGTAAACTTGTTTATTGGTGTTATGAATTAACTATCCAGAAAGCTTAGGTTGTTAGGTGAAGGCAAGGGGATGGCTTTTATCCATGTATAACGTCTAATATCTATCACAACTAGTTGAACCTTCTGCTTTGTTTTGAGCTGCAATAGGATCATGTTGGTGGTTTACTGTGGAAGTTTTCTTTTCTAGTACCTTGATATATACAGTCTTGAACCTTTCCAATGTTTTTCACTTTGTTTTTTAATCTTTTATGTGAAGAAAATGAACAGGGTATCTTTGATGCTATTCTTCGTGGACATATTGATTTCGCATCGGATCCTTGGCCTTCCATATCAAGTAGTGCCAAAGATCTGGTCAAGAAGATGCTACGAGCTGGCCCTAAAGAACGGCTTCCAGCAGTTGAAGTACTCAGTAAGTTAAATTCTACTCGTGAACATAAATTTTTTCATTTTTATGCCAAACGTAATTTATATTTTATTTTAATCATGCTGACAATGAGGAAAAGAGTCTGCCATAGTTTGACCTCCTAGAGAGGTTCTGAACCTGTAGGATGGATTACACTATGATTCAGGGAGGCCGAGATAACAGATAAGAAATAGGATACGAATATTCAAAATAGTTGTCATTTGATAGATCTGTGACATTGTTAAGGACATTGAAATAGTGTGATTCATTCAGTAAAATGAAAGAGAATGAAAAATAATTGTCACATCTAAAACACTTCAACCCCTTCCCAAGAAAAAAAGAAGAAATGAAATGTAGGTCAAGACCCAACTATTCTTTCTACAAATTCCTGAACGTATGATTTTCTTCTTGCCTCATGTATAATGTGCTCTTGTTTTGTAACTCAATACACCTCTTTGATATATGATAACTATGCACTTAAAAGAGTAGTACGCAGGAGTTTACTCTGATTAATTTTTTAGTTTCCAAGTGATTGCCACTTCTTCTCAAGCACTAAGCCATCATAAGAACATTTATAGTATATCTCTCTTGGCAATTTACTTATTTGAATTAGTCAGTCCTAACAATACAATATGTTATATATGGTGCAGATCATCCCTGGATGAGAGTGGATGGAGATGCATCTGATAAGCCTCTCGATATTGCTGTTTTAACCAGAATGAAACATTTCCGGGCAACGAACAAGCTAAAAAAAGTAGCTCTGGAGGTAAATTATCTTTTATTATCATTTTTTTTTTCTCATCATAAACAACATAATTAAGCTTTGGGTAAAATATCTGCAAACTGCAGTATATAAATGAATAAATATGGAGAAGGCATTCATGACTGACTAGATCAAAGGATAGATGCTTTTGCTTTTGTTAAACTAATACTTTGGATGCTAGTGAATCTGTCTCCTCATTTGCCAATATAACCCTTCTCATGTGTTAGTAATGACAATCGGAATTCTAAAGAGATAATCACACGCACACATGCTAGCAACTATTTAAAGAGTTTCAGCAAGTGGCCTACGTCCTTGGGAGTAGAGCAGCTGTTTCTTTTCTTATTAATCAATAAAAGTATTACTTCTGCATCCCCAAACCCTGGCTAAACGACTTATGAAAAGTATTTTATTAATTTATTTTATTACAGGTTATTGCGGAAAACCTTTCTGAAGAAGAAATTATTGACTTGAAGGAAATGTTCAAATCCATGGACACAGATAACAGTGGAACAATCACATTTGAAGAGTTGAAAGCTGGTCTCCCAAAATTGGGTAGTAAACTTTCTGAATCTGAAGTTAGGAAGTTGATGGAAGCAGTAAGATTATTGTTTTCTTTTTTGGTTGTATTTTTTCCTAGTGGTTCTTCTAAAATACGTACTCTCATTTGTTGATAGTGCCTAGTCTCTCCCAGCCGGGTCTAATTTTAGCCTAACGTATAAATACCTTTCCTTGCCTTGTACTCTATTTTTATCTCTCTCTCCAACAAACTTGCATGCACTTCCCCAACCCCATGATCAGGTGCAATGCACCTTTTGCCTCTCATTACATACACCTTAGTGATCTTGGGCTGTGGGGCCACATCACTCAACTACTGGAGCTTGGCTCCCCATAGCTAAGTTTATGTGTGTAAAATACCGTTAAACTCATTCTGTCTTGTTTATAAGTATCTGTATCCAAAACCGAGGTTTGCACTTATGATGAACTTGATGCTAAAATAATGGAGCTTTGCTTCCCATAGCTAAGTATCTCTCTGAGCCCTTGTATATGCCATATACACAATTTAATTCTTTCTTTGCAATCTCATCTCCTGTCTTGTTGATAATCATTAGCATCCAAGCCTTGCTTTGCACTTATAAAGAACTTGATGCTTTATGTATCAATGTGCTGTGTAACAATTGCGGATAAAGGAGATGCCAAGATGGATAGTATCCTTATGGCTACATGATATTGTGATTACTAGGTTGCCCCTTCACTTAATTTTAATTATGTTTTTTCATAAACTATATGATGGAAATTATTTGGTTCTCAGGCTGATGTAGATGGAAACGGAACCATTGATTGCACATGAATAGAATGGAAAGAGAGGATCACTTATGTAAAGCCTTTGAATATTTTGACAATGATAAGAGCGGGTAATCTCATTTATTTGTCATTCATAATTTATAGTTTAGCAACATTATCATCTCATTGATTTTTGTGTTGGTTTTCTTCTTGTTGCTTCCGTTTAGGGACATCACAATGGAAGAGTTGGAATCTGCCCTTAAGAAATATAATATGGGTGATGAGAAAACAATAAAGGAGATCGTTGCTGAAGTTGATACAGACAATGTAGTTACTTTCCTTTTACCTTTTATTTTTCATTCCTTTATATCTCTCTATTTTTATTTTTTTAACATAGTCTCATGTAACATTAATGCCATTTTAGAAAATGCTGTAACTATATTGTTGGGTAATGCTGCTTTATTGTTTCGTAAAGTAAATAGAGCATGGTCCTGTTTAGACAAACGTTTCTATAAGCACGTATAGGAGAAGAAACAAGGTTAAATGAATTGAAGTTAAAATCAACTTATGCACTTAATTTTTATAAAAGTTATTTTCATTTAACTTCTCAAAAAATTAAGGTACATAAAATTGATTTTAGCTTGAGAAGAAATTTATTGTATTTTATCTTGTTACTTTCTTCTCTTGGAAGTGTTTAAGGAGAAATTTATCTAAACAGGATCAGTCTAGAACTTTACGTGTCCTTTTTTTTTTTACCAGATAAGCTGTATCGTCTCGTGGGGTCGCATCCTAGTTCTCATTGTTGGTTATCCTAGTGCCAAGTTGTAGATGTTTGTAGTGTTGTTTAATTATACTTTACAATATTAATTATCAATTTTCTTGCAGGATGGAAGAATTAACTATGATGATTGATGAGTTTGTAGCCATGATGAGGAAAGGCAACCCAGACATAACTCACATAACCCACAGACGTCGCAAATAACCTCTGCATTGTTATTATTTTCTTCATAATAACAAAATAATTGTAATAAAAGCCTAGAGGCTAAATAGAATTAACTAATGGTATATTAATTGACTACACATTCAATAGATAATTTAATCTACTAATTGTCATCCAATAATTTATTGACTTGGTTAAGCTCGTTTCTCATTTTTTGTTTCTTTGTATATATTGTTGAATGTGGAGCTCGATTAGTCGGAGCTGTCCGGCCACCAGGATAAATTGCAGAACTTGCAAATTAGCTTAATTTGTTTTTACTTATTTTTTATACTTTCGTGGAATCATATGTCGATATATTATTAAAATTATTTTAATAAAATAACGTTTATACTCTTATGCTGAAGTCAAGGTCATTGGGATTGAAAGAGATGGGGCTTTTTCCATTTTGTCTTTTTTTAGTTTATAAACAATGATTTTCTCTCTCACAAATCTTACTTAATAAACAGTTATGACTTATCCATATCAATGGATGGGCATGGAAGATCATAAATGCATCTTTTAGAAATGAGAAGGTACATGGCAGAGTTTTTTTTTCAAGTTTTAAATTAAATTTATTTTCATTTTCAAATATATATTTTACTAAAGGCCAAAAAATATATTTTTATATCATATTATTAATTTTATAGTAAATTTTAATGTTTTTATTTTTCAAATGAAAATTCAAAAACAACTTACTTTACCTTTAATTTATTTTAATTAAAATTAAATTTACAAAGACCAACCTTTTGGTGCGTCCCACTCCTGAAGAAGGTATAGACTACGGCCTTTTCCTCATTTGGGGGTATTTTTTTTCGTTATTTATCAAACGAAGGTAGTCAACAAGAAATTACCATTTGGGTGTAAGTCGTGCCATGTGGCACGACTTCTATTTATATTTGCAAAAAAAATAAATTGGCCGCTAAAATTTGGTTGCTAACTTCGGTCGCTGTTTAAATCACTAACATTTTTTGCGACAGAATATTATGGTCGCAGAATCACAATATTCTGTAGCAAAAAGTGTTAGTTACTGAAATAACGACCAAAATTAGCAACCAATATTTTTTTTCAAAAAAAAAATAACAGTCATGTCACGTGACATGACTTACCCCCAAATAGTAATTTTTTTGTTAACTACCCCCATTTGGTAAATAAAAAAAAACCGCCCCCAATGGAGAAAAAAACTATAGGCTACAGACACCGTTTTCATTTTACTTGCAACCCGTTTGATTTATAATTTAATAAAATTAATTTTAAATCCATAAATATAATTTAAATAGTCTTAGTCATAAATTTGATATTGTTTTTTTACTGAAATTTTATATTAAATTAATATGTAGGAAAAGCGGATTCTAAAAGCTTTTCAAATTTCTTAAAAAAAAAAGTTTTTCAAATAGATTACTATATTTGAACATTTTTAGTTTTTGTGTCTGATGAGTGATGAACTGTGAAGTACCAAATATTAGCATCTTTAATAATAGAATCACTTTGTGGTTTTAGAGATCGTGGAAAGCTATTATATTTCAACATATGTAAAAGTTATTATCGGAATGAATGACGAAAAAGAGTAATTTCATTTGGAGAATGTTTGCATAGAGTATAGAGTATTTTAAAATTTTTGAAAATTCAAAATTCAGGGAAATTAAAATACATAAATTAAAATTTTTTTATTTTCAAAATTTTGTGTTTGAATAAAGAAATTAAATTTATTCATTTTTTAAATTTTGAACCTTATGCATGAATAGACGTTTGAGGTGGGTATTACGAAAGTAATGGATGTTGAAGTACTCATCGGTAATGGTGACAGAGCAAATAGTGGTACGGTTAGAGTTTCTATAGAATAAGAGAATTTCAATTTCTCACCTTTTAGAAGGAAATTTAAATTCCACAAATTTTAGTTGTTTAAAATTCTATTTTAAAATTTTAAAAATTTAAATTCTTCATATAAAAATATCCAAATAATGAATTTTAAATTCCATGATAAATTACTTTCTCTAATTAAAATTCTCTATCCAAACACACTCTTGGAGTTTATCAAGTCGGGATGATTTTTGAATTAATATTTAAACAAGGATAAGCTGTAAATATTTGTATGATTTATGGTAATGAAATATTAAAAAATTAACGACTTTGGCCTCTTCTTTTTTTACTGAATTGTAAATACTGAATGAATTTATTTTTTTATTTTTTATACGAAATTATAATTTTTTTTATGACTTTAAAGTTCTTCTAATTTTTTTATTTTTAAATTAATTTTTAACAATTTTAAAGTCATTTTAATTTCTACCTGTTTTTGTTTCAATGTTTTTAATATTTTTTTTACTAGTATTAACAAATAATATTAACTTAAAATTTATAAAATAATATTAAATTATTTTTATTTAGCTTTTAAATTTATCATTAAGTAAACTAATAATTTTGTACAATATTATTAATTAGTTTTATTTGATAAAATTATTTTAATATCAATATCAGAAAATAATTTAGTAATAAAAATAGTTGTTAAAATAAAACAACATAATACATTAATATAAAATGAACAATACAAATTAAACACAAACATAAAATTAAAAAGTAAAAATAACATTAGCTGTCAACTTAATTATATGGACAATTATTATAATTATATCTTTTAGTTTTACACAATAAACATTTCTTATGTCTATTTGAAATTGATTCATCAATCTCATGAATCTCATTATGCATATGACTAGTATGAACATTTACTACCATTATGTCCTTCAAAATAATTTGTTGTGAGATATCATCTCACTATCAATATATTTTTAAAAAAAATATGTGTAGTAATTTTTTATTTTTATTAAAATTTAAGTATTTTTTTTACATTATTTTTTCTAATTTAAAAATAATAATAATCCTTAAGATTAGTAACAAAAATATAAAAAAAATTAAATAAAATAATATAAAATATAAAAAATAAATAAAACAATATACAAAAATATTAAATAAAACAATATATATAAGTATAATTAAAACTAATTTAGAGTCTATTTAAAATTAATTTAATTTTTAAAATTTTTAGTATAACTTTAAGGTTGTTAAATGTTTTACAATTTCAAATAAATAATTAAAAAATTAAAATCAATTTGAAATCGTTAATTTTTTACGATTTCATAATAAAAAATTATAAAAATCCTTATAACTTACTCCTGTTTTATATTAATTCAAAATTTACTTTCATTTAATAAATTTTAAATGAAATTACCCTTTTGTTCATTGGTCATATTATCCTGAATGGAATGGCATAAGTTTATTTTCTCTCAGAGAGAAAAAAAAACCGTGGAAAGCTACGCCAGGCTGTCATCCCCTCCCCGCGACAAGGCTACTGTTAAAGTAAACACATATAAAATGGGAAGTACTGTGCAGTGTCATCATGCCGCATCTCATTCAAATTCCACGGATAGTGTGCTTCATGATGCAGTTAGGCTTAGGCAGTAAATTAAAAAAAATTAATTTATGTTGAGATGAATATGCTCTTAATAATTGTTTTTGAAGAGTAATTGATGTAGTGCTGATTGAGAAAAATACAAAAAGAAAAACATATTAGATTCCAGTAAAAAAATATTAGGTAGTTTGGACAAGTAAATCATATTATTTTTAGTCTAATAAAGAAGAAGAGAGGAAAGTCAAGAGAAACGTTGGAGGATTTTGTCACAATAGATCTCAAGATAAATAATATTTTTAAAATTTTCATATTTAGTGGAACTTATTGACATAATGTGATTTATATAACTGACATTGTTTACTTGGATAAGATTTTGTTATTGTACCTTAATTAAGAATGTTAGTTAATTTTATTTAATTTTTCAATTTTATTAAAAAACATATATTTTTATTTTTTTTATGTTAATCGATGAAATACCTTGATTTTATGGAAACATATGGAAGAAAATACTCTTTCACTATTAAGAAGATCCTGTAGTTGATATTACGAGAATAAAAATGTCATTGAAAATAAAATCTAAATTAAAGAAAATATGTTTTGAGAATAATTTTATTAAATAAGATGAAATTAATTAAAATTTATTTATATTTTAGACTATTGTATATTTTCTTATATCCGAATCTAGAAAGAATTAGAAGAAATGCTAACAAACGACAATAAGTCAATAACCTGATGAAGAAGGGAAAGCCATATCCAATCCCTGATGAGATAAAAATGACAAAAAAAAAAAATTACATGATGAAAAAATAACATGTGATCAACAATGACCGCAAGGTTTGGATCAACCTTTAAATATTAGATTGAAATGGAATAATGTTATTTTACTAAGACAATAATCCAATCTTTCACGTAAACTCTTTAGATTTTAGAAAAATAAGTCGACAATTCTACGTGGAAAATCTGTGTTTCATTTTTTTTATTAACGACAATCAAATATTATGAGCAGCATATCTAGTGGATTGGAAAAACTTGTGATATCTAACAACAAAAAAAAACTCATTAAAAATATTTTATTTTATATTTTAAAACTCATTAAAAATATTTTATTTTATATTTTAAAACGCAGTTAAGAAATGTTAGTGAATTTCATTTGTTAAATCCTGGTTGATCCTTGTATGGAATAAATAAATTATATTAGGAGTTATTTTGTACCGGTAGCATTATGAACAAAAAAAATTATACATGGACTCTGTAATGTCAAAGGGAGAAAAAACTGAGTTTATGGTGGACCTAATAAAATAATCAAACACGTTCTACATTCGAGGTAATTTCGCGGTCCCAATATACAACAGTTGGAGTCGATTTTCTGTTTTTTTCCTTTCCAAAAACGAGCGCAACGACAACACTCTCTCTAAACCAAAACCGCTTGCTCTCTTTTCTTCTGGCTTCGCTATGAGCTCAGATGCGAGTAGAGAACGAGGTGCATCAACCGTGGTACGTTTTCTCTTCTTCTCCATCGCCACCTTTTTTTTCCCCACAATTCGAACCCTAACTTAATCACAAATTGGATTATAAACGTTTTTTCCAATGCTTCTGGAACTTTCTGCGCTCGTTTTTCGTCTTTTCAGATTCGATTTCCGTAGCATCGATCCAATCCTAACGAATGAATGTGTGATATTGTAATTATTGAATAAGCACCGCTTTTGTCTTAAAAAAAGAATGTGCGAAGTGAAAATGAGATCCGTTGTCTCAAATTTGATCGTCAATGTAATTATGTAAACGTGGATCACTGGCATGGAGGCGATCGCATACAGCATATAATGTATTTTGCATCAGAAACCGAGAAAGAAATGCGAGTTATTGTGTGGAGAGTGTGGTGAACATATGCTATGTTGGTAGAAGCTTAGGAAATTAAGCTGGAACTGTTCCTAAACATAAACCTCTATAGTCTATTAGTATCATATGTTATATACTGGTAGAAGCTTTTTATGCTATAATATTTGTGTTCTTCTGCACCTCTTTTGTCTTTTATTATCAAATGGCAAATGTGCAACTCACAGGAGTAGTATGCCTGTGCAGACGAAAAGGAAATAGGAAAAAAAACATTGAATACCTACATAATCTATTCTTTTGCTCATTGCTTTCCTTTTTAATCTAAAGTTTATTTTATTGAACTCGAAGACCTTATTTACGTGTATAATATATGTTTTTTTCTTTATTAACAGGTGGAACTGAAATTTCAATATAGAGCACTTTTGTTTTTGGCATACCAGAGTTTAGGCTTTATGTTTGGTGACTTGACCTTATCCCCTCTCTATGTCTATCAAAGTATATTTTCTGGAAGACTGAAAAAGGTCCAAAATGAGGATGCAATATTTGGCGCATTTTCTTTGATCTTTTGGACTCTCTCAATTATTTCTTTGTTGAAGTATGCCATTATCATGTTAAGTGCAGATGATAATGGTGAAGGTAAGGGCTATTTTTCTTTATTATTCTGTAAAATTAGGTCCTTTAATTTTTTTTTCTTGTTAATACATTCAACTTTTACAGGGGGAATCGTTGCTTTGTATTCACACCTTTGCAGAAATGCAAAATTTTGTTTGCTTCCTAATCATCAAGCTTCTGATGAGGAGCTTTCTACATATCACAAACCTGGTTCCTCAAATAGAAACATACCACCCTCGCCTTTGAAAAGATTCATTGAGAAACACAAGAGTACAAAAACGGTTTTGCTTATTTTTGTTTTACTGGGTGCTTGCATGGTAATTTGTGTTGGTGCACTCATGCCTGCCATTTCAGGTTAGGGAACATTTTTTTCTCCTCACAAATATGTTAGTGTGTGTGGTGGAACAACTTATCTGATTGATGTCTTACCATTATATTAGCTCTATTTGTACCTCTTCTGATAAGAATTCTATATTGCAGTTCGTGCATCCATTGAAGGCATGAAAATTGAAGCAAAGATTACAAATAAAAGTAAGTGGAAAAATGCTAATCTTCCACCAAATAATATCTAATACTCAATGCTTAAATAATCTAAATTAATTACCCCCTAGAATTGGCCTAGTAGTTGTGGGGGGGGGGGGGGGGTAGGTAGTCTGCACAAGCTCCTAGGTTCAAACCTTGTTGCCGTCATTGTACTTTGTACACCCAAAAAAAAAATCTAAATGAATTAAAATAATCAACTAATAATTTAATACAGACTATATAGAAAGAAGGTGATTTAGGGTGTAAGATTAAATCATGTAATGTAACTCCAGAAAATGTGATTGTTAATTTACGATGACTTTTATTAAGGTTCTTAACCTAGATAACTTCCCTTGTTTTACCCCAAGCTCATTATATTGTGTGAGGGTTAATTAAAAAATAATGGTCTCTTGATTAGGTTCTGCATATTGTTGAGCACTATTTATGTATAACATGATTAAGCATTTTCAGAAAAAAAAAATGAATTAAGCTTGCTTTTCATCGTTCTTCAGCATAAGCAACATGACTTGGGAACAACAAATCTTGACTATGTAATCATACATGGATGCTCAAGATTGGTTTTATTCAGTTTTAATCTTGACCATTCATATATGGTTGTATCTTCAAATCTTGTATGAGTATGATAAAGATTTGTTCTCATGTTAACAATTGAAAACAATTCTCACATGATATGCTTGCTATGTGGTACTGGTCCTATATTTCTTCCTTGGAAAATATTATGCAATTTTGCTAGCTAAACTTACACATATATCATTTCACAGGTATGGTGTCTCTTATTTCTTGTGTTTTACTGATTGGACTCTTTGTTATGCAACACCGTGGCTCCTACAAGGTTGCATTTGTGTTTCCCCCCATAATCATCCTATGGTTACTGACTATTTTCATGATTGGTATTTACAATGTCATCAAGTGGAATCCAAGAGTATATCAGGCTCTTTCTCCATACTATATATACAAGTTCTTTAGGCTTACAGGAAAAGATGGTTGGACTAATCTTGGAGGAGTATTTCTGTGTGTTACAGGTCTGCATCTCTTTTAAAATTCAAGTTCTGTTTAAGCCTTATTGTTGCCAAATTCATTCTTTTTATATTGTCTCCAGGAACTGAAGCTATGTTTGCAGACCTTGGGTACTACAGACAAACACCTGTTAGGGTATGTGTGGTCAATAATTATTAGGTTGGATTTCGACTTCATGGTTAACTGGCAATGTTCTGTTCATGACTGACCCTCCAAATAGATACCAAGAATGATTAATGTTATTTTACTGCAGGTTTCTGTAAGGGTGATAGTAATTTCCTTTAGTCAGTAATAGAATGTGTACTTAGTTGTAATATACTTTTCAGATTTTGACATGCTAGATTGCCTATTATATGCTATGAAAGAACTGAACTTCAGATGGAAAGTTACCACAAAGAAGGAATGATACATACTAATTTGTATTACACACATATATATTAGTATCATAAAAGTCAAACCTTTGTTTATAATGAATTAATGACGCACATGCATAAC
Organism: Glycine latifolia; assembly: GCA_013407115.1. Lineage (NCBI taxonomy): Eukaryota > Viridiplantae > Streptophyta > Magnoliopsida > Fabales > Fabaceae > Glycine > Glycine latifolia. The sequence goes on from CM023942.1 coordinate 34,309,720, forward strand.
AAGTGAAGGGGTATAGGATTTGTTAGGCTGTAGGTCAATGACATTTAGAAAGTTATTCTTGATTTGTTATCAAGAACTCTAGCTAAAATGGAATATGTGAAATCGAACTTTGAGTTGATTTACCTGTTTGGTAATGTATTTCACATAATTTACCTTCACCAGTGGTCCTTGACATAATAAATTGAGAACTTAATAGTGATTCTTCATTTTAAACAGAATGATAAAACTTTTAGATATATTTTGTTTTCCACATTTAGATATATTTTGTTTTTTAAAGTGATCTTTGTAACTGTTGTGTATCCTTGTTACCATGCAGGCTGCATTTTGTTGTGTCATTTACCCATGCCTAGTTCTTCAATACATGGGGCAGGCTGCTTTTCTTTCAAAGAATTTATCTGCAGTGCCTATAAGCTTTTATGCTTCTATTCCAGGTCAGTTAATGTAAATGCTAAGAATAATAGATGTCTGATAGGCCTTCTTGTACAATTCTAGAAAAACATGGATTGAAGTTATCTGCATTCAGAAGAATTTGATTATTTTAGATGTCTGTGGACTTTCTAAGTACTAGTATATTGAACTGGTGATAATTTGGGGTTCTTTGAATGGTCAAATATTTTATTTCCTAGTAATATATGAAATTTGAAGTATTATCTTTTTATTCCCTGTATCCCAAATTGTTCATTATGAACTGATGCCAGCACTGACAACTTGACCAGTATTGGATACAAGTTCTGGCAATGCTTGGCTATATTATGTAGGACAGTTTTGATAGATAACTTTAACCTTTGAGATTTACTAATCTAGCAGAGAAATATTTTAGCGCTGAATTCTATTTGGGGTGGATGTATTACTGTGCTTCTTTCTTCATAGCATGTTTTTAATGAACCCAAACCTTTTCTTATGTTATAGAAAGTTAAGTTGGTTTCACTTACATATTAATTATTATAATTGTATTATGATTTTCCCGTTTTGAAAAAAGTGATATCTATCATGTCTTGCTCAAGGTGGTCTATAGATTAGACTGTGTGTAAAAGAAATCTGAAGAGAGATATTTGAGAGAAAATGAAAAACTGATAAAAGGGATTTCATTAGCCAGGTTATTCTGAGATTACAGATATGTATTTATAGACAGATTTCTAACAAACCTCTAACTGCCTAACTACCTTCTAACTGTCTAACTGACTTGTAACTGTCTAAATAACATGTAACAGACATTTAACCACTATACTTAAATCTAACTGAGACAACTGCACTTGAATAACTGCAGGTCTGTGTATTGCTCTAACAGTGTAACACTATCTTTTTCAAACTGAAACCCAGCCTCTAACTAGAATGTAACTGATCTTAGGAAAAAGTGTCAGCAATTGCAACAATTAAGTAATGTCACTTTTATTATATAGGATGTAAGTTTCCTCGTGAACTTGAGATAAAAACTGGAGAATTTTTCTATATTTTGGACAGAAAAAATTAAACTTCGAATACTGTACTATTTTCATTGTATCAAAGACATTGCCAATGGGTTTAGCTTAACACTAGTCGATAATTTTTGAGCTAAAACCTCCAATGGGTTAGTTGTCGTTATTTTTCTTCCGTGTGTTTTTGCACTCTTTTATCATTTTTTCCCCATAAAAGGAACCACTCAGACAATCCCTGTATCTGGTTTTCTTAACTTTTCATGCTGGTGTGCTGTGTACTATATATATGCCTTCATTGGAATAACATCACCTTTTACTTTTAGCATTTGGATCACATTATGCAAGAAACTTACTTTAATGGTAAATGAAGTAAAATAGTTGAGCTGGTAATAATGTACTGCCATATGTTTTTGATGAGAAAGCGGTAATTGTTTTTGAGTCTCCGTAATTTATTTCAGAATGTTTTTGTCATTTTGTAGATATTCTATTTTGGCCAGTATTTGTGGTGGCTGCTTTGGTAGTAATAGTTGCAAGTCAGGCTGTCATCGCTTCAACATTCTCAATTGTCCAACAATGCCATGCATTTGAATGTTTCCCTCGGGTTAAGGCAGTACATTCCAGAAGGTGGATCCCTGGTCAGACATATATACCAGAGATAAACTGGATTCTTATGATAATCAGCTTGGTTGTGACAGTTGGTTTAGGAGACATGAGCAATATAGGATACGCTTATGGTAAGTTGATAGAACACCAGTTGGTAGATTGGAGAATAGTAATATTAGATCACAAAATACACAATACAGTGAAGTTTTCTGTTCCAGAGTCATAGACTCCTACAGAGATGATTTCTGTCCAAATTACCAGAAAACAGAACACACGATTCCCCTAATGCACACATATTTAATACTCCCTCCGATTTTTTTTATAAGAAAAAAATGAGTCTATGGTCCTAATTATAAGAAACATGGACCCACTTTAAAATGTATTACTTGCTAAATTTCTTTCATACCCTTAATTTATTGTGAAAGATGCTCATTCATTTTTCATGCAAGTGCATGCATTTATTGCTAAATTTCTTTCATACCCTTAACAATACAAGCACATTCATTGGTGGAAAAAACATCATCCCTTGAATTATGTGTAGTGTCATTAAATATTATCACTACTTTCTATGGGTATTTTTGGAATAGGATTTAAATTTATGATATTATTAATTAACTAACTACTTTTATTGGTCTTGATGAATTAGTCATTTGTTTCTTATATAAAGGACTGAAGGGAGTGATATGTATTCTAAATTTCTGCACTAAGCTGTCAACATGAAAGTTACTATTCAAGATATTCTAATACATAACTGCCATTGTTAATGATTCTTATTATTGCATTACACATATTTTAATATGTGACTTTCTGCTAATAACTGTTTCACTGCCCCTAACTCTCAGTTCCCATCATAAGTTGTGTAAAATGATGTTATTTAAAATATCTACTATCTAATTAATATTAGTTTGTGGGTTTCCTTATATTTCTTTTATCCAATAGGCTATTTATTTCTTTATTACATGAAATAAATTTAAGACAGAGTTTCATCCTCTTCTATATTTGATATTGAAATATGATTGAATATTTGAATTATGATTCATTGACACTGAAGTTTTACATTCTCAATGAACCATACAATTCCATCTATTTCAAAAATAGGTAAAACCTTTACTAGAAGTGAAATTAGCATAATTTTGATCCACTATCAGCATAAGAACTCTTTAAATTGTCATTCTATCATGTATTTTGACATTATTAAATTAGTTGGCTATGATATTAAGCTTCCTAAGAGTTCGAGCTTTATCGGTGATCTGGCAACAGTATTGGATGCTAGGGTAAAAGTTACAATAACAGTGAATCAAAATTAAACTTATTTTACATCAGTGATTGTGGGTGAAAATACACTGATGTCCTGGGTCATTTTATAATTCACTACTGTTTTTCAGCTGATGATTGTTCATAACATCGTTTTGTTTGCAGGGATGGCATATCTGATTGTGGTGTTTGTGACCACATGTTTGACATCACTAGTCATCAACCTTGTATGGAATCTAAGTCTTATAGTTGCTCTGGCATTTACCTTATTCTTTGGCACGATAGAGATTCTCTTCCTGTCATCTTATTGCATGAAAATCCTTAAAGGTGGGTGGATTCCACTCGTGCTTTCTGCAGTCTTCATGGTTGTTATGTACGTGTGGCATTATGGTTCTAGGAAAAAGTATTTATTTGACATGCTTAACAAAGTTTCAATGAGGTCGATCCTTACATTAGGTCCTAGTCTTGGGATTGTTAGGGTTCCTGGATTGGGCCTTATCTACACTGAATTGGCTACCGGTGTTCCTGCCAGTTTTACCCAATTCTTGACAAATCTGCCAGCTTTCTACCAAGTGGTTGTTTTTGTTTGTGTTAAGACTGTACCTGTGCCTTGTGTGCCACATGAAGAACGATACCTCATTGGCCGGATTGGTCCCAAATCTTACCGATTGTATCGGTGCATTGTTCGAAATGGCCATAAAGATGTGTATAGTCATCAAAACGATTTTGAAAATGACCTGGTGATGAGCATAGCAGAATACATTCAATTGGAAGCAGAAGGTTGCTCTGGAAATGCAGAGGGTTCCGTGGATGGACGGATGGCAGTGGTTAGGACCTCCGGGAAGTTTGGGACAAGATTGCGTATGTCAGAATCTGCTGGTTTTGAAGAAGGCTGCAGTATTAGTCTTCCCAGATCTTTGACTGTTACTAGTAGTAAATCTCCGACATTGAAGAAGCTGCAGGCCATGTATGAGCAGGAATCGCCTGATGAACTCAATACTAGACGACAGATTCAATTCGAGTTGCTAAATGTAATATATAAAGATCCACGTGTCAAGGAAGAGCTCATGGAACTTGTAGAAGCCAAGCGCGCTGGAGCAGCGTATGTAATAGGTCATTCTCACGTAAAGGCCAAGTGGAACTCATCATTTCTAAAGCAGTTTGCTATCAACCTCTACTCTTTTCTCCGAAAAAATTGCCGGTCACCTGCAGTAGGACTAAACATTCCTCAGATTTCTCTGATTAAGGTAGGAATGAATTACCATGTGTAGCATGATAACAATATTTTGACTGGGGATGTAATTTATGCAAACCAGAAAAGAATGCCCCTTGGGCTTCCACGACTGGCAAGACTATGCTACTTTGACAGATTCCACTTAAATGGATTTCTCTCGAGAATCTCCTCTTGGCCGCATGTTTGAAGAAAGAGCGGCATCAAATTGCCAAGATCTTTTGATTTTATGGTGAGCCTGGCGAGGTATGTAAAATACTAAATTGGTTGATAAACGAGTTTTGTGCAGGGTCCTGTACCTGTTTATTGAGTTTGAGCTTCCTAAATTACACTTCGGAATCACGTCTGTCTTAACCGTTTCGCTCTAGTGTTTGTTGAATACTTTGCATATAAGCATCTACTGCTGCCTTGGTACTAGTACGAAAATTTCTTCTGTTTTTTTTTTTTTTCAGTCTTCCTCGGAAAAACAAAGAAAATGAACTGTATTTAGAACTGAAAACGTGTCAAGTCTTTCAGCGACATCCAGATGACGAGTTTGAATTTTGGTTCTTTTATTTATTTATTAATTTTGGCTACTGTGAATTCATCTCTAGTTAGTTTTGCTTTGCTGCCTTTACTTCGACTTGCTAATTCCCTCTGGATTTCAAACTCTGAAGCATCTATCTGTTGTTTGACAAGAATTTTGGTAGACCAATTCGACAAAAATAACTTTCATGTATCAATTTGGGAAAGGAATATTTCCTGAGATTGTCAAACAGTGTTTTGTAATTATCAAGATTCAAGTTCTCCAATAAGTTCTCAACTTGAAAACTAAATCAGAATGGGTTTAAGATAATTGATCGGAAAATGAAAATAATATTAAAAAAATGTATGTCTCTTTACTAGTTATTATTATTATTATTATATATAAAGTAATCACTCAAGTAAAGATAAAGGACCAAAATATCTTGACCGAAAGTAAAACAGAAAAACAAATACAAATATATAATTGCAACGATAAAAACCATTGGTTAAATAAGAACAAAACATTGACATTAATAATAATAATAAATTGTTTTATGTAAATTTTTTTATAGTTCTGGAAAATATAAACATGTTACAGTGTAGACTTGTAGTGTAAACAGGAGCCCAAGATTTTGCCAAGGCTAATTTTATAGAGTTAAGTTATTTATTTTTATATTACAAATTATAATACACAACTTAAAAATACAAGACTCTCACTTTTCTTATTCTTTTAATTAACAATTTTCAGCATTTTCTTTTTTCTCTTTTTTTTAGATGTGCATTGCAAACAGTATTTTGGAAATTAGTCAAAAAATTCTCTAATTTCTCAGACTATTTATCTTTTTATTGTGTCAATTTTTTTTTATTAAAATGCAATTTAGAGTTAGGAATAAAACACGTTTTATGTTAATTCTATGCATTGATCATCTAAGTTTTAATTTTTATTCCTTTCAATTGTACATCTCAAATTCAATTTGATTTAACAATCATTCCAAAAAATATGTCAGTCATTTCAAATTACTCTCTTTTTATCTTTATTTGCTGGAATCTTTTGTGAAATAATGGGATAGTTCTAAGCAGCAGTTTGGTGTGGCGTATGACGTGCTGTGTTATTTTGTTATGGATGCTTTGAGAGCGAAGCGTTTTGTTTGTGCCTGCCTTCTCTACCTCGGTTCAGTTTCCCTGATTACCGCCTCAGAGTTCTTAAGATATTATGTTCATGCGATGCACATTATGCTGTGCAGATATTTAACTTCCATTTTCCTTTCCTTCTGCCTTTTTAGCTTTAAAGTTTTTATATTTGAATTAAAGAGTAAATCAAATATCCTAGAAATAAAATACTAACAAATCTAACAGTAGTAAGATATTATCTTGTTAAATATGAGTTGATCTAAACAAATTTAATAAAATATCATCTAATTAAATTTAAACTAATAAAATATTATTTAATCAAATTTGAATTAGTTCCTATATTCTCATATACTTCGCATTCAAATTTTATTTTAGATTTTAAAATCAAAATCAAAATTAGTTATTACATATAATTTTTTTAGTGTTCCAAATTAGTATAATAAAGGTAATATTCCTAAAAAATATAATTAAGATAGTAAAAAATATTTTAAATTAAGATAGTTAGATTATTTTAAGGTGTGTAATTTAATTAATTAATATTTTTATTCCTTTTAAATATCATTAAGTAATATATTTATTATTTTATATAAGTAAGGTAATTTATTATACTTTATTTCAAAATTTTAGAATTATTATTCTTATATATTTAAAAAAACTAAAAAATGTCAAGGATCTAAAAGTAATAAAAAAATTCCAAGAACCAAAATCATAAAGTGCCATAATTGTAGGATTTTAAAAAATATTTAAGCCTAAATACAATAAAAATAAGGTTTAATGATAATTTTGGTCCTATAATTTAATTTAATCCTCTTATTATTAAACGATTCAATTTAATTAGGTTCTATATTTTTTTAAATATTTAATAAGGTCTTTTTACTTTTAAATTTTTTAATTAAGTCCCTTTTTTAGATTGGTTCAATTTCGTCCATTATAAACCAAACTCAGTCGTATTTTTCAAAATTTTCAGAGCAAATAAAAAAAATAGGCAAGTTGAATTATTTTTTTAAAAGGGTCTAACTGAATTTTTAAAAAATAAAAAGATCAATTTGATTTTAAAAAAATAAAAGAATCAAATTAAATTATTTTTAAAAATTAAAGAACTTAATTCAACCTTTTAGTAATAAGAGAATTAAATTAAATTTAAAAAATAAATTAGAGTATTAAGTAAAGCTAAAAATAATTGAATAAAAGAAATTCCATAACGCAAAAACTAATTCCACTGTTTAGCTTTATATAGTAATTATTTTTTCGATAAAAACATCTACGGTGGTAGAAAGACATTCATAAACACCTACCCACAGGTCTGGTGGCTTTGTACACCGTTAACTCAACCCATTGAGATTTAATATTTGTCAGTTATTCCCATTGGCTATTGTTGCTAGATGCTACATCAAATCTGGTGACCAAGTTTCTTCGCAATTTTTTCTCGGTCAGAATTGAACACCACAACGACAAGGCTTCAACGTTGGGGATATAATAACCTTAACCTTGGTCGCTGTCTTTCTCTCTCTGTGGATGGAACAAACTAGAAGTGGCAAGAGAAGCTTCAAATCACATTCATCTACCCTACCTTAATCATAACCAAATCCCAAATATTAAACCCTTTTTTTTTATGTTGATGTAAAGAACTAATTTGAAGGGTGGTGGTGATTAGGTTATTAGCCCTTAGGGTTTATAAATGTTGAGTACCTCTTCTTACTCTGTCTTCACCCGTTCCTTTCTCCCCAATCCAATTAAGGGTTTCCCCCGACCAGCTACACTTCGACCTTTTCCTCGGATCTTGGAATCTCATGCCAAGTCTCCAAAGAACGTAAGCATTATCTGATACATATATTATTTCTTTTCTCTTGTCTCCTTTTATTTATGTTTCTGTTATTTGTCATTGGAAATCTCTTTTATGAATTATTTATTTATTTATTTTTAAGTGTCGAGCCGGACAAGGGTTGGAAAAGTTCTTACTTTTATCCCCAAATGAACCTGAGAATTTGAGACCTCTTAATTCGTTGTTTTGTGGAGGGTTTAAACTCTTGAGCTAAAAGTCAATGACTTTAAATGACTCAAGTGGGAAATTTCAGATTAAGTTCTTGATTACTTAATGTGTAATGGAAGTGGAGGCTGATGAATATTTTTGTGGTACACACATATATACACATATACTTGGAGTAATTGGCTACACCATTTTTGCATTTCATTTTTTATTTATTTGGTTTTCCTTGCAGAGATTGAGTATTCTGTGCTTTAGGCACGACCATCATTCTCCAGAAACACCCCAACCTGAAGTTATTGAGCACTATCTTCATGAGGAATTGGTGCAATCTGAATTCAATGACTCCAGTGTCACCAAAAGAGACTGGAAATCAGTCATTCAGAAGGTCACATGTCTATTGTTTACTCTTATAACAAATAGTTTTCCATTTCCATGTTGATGTGTTGTGTAGTGTGGTGTGGCAATTTAAAGATTGGTAGTCTTATTTCTATTGAACAAAATTGAAATCTGCACTTGTGATCCTTACCATCAAGTTTCATGGTGATGGCATGTCAAGCAAAATTCACTCGCACTAACTTATCTATAATGGTTTACATTAAATTTTGTTTCTTCACTCATACATGTTTTAAAATTGCGAGCTAAGTGATTATTTGGTATGGGTCTGCAGTAAAGAGAAATTACTTAAGTTATATTTTGCGTCCCTAGTGATAGATTGTTGTTTGCACATGCTAAATGTGCTTAATATATACAAATATGAGGGTTACTAAAACACCCCGACGAATCACATTAGAAAGAGAGGGATCCAAAGGTTGTACAGTTGATGATAACTTAAATGAATAAATTGATACTACCTATTATGGGAAGTTTCACGAAAAGCATATGAATGAGGACAAAGCATGCTAAAAAGTCTCGTGTTAGTTTATGGGGACAGTCATTGATCTTGAGAATAGTTGAGCGTCAGAGTTGGCTGTCGATGTTTCGAAAAGGACTACCTATTAAGGATTTTGACCAGTGAGAAGTTGAGTGAAGTACTATCGCGTGAAGTGTCATTAAAGTGAGAGTCGTCGAGAAGTCGACAATCAAGGACTATCAAAGCAAATCTCTTCTAGTACGGTGTGGTTCAAGGAAAAATCAGGCAGAAACTTGTGGGCATATAACACCCCGACGAATCACACCAAAAAAAGAGAGATCCAGAGGCTATATAGGTAGTAGATTGTACAATTGAGAATAATTTAAAAGAATTAATTGGTATTACCTATATCAACAAAATGTATCTACTTTTCGGTAGTCAATCACTTAAGAACTCCACAGTTAAACGTAGTTGACTTGGAGCAATTATATGATGAGTGACCTTCTGGAAAGTTTCATGAAAAACATGTGAGGATAAACGTGTTGAAAAGTCTAGTGTTGGTTTGTGGGGACAGTTAATGATCCTAAGAGTTGTCAAGCGATGTCAGAGCTGGTTGTCGATGTCTCGAAAAGAACTATCTATGGAGGGTTCGGACTAACAAGAAGTTGAGTGAAGTGCTACCGTTAAAGTGTCGTAGAATCAGGGACATTATAGTTACCCTTATTCCATTGGAGACTTGAAAATAATAAGCAAACTCTTTACAACTTATTGCTTGAGCTTTGTGGATGTATAATTATGTACATGAACAACTACAATCTTAACCTGTGATTCCAAGGATTACAAGTAGATTGAAATAAAGGAAAATAATCTTATATGTAGTAAGTGTTTAACTTTATGAAGCCAATGATATTAAATTATACAATATTCAATATTTCCCCTGAAGCTAGAGCATATAAATAATATGCATCAATCTTGTTGGTTGTTACATACAAACTATACCCAAGACTGCCAAAGACATTCGGTGAAAATGTTCACTAGATACATTCAAACTTTACGCAAGATCACCATGTAAGAACACAATCTTGATATCATGTTGATGAAATGGCCAATGGCCAATGGCTGTTGTGGAAAGGAAAAGAGGAACAAAAGTCATCTTAGAAACCAGGGAGAAGGTATCAACGTAATGTTGGCCTAAAATTTTAGTGTGCCCTTTAGCAACTAGGCAAGGTTTTTTGGTCTGTCTTGCTCCATACCCTACTTTAACTGTAAACCTGTAATAGCCCATAGAAAATTTTCCAAGTGGCAGTGGAGCAACTTCTCAAATACCATTTGCGTGTAATGCAGATATGTATTCTATCATGCCTGGCCACCATTCTGGATGAGAGAAAACTTCTAATAATTTTGAGATAGACATGGACACTGGACAAATGAGAATTGAGGCATAACTGGAAGGAGACAAGCAATGATAAATAAAAAATTATAAATAGGATTTAGATTGTGAAAGGAATGAGTACCCTTTTAGGCAGTGATGATATGAGGAGATATACTATCCTTTGGGGCAAGATTTCATGAAGGGGTAGTAGTCAGTTGGGATCTGGGCCATGTCTTTGCCAAGTATCCATGTGATGTCACTGGTGATAGATTTGAAAGGGTTAATCTGTAAAAGCATGAGTGGCAGTTGCAGTAATGTTTAAATTAAGGGATAGATGAGTGACTGGAGGGGAAACAATAGCAGTTGCTATGAAAAAAGAAGATTTTTCTAGGAAAGTAACATCTACTTGGAGTCTAATTCTAATGCATCCCAAGAAGGCATACATAATAGATCAAGTTTATAACTTGTCTACCCTTTTGTATGATCATGAGAAAATAAAGTATAACCTAATAGGCATAATTAAATTGTGTATGGATTTTAAACAAAAAAGACTTGAAAACAATTCATATCTATCTTTCATTAAATATAGTTCAGTATGACAAGAATAGTCATTGATAAAGGTAACAAAACTGTTGAAATCCCACATAGACTATAAATAGAGCCAAAGTAGAGCTTATAAAGGCTTGACAATTCTCACCTTATGAACTAGCTTTTAAGACTGAGTTAGGCCCAATCCAAATTTATGATGGTACTAGAGCCTATCATAGATTTGATATTGGGCTGCCTTTGACTGTCCAAAAATCAACCTGGCCCCACAGGCCACAGCTTTTCTAGTACAATAAAAAACATCACTCCTACAATTTTCAAGGTCCAGGTGTCCAATCCTATGTGTGAGGAGGATGTGTTGAGATCCCATCCCACATCGATTATAGATATGCCAAAGTAGATATTATAAAGGCTTGGGCAATCCTCACCTCATGAACTAGCTATTAAGGTTGAGTTACCCTGGCCCAAATTCAAGAAAAACAATCAACCTCATGTCAACTGCTTCGCTATGTTGGGAGTAAGACCGTGAAGGACATAAAATCAATCTTGGGTATGGCCCTCTCAGTTTCAATTTGTGTAGCTGGGTCATGAGGTGTGATTACGACAACCTTGATCACTTTCCAGTCTCAAACAAAAGGGATAAAGAAAGGAGGGCTTGGATGCTTACATAGCCATATTGAACATTGTTTTGCTCAAGAGAGGAACCTGATTGTAGAATTAGGCAAAGACATCATCTAATCAGGGGAGGTACCCAAAATTTGTTGCCAAAAGCATTCAAGTTCTGTTGTAAGAGCTGGTTGTGAAAACGGTTTTAGTAATTTCATGATATCTAATCTAATGCATTTCATTCTAGTGTCAATCGTCCTTTGGCCCTCAATCTAACCTTAAGGACTCTGAAGGCTGAAGTAGATTTGGTCCACAGTTTAGTTCTTTCTATCTATTGAAAGAAATACTTTCTGTCATCAGGTATCTGTATTTTAGCAAGTCTGTTAACAGACTTTGTCAATCAAGAGCCATGTAGTCTATTGTAAGAAAGCATCAAAACTGTTTACATAGACCTCAAACTTTCTCTGCTAGAAATGGGAGTAAACCCAAATCCCATAGACTCTAACTAAACCCATAAGAAAAACATTAACAATGAAACAAAAGTAACAGCAGCTGAACCCAGAAGATTTGGGGAATACGAAAATTCCTAGATTACCTTCACGATTGAAACTGTTAAATAAATAGCCCTAAATGATAATGCTCTTGTAAACTGTAAAGTCATGAAATAATTCAGTTAGCACTTCGCACCATTTGACCATTGTTAAATGGTGGTGCCATGGCGTGATGGATTTATTGCAATCGTCATAGGCAATTTGTGAAGGGAAGCCCACTATGGTGGCGCAATAGGTCACAATATCATGTTTATATGGTGGAATTTTGGCCTTCCACCATTAATAACATTGTTTAGCCCTAAATTTGAAACTGAACTAGAAGTTGTAATGATTTTATCTGTAAACTTAAGCTTTCTTTATTTTAGTGCATCTGAATCTTACTTATTTATCAGTTAAAATATATGAAGCTTTTCTTTCCATTGAAACATCAAACATGCATCATTGCAATGGGCAACAGAGTATTATACCCATATTGTTAATGAAATAAAAATTTATATTTTAAGTCAATCTGTTTACCTAAATACTTTATTTCTTTTCAGGCTGCAAATGAAGTCTTTAAAGTAATTGGTTATCGATGGATTGTGCCATGGAATGCAATGACTATATTACAAGTAAGTGTTTCCCAAACTTCAAACAAGATGTGACTGAATAAATTCTCTTTTATATATCAATCTCTCACAGATAAAAATTTATGGTACATGTGATGTGAGAGGAATGGAGATAGAATTATCGTTGACCCAATTGAGTAGAGTTAAAATTCTAAACAGTAAACAGTCAACACATGGTTATAAATTGTGCAACATTATATGATGCAGGTTATGCTTCTTTGGACGACGGCATTTTGGTTTATAGGATCTTGGATGATCCCTTTTGCTGCCCATATAACTGGCTTTAGCAAGGAATCTTTGACATTTAGAGGGCAGGCATTATTCAGCCTTGTTACTGATGTAACTGAAGGACTTGCTGGAGTTGCAATTCTTCTTCGCTGTCTTTCTCGATTTCGCCCCCTTCCACCTGACTGGTTCAAGTTTAGCCTGAAAGGGAATTGGCAATTAGATGTCATCATGGGATGTCTCATGTTTCCCCTCGTCAATCGGCTCTCACAGTTCAACCTGGACCTCCTACCCCTTTTGCCCTCCACACCCGTCACCCTTTCAAGTGTTGAACAATCAATAAGAGCGAGGGATCCTGTGGCAATGCTATTGTATGCAACAGTAGTGTCAGTCTGTGCTCCAGTGTGGGAGGAGATAGTTTTCCGTGGCTTTCTACTCCCATCCCTCACCAAATACATGCCAGTGGGGTGTGCAATACTGGTAAGTTCAATCGCCTTTGCACTTGCACATTTCAACATACAGAGGATGCTTCCCCTTATATTTCTTGGGATGGTGATGGGTGTGATATATACACGGTCAAGGAATTTACTGCCATCAATGCTGTTGCATAGTCTTTGGAATGGCTTCGTCTTCTTAGATTTGATGAAATAGCTTGTCAAACGTTGTGATTCTCTTGTAAGCAGAATCCAATGTGTAGGTAGAATTGCAGGCACTAGCATGCGGGTTTATGCTTTGGATCAGCATTTTCAGAAGTAAAATGCATATGCATATAGAACAGTACATCGTTAAGGTACGCTGATCAAGTGTATGTGCAAGGAAGGAGTAACATGAGCTGATGCAATCTTATAATTGTACATTATGAAAAACAGTGCCCCTCATTTGTCCATATATGCTATGAATACGTAGTACAATTTGAGTTACTCCCCCCTTCCTTTTTCCTGTAAACATTCATTTTGGGTAACATGATGCTGAAGGACGTTTGTATTATTATATTCTGAATGAGCTCATCCTGTAATGCTAATCTAAAAATAAATATTAAGTTATTGACGGGATTTTCCGGAACACTGCAGAGGATTTGCTTTTTATGGTCACTAAGTTATAGTCGGTCCTTATAATTGAATTATTTTATAAAGAAAAAGCGCATAATGAGACTAAGGAAAAATAGTGTCTTCAAAGATGTTAGAGTTGACAGGGATACGAAAAGTAAAATTAAATAAATATTTGTTATGATTGTTTGAATGGTATAAAGTAAAAAAAAAAAGCATAATTAGATTTATTTTATTTCATCTAATATCTCTATCTTCGTTTTTAAATAAATGACGTCAATGATCAAACTAAATAATTTAGAAGTTAATAATAATTTAAATTTTGTGTTTCATTATCATTATTATTATCATTCTTGTGTGGAAGTAATGATGACTATGATACAATATAGTTGGATTAAACAAAAAGTTGAGACCAATTAATTAAAAATAAATGGATAAAATTTGGCGACAAATTTAATTTTACATTTATTCATATACTATATATATATATATATATATATATATAATATGATAAATAAGAGAGAAAATTTCAAATGAAACACACACCGATAAGTTTTTTATTTTAATTCATAACAATAAGTTAACATTAATTAGAAGTGAGTATATAAACAAAGATTCGTAAAATGTTAATCTATTTAAATGTAGATTTATTTGGCCCAATTCATTTAACTCATAGTTTAAATGAACTTGGTTCATAAGTTAACGAGTTAGCCCACAAATTAATTATTTATGATTTTGTAATTTTAATGATGAATTTGAATAATTGCTATCTAGTGTTTGATTAGTATACATTAACCTCTTAGTGTTTGAATATTTATAACTTCTTGATATAAAATTTTAGATAAATTTTTTTTGCTTTATTTAGTGTTTGAGTGATGTTGATATAAAATGTTAGATATCCATTAACTCACAGCCTAGTGATTTGAACCCAAATTAATTAAAAATGTGGGCCATTCAATATAAGTGAATTAACATGGTCTTGTCCATTTAAATGCGGACCAAAACAAATTGGGTTAAATAAACTAAACTGACTCATACATGCAGCTACGTTAACAATCACAAAAGAATTATTATAATTACAATGAATAATACTATAAAGAGTCTTCCTAATTCTATTTAAAAGATAATATTATGATATCTTAATTTTATGCGAGGATCTTTATGTTATTTAGTACTAATAATATAATGTTTTTTTTCTGCTTTTCTTAAAGTATTTTCAATGATAGGTGATTTATGGATTTCTAAGGGTGAGAAAGAAATTATATACGTTATGTAAAATTTTCTTCACCCAAAATTTGAGTTTCTAATATAAGAAATGGTTTCTTTAAATAAATTATTTTTTCAAACATCACCAACAAAGAGGAAAAGGAAAGAAGGAAATGCATACCTTCGCCATGCTCGACTGGCAGGATGATCCACCTCCGGCACGAGACCTCGACCACAGTGCCACGAATTTTCAAAATATTTACCTAACTGCCACAACCCCCAAATTATTTGCTAGAATGCCACGCGACATAGTTCGCTACATGAACCAGCGAACTATGTAGGCTGATACGGCGCAATTCTAGTGGCCACCTAATAACGGTATACTGACATGGAGAGAGAAAGCGTAGTTCGCTGGAAATAATAGCGAACTACGTACGGAGAGAGAGAGAGAGAGTAATAAATGCATAACTGTCTCCACTTTCCCATGATATATATCATCCCTTTATTTTTGCATATCTTTTAAACTAAAATGGATGGTAACCGACATTTTTATTCAAATTTTTATTCAAAATAATTTTATAAAAATTATATTGTTTTACAGAACTAATTTAGTTAATAGAAATAATTTTCAACTAAATAAAAAATATTTGAAAATAAAAAAAATAGTTAGAAAATCTATTTAAAATTGATCTATTTCTTATAATCAATTTAAAACTGATTCAAACTACCGATTTTTATTCAAAATGATTTTAAAAAAATTGTATTGTTATACAAAACTAATTTAGTTAACAGAACTAATTTTGAACTAAATAAAAAATATTTTAAAATAAAAAAAATAGAAAATCTATTTAAAATGATTCTAATTCTTATAATCAATTTAATACTGATTCAAGATATTTCAATTTTAAATCGGCAATTATTTGAAAAAAAAATATAAGTGAAACAATTTGGAAAGTAGTTGGTTTGATTTTTTTATCATATTTTTTTTCAAATATTTTTTTATTTAGTTGAAAATTAGTTCTATTAACTAAATTAGTTTTGTAAAACAATACAATTTTTTTAAAATTATTTTGAATAAAAATTTGAATAAAAATATGTCGGTTACCATCCATTTTAGTTTAAAAGATATGCAAAAATATAGGGATGACATATATCATGGAAAGTGGAGACGGTTATTCATATATTGTACATAATTCGCTACTCTCTCAAGCGAACTACTCTCTCTCCGCCTTTATTGTACGTAGTTCGCTACTCTTTCCAGCGAACTACGCTTTCTCTCTCTATGTCAGTATACCGTTATTATGTGACCACTAGAATTGTGCCACCTCAGCTTACATAGTTCGCTAATGCATGTAGCGAACTATGTCGCGTGGCATTCTGGCAAATAGTTTGGGGGTTGTGGCAATTAGGTAAATACTTTAAAAATTCGTGGCACTGTGGTCGAGGTCTCCCTCCGGCACACCCTCATGGAGGACGACAGAGATGGCGACAAGGTTGTAGCCGCGGTTGAAATCCTCCTGGATAGATCGGGGGACAATGAGGTGCTGGATACCGTGGATGACACCATAGGGGCAGAGGATGTCGTCTACATGGAGTATAGCGACAATGTCAATGGTGGTGGTCGAAGAGAGTGCAGTGGTCAATGGTGAGAGGTGATTCACTTGAAGGAAGGTTCTTGAGAAGGCAAGTGCAAAGAGAAAGGAGAGGAATGATATGCATGGAACATTTTTGGAGAGAGAAAGCTTATAGGCAGAAAAATGCAAATAATACTCTTTTTAATAAAAAATTACGAATTTGGGACTGTTTTGAAACATATTACAATTCTGGGGCAGGGTGTCACGCCCAAAATGAGCATAACTGGTCACGCCCAGATTAGGCGTGACTAGGGGGGTAGTCACGCCCAAATTGGGCGTGTTTCACCCCGTGGTGATACGTGTCACGCATACATGAAGTAGTGTGTGTATAAATTTCGGAAGGTCATAACTTTTGATTAAAATGTCCGATTGAGGCGAAAATGGTGGCAAAACGCTCGAAATTGAGAGAAAAAGGGGATTTGGTCAACTATTTTTTCCAAAAAATGCTTTTAAGTGTCTCAAAATTAGGATTTAAGATTCAATCATCCAAAAATTTCCTTTTTGTCTACTTTTTGAATTATTTAATTAGTTAATTTAGTGCTATTTTTTATTTTTTTTCAATTACTTTTCTTAATTTCGAGCGTTTTGACATATCGTACGCCTCAATCGGACATTTCTATCAAAAGTTATGACCGTTCGAAGTTTATATACATATTTGATGCTATTCTTTTTTTTATAATTACGACATTTGCTTTTATAAATTGTTATTTAATATTATTAATTGTTATTTTTATCTAATTTTAAAGTATATTTTTAAATTTTATATTATTTTATTTAATATATTTTCTAAATTTTTTAATATTATTTTATTTAAGATAATTTCTAAATTTTTATATGGTTGTTTAATATTTTTTGGATTTTTTATATAACTAATTTTTAATATAATATTTTATTTAAAATACTTTCTATATTAAAAAAATATTTACAATTTAAAAAACAAAAATTTCCAATTTTTTAAAGATTGGTCTCTAACACTTTTTGCGATTGAATATTGTGGTCGCAAATATATCAAAAAAATAATATTATTGTAAAATATGTTAGCGACGGATTAGGTCACGTCCAATTTGGGCATGACTCCTGCCCCAAATCTGTAAAATGTTTCAAAACAGTCTCAAATTAGTAATTTATTATTAAAAAAATATTATTTTGATTCTTTTGTCGAAGCTTATAAAAATCAATTAATTATTTTATTGAAATAATAATTAAATTATAAAAAAATTATAAATGTGTAGATTTTTAAAAAAATTACTATTTTTTATATAAAATTTTGTAAGAATTTTTTATAAGTAAAATGTTATTATGAAAACAAATTATTATGAAGATAAAAAAAAAAGTAAGAAACCTATATAAGAATCAATGATTTGAAATGTTCTTGTAATTGATAGGCAAAAAATGCTGTTACAGTCATGCTGCTACTTTCCATGTCACGTGCAATACAGAGATCAGAAGTGATGTATCTACACAGCATGCGCGTACCAAGCCACCAACCAAAGTATGTAGTGGATCATTTTTGCCGCAAGTTGTTCTTACAAGAGTGTATACCTAATGCAACCTTAAAAGCGTCGTTTCCCACTTATATACCGACTTGGGTTTTTCACAATAGTGGTATTTTTGTTTGTGCCACTGCCACTTTAGTAGTATACTCTGATATACATACATAGGAAACTGTGCCCGTGTTGAACACTTTGCCATGCCACAAGTTACAATGAACACTTCTGCACTTCTGCTATTTCAGGATGGCTTGATGCATTTTCCTCCGATCCAACTTGCGCAATTGGCCGGGCAATATACTGTATAGCACAATTTAAATAATGACATTTTTAATTCTTTAATGTTTACCGTTTTTGTAAAAGGTGCTTACTGACTACTGATCACATGAATCATATGCAGTTGTTTTAGTTTAATTGTCAATTCTAAATTCGAGTCTTTAGTAATACTCCTGTTTAGAAAGAAAGTTTTAACACCCACAATATATAATTGTATTTAAGGACTTTAACCCAAACAGAAAAGTGTTCATATTGATATTTACCTACGTAAAGATAAAGTAGTACTACTAAGTACTTATCTAGTTTATACGACTCTGATCCCTATCTGCTGCTGAGTGCAAAGTACCGCACGAGCGTATACGTGAGGTGAGGGCATTTACGTTTAACTTTCTAAAAGAATGCGTTATGTATGTGCTTATCTATAACCTATTATTCTACAATTATTATAAGAAAAGAATAATGTTATTTGGTGTTCACTTTTTTAATTAATGAATATTTTTATCCTAAAAAATTATTAACGTTTAATTTCAGTTATGTTTTTTTTAAAATAGGTTACATCAATTACATATTTAATATTTTCAGTCCAGACAGGAATCATATATTTTTGCCCTAATTATCATAATGATATATAGGTGAATGCAACTGTTTGTTTTCCACATTATTTAAATATATATATATATATATATATATATAATAATCGTATTGCTCAAAAGATTCAAAACAAACAAAATATAGTAACTTGCCAAAAGAAAAGAGTCAAATTAAAACATCGAAATAGGTAAATGTTCAGAGGGTAGTATTTGAATACCAGAAAAATTTTGACTTGTTTCTAACACAAAAATTGTGTTGGCCTAGCTAGAAAATGTTTGATATAGCTCTTTAAAACTTGATGATGTTGATATTTGACTATATCTATTAATCTATTAATAACAAACATTTTGACAGAAATAAAATTATTCAAATATCTGGGAAAATTTTCTATGTTTTGATATAATAATTTTTGTATATTAATATTCAATCACAAAATTATCAACTTATAATATCTATATTAATTAAAACATCACGCTTGGGAGATATTTTCAAGCTAAGTCGACACTTGCATGTATATACGGCAATTTTGTATTCAAATTACTAAAAATAAGGATTTTTCTGCAAAAAAACATTTTTTAGTAAAAATAATAACACCATTTTGCTTTCATTTTATTTTTAGCTTTTTGATATTTATCAAACTATTTTTAAGATTTTAAAAGATCTTCAAGACGAAGAAAGGAAAGAGGAATGTGTATATCCAAAACAGAAATAATAAACAAAACTGTGCAACCGCCAAATAAACCGCCAAAACATGGACACGTAACACAGGGAACACATGAGTCACCCACCAATGTTCCTCTTTAAAACCTCAACTCTTCCAAAGACATGGCCGCATCACAAACAAGCGGGAACTCAGATATTAGATAGATTCCACTTCCACCGCCACCCTCTCGAACAAATTAAGAAACATTCAACACTGCATCAATATATCAGTTTTTATTGCACCCTCGCTCCATCATATATTACACTTGCACTACATACATAGTTACACCATCAATAACAGAAAGTTTATAAGTGTTTGTGACAGAGAGAAAGAAAGAGAGGGTTCTTCCTCTTTCTCTTTCTGTCTTTCTGTAAAAGTTTCATTTTTTTTCTTTTTCTTCTTCTTGAGAACTTTATTACTTGCTCATAGTTATGGAACAGAAAAGCATTCTGATATCGGCTTTGGGTGTTGGGGTGGGAGTGGGAGTGGGGATTGGATTGGCCTCTGGACAAAGCATTGGAAAATGGGGAGCCAACACTTTCTCCTCAAACGCTTTTACTGCTGAGAAGATGGAGCAGGAAATGCTCAGACAAGTTGTTGATGGAAGAGAAAGCAACGCCACTTTTGATAAATTCCCTTATTACCTCAGGCATAACACAAAATAACCTTTACTCCGTAATTTGTTTTCTCTTATAATAATTCCTAATGTTTTGTGGATGCAAACCAGCATGGTCTTAATTTTATACTTAATCTTCAATTTGGTAGATCAATTGACAATTGATAAGAACTAATAGATTTGTGGCATGCATAAATATTTGATCTGCGTGATTTTCTCTCTATCTGACATGACTGTCACAAACGGTTTATTAGATACTGATCTGTTCAATGAAGGCTTGATTTGACCATATATCTGAAGTGGTCACTATGTTATAATTTATAAATTTAATATCTGCTGCCTATATTTGATAACAGTGAGCAAACACGGGTTTTGCTGACAAGTGCGGCTTATGTCCATTTAAAGCATGCTGAGGTTTCTAAGTATACACGTAATCTTGCTCCTGCAAGCCGGACTATTCTGCTTTCAGGGCCAGCAGGTTAATTACTTACTTGGAATATGCTGTTTTCTATTGATGAGGGATTTGATATTCTTTGATGTTTTTATTGTTACTGTTAAGCTAACTATATCTCACACACCTCCCTTTTCATGTCTTAAAGAACTTTACCAACAGATGCTTGCCAAGGCTTTAGCTCATTACTTTGAGGCCAAGTTGCTTCTGTTAGATTTAACTGACTTTTCATTGAAGGTGAGTGAGTGTAAGAAGTTATAATTCATATATAACCTGTTTATACTTTCTTCAGTTACTTATGTACGTAATGGTTGGCTTGCCATTTGTGCAGATTCAGAGTAAATATGGTTTTTCCAACATGGAATCTGTAAGCTATTTCTTATTTATCTTTTATTGCTTTTACTAGTGTGTTCTGTCATCAGTATCCTGTCTAGAATACTGCTGCTTACCAACATAGATAAATTGATTGCTCTTTCTTGACCTAAAGTTTAGCTGCATGTTTTCTTTTTCCTTTGTTTCTTATTGTAGTCTTTCAAAAGATCCACTTCAGAGACTACTTTGGAGCGGCTGTCTGATCTATTTGGGTCATTTTCAATCTTTTCACAAAGGGAGGAACCTAAAGGTACACAGATTGATTAGCATCTTCTGACCCTTGGCAAAGATAATCAACCAAAAGTTTTGTCGATCTCTAATACAAGGCTTTTCAGCCTTGTTTTGGTTTCGAGAATAAGTTTTAGTTTATATGTGGAGAAAAGTAGTGATAATGGTAGCTTTAATTGATTAAAAGATGCTCAGAAGATTAAATTGGGCATGGTTATGCAAATAGCTTTAAATGTTGTGTGTTTCATGTTTGCTAAGTATAATGGTTAGTGGTTCATCCATTCTCTACATTGGGACACTAGTCCTTAGTTGACAATGTCTTAAAAGGAAATGCCCATAAAAACTATATCACTGATCAGGTGTATTTTTGCAGGCAAAATGCACAGGCCTAGTAGTGGAGTGGACCTCCAATCAATGTAAGTAGAGTAGATGAACTATGTTCAGACTGAGAACAAATACAAATTTGCCTTCCAGTTTATTTTATATTGTTGCTTTTGTTTTTCAGGGGGGCTGAAGCATCTTGTAATCCTCCAACACTCCGTAGGAATGCTTCTTCCTCTTCAAATATTAGTGGCCTTGCTTCGCAAACCAATCCTTCAAATTCAGGTCACTTGGAAGAAACTATCTACAAAGATAAATGATTATTACTGTTGGTTTTTCATTTACTTGTTTACTCTCTGCTGGAGATTTATTTTTAAGTAGAGACCTAATCATGAAATACTACAAATGCCAGAAGGCAGAAGCATTAATTTAAGAGGGATACATTTTCATCATGTTTTCTTGAATCGGCTTCAGAACCAAACACGTTTAGTTAATTTATACGTCAATCAAAGTCATGCTTTCTAATGTGGAGTCTCAATCAGTATCTTTTAGAATTGCTTGTATACATGAGCTGCAAACAAAATCTTTTAGAGTGAGAACTAGTACAATGTACAGTAAAATTATTTTGAGATTCCTTCTGTTAATGCTCTCTCTCTCTTTCTCTCTCATGATTTCTAATATCTTCTAATCTCCCTTCAGTTCCTCTGAAGCGCACAACCAGCTGGTCTTTTGACGAAAAGCTTCTTATACAGTCTCTCTATAAGGTAATACTACTATTGATTTCATGGACATTTTGGCATCATTTTGATATCATAATTGAACAAGGCTTTAGATAACATTCCTCCACAAAGGCATTCATATGATAAGTGGAATTTCACTTGCAGGTTCTGGCTTTTGTGTCAAAAACCTATCCCATTGTGCTATATTTGCGGGATGTTGATAGGCTGTTATATAAATCACAAAGGATATATAACTTGTTCCAAAAAATGTTGAAGAAACTATCTGGACCAATTTTGATTCTTGGTTCTCGAGTAATAGATTCTGGTAATGACTATGAAGAGGTGGATGAGAAAATTAATTCGCTCTTCCCATACAACATAGAAATCAGGCCACCAGAAGATGAATCGCATCTTGTCAGCTGGAAGTCACAATTGGAAGATGATATGAAGATGATACAAGTTCAGGATAACAAAAACCATATCATGGAAGTGCTTGCAGCCAATGATCTTGATTGTGATGACCTGGATTCCATTTGTGTAGCAGACACAATGGTTCTCAGTAACTATATAGAAGAGATTATTGTGTCTGCAATTTCGTATCATTTGATGAAAAACAAAGACACTGAATACAGAAATGGGAAGCTCGTTATTTCTTCCAATAGGTGAGACCTAAAACATTAATTGCATGAACTATCAAAATTTGGTGAATGACTTTATCATTTGTGAAACAGTTTGTCCCATGCATTGAATATATTCCACAAGGGGAAATCCAGTAGAAGAGATACATCAAAATTGGAAGATCAAGCTGTAAAATCTGAGGTTTGCACTACTTGTCATGTCTGTACATCGAGTTGAGAACGATACCTACCAGTTACTGATATGCTTTAAATGCTCTCTCTCTTTCTTCATGGACAGAAGCAAATAGAGGAGCAGTTGGGAACTGATATGAAACCAGAAGCAAAATCTGAAAATGCCGCTCCTGTAAAAAAGGCTGAAGCAGAAACATTAAGTTCAGTGGGAAAGACAGATGGTGAAAAATCAGCTCCTGCACCCAAAGCCGCTGTAAGCCTTCATCAATTTTCTTGTGTACCAATATTACAAGAGTACATGTAAGAGGCCTATTCAGAGATAACAATCTCTCCCTTATGGCCTCATCTCTAAGCTTAATGGTGTATCTTTGTGCTATGCATTGGTGAACTGTTTGCTTCATATCTTAGGATCTAGAAACACCCTTTCTATTCTGCTGACTATCACTTTTTATCTATTCTGTAAATTTCATGTCAAACTTTTTCACTCAATTATTCACTTTCAGGAAGTTCCTCCTGATAATGAGTTTGAGAAGCGAATAAGGCCTGAGGTAATACCAGCAAATGAGATTGATGTCACATTCTCTGATATTGGTGCCTTAGATGAGACCAAAGAATCCCTTCAAGAACTAGTAATGCTTCCTCTTAGAAGGCCAGACCTTTTCACTGGAGGCCTTCTAAAGCCTTGTAGAGGAATATTGCTGTTTGGACCTCCTGGCACTGGAAAGACAATGCTGGCAAAGGCCATTGCAAAGGAGGCCGGAGCAAGTTTCATCAATGTGTCCATGTCTACCATCACTTCTAAGTGGTTTGGTGAAGATGAGAAGAATGTTCGCGCTTTATTCACACTTGCAGCCAAGGTCTCCCCAACTATAATATTCGTGGATGAGGTTGATAGCATGCTTGGGCAACGGACCAGAGTTGGGGAGCATGAAGCCATGAGGAAAATAAAGAATGAATTTATGACCCATTGGGATGGACTTTTGACAAAGCAAGGGGAGCGGATCCTTGTTCTTGCTGCAACCAATAGGCCATTTGACTTGGATGAAGCTATTATTAGGCGATTTGAAAGAAGGTACCTCTACTAGTTCTTGACTTCAAATCCATCCTTCATCTTGCCACTACATTTCTACTTTCTCCATATATATATGCTTATAGTATTAGTACTTCCTCTTCCTTGTGAGTTTATGTTAAAAGGAGGGCAACACGATATGCAATGATTGCATACATAGCTATCTATGATGTATGTGTATGACAATCTGAATACCTTGAAGTTGAGTTATTTATTTGTTATTTAAATCTATTTTAATTTTTAATGCAGAATTATGGTAGGACTACCATCTGTGGAGAACAGGGAAAAGATTTTGAGGACTCTTTTGGCAAAAGAAAAGGTGGACAACGAACTTGATTTTAAGGAACTTGCAACTATGACAGAAGGATATACTGGAAGTGATCTAAAGGTTGCTACTATTCTTTTATATTGTTCACATTGGATATAACACTATCGTGTAACAAGTGCTTTTGTTTTCTGTGCTTTTAATTATACCATTTATTCATTGTCAACCTGTCCATTGTAGAACTTGTGCACAACTGCTGCTTATCGGCCTGTTAGAGAGCTAATTCAGCAAGAAAGGCTAAAGAGTCTGGTAAGTGGCAACTGTATAATTTATTGAGTTTAATGTTCATCACTCATCATTCAATCACAAATCATGATATAACTTTTAAGATAATTTTGTTAAAGTCAAAAACTTATCCTAATCACAAATCATGACAAATCATGATATAACTTTTAAGATAATTTTGTTAAAGTCAAAAACTTATCCTAATCACAAATCATGATATAACTTTTAAGATAATTCTGTTAAAGTCAACAAACTTATCCTAAACAACAGTGTTTATACTAGTGCATGACCCTTTTACTTAATTATTTTTAATATCTTATATGTTAATCCTACCGATTATGTGTTCATCATGTTAACCTCTTCTAATGCTGTTTTTTTTCCTTCTGGGGAGGGCAGGATAAAAGGCAGAAAGCTGCCAGGGAACATAATAAAGATGCCCAGGAAAGTCAAGGAGGACAATCCATAGTAGGAAATACTCAAGATGCTCTAGATGGAGAAGAAGAAGTTGAACAGGAAAGAGTTATTACCCTTAGGCCATTGAATATGCAGGATTTCAAAGAGGCCAAAAATCAGGTCACACCCACTCTAACCAATAAAGAATTATTTTTTTATTGGAGTTTTTGTTAACGT
Organism: Glycine latifolia; assembly: GCA_013407115.1. Taxonomy (NCBI): domain Eukaryota; kingdom Viridiplantae; phylum Streptophyta; class Magnoliopsida; order Fabales; family Fabaceae; genus Glycine; species Glycine latifolia. The sequence continues at coordinate 34,335,314 of CM023942.1, forward strand.
CAACCATAGTGCTGATTTTAAGCCACTAAAAGTTAAAGTCCTTTATTAAGAAAGAAAGCATTTATTGCACAATTCGAATAAAATTAATATTACTGCTTCATCATCTCTGCAGGTTGCTGCAAGCTTTGCAGCTGAAGGGGCTGGAATGGGTGAGTTGAAACAGTGGAACGATTTGTACGGAGAAGGCGGTTCAAGGAAGCAGCAGCAGCAGTTGTCTTACTTCCTGTGAATTTTACCGAGGATTTCAATGAAACTGTGTGGGAATATTTTCTGGCTACACATTTTTCAATGATAGTGTGGGGAAACATTTTCCACTGAATAGGCACCTATCAAGCCATATCTCTATATTTTCCAAGAATATCTTGATGCTTTTTCATTCATTCCCTTAAAGCTTAGGAACTAAGCTATATACCTATGCTATTTTGCCCAATATGCTACGAATATGACTAGTTACTGTTGTATGCTGTCATATAATATGGTGTTTTAGCAGCTTTGTCTATCACAGAGCAGAAAGTGGGGTTATTTATTAGCACTATATACGTTGTATTGGTGTTTATTGGAGACTTGTAATGTATGCAGTATACTAGAAATAAGAGATGCGATTCAATGTAACAGACCTTCAATCTTGACGATAGACTAAAGTTCCCATTATTTTAGTGGCCGCAAATCGCAATATACATGTAGTGCAATTTATGTAACTTTTAATTTGACAGTGGGGGTGCGATTAAGGGCATGTTACTATGCTATGACAGTCCTTGTAGTTATTGGTTTTGCTGCTTCTACTTCTCTTTCTTTTTCTTGGAAAGTTAGATTTTCGTTTCACACTTCTACATTTCTATAAAATCTATCCTTTCTGTATAACATTAGAATTTCAACAGTCCATTAACAATATGATTCTGAAAAGCCATCAAAATCAGTTTAAGGAAAGAAAAGATTCCAACTTCAAACAAGGAAGGATTATGGTGCACCTACTCGTCATAAAAAATAACTGTTTAATAATTATTTTTGTTTTTAAATGTGTAAAGTGTTAATAAATTCGTTCTCAAATAATAAAAATTCAAATTGTAGTTCTTGAAAGTGATAAAAGTGTGACAAACTCATTCATTGTTAATTTTTATCTCTTAATGAAAGAGTTTATTTGGCACACAAGAATAAAAATGTCACTAAAAAGGATTGTAAGATGAATGTTAAATAGATGAGATCAAAATATTAGTAAGTTTTTATTGGATTAATTTATCAAACTCTAAGTTTTGTTTCATTAAATACTAAAATATAATTTAATCTTCACTTTTTATATCATTACATGCATAATATTACAATAAGTACTTAAAATAGCGAAACAATATAAGTTAGAACAAATATAATATTCATTAATAAACATAATTTATCTATTGTTTTGAAATTTTTAACATGATAATACATTAGTCAAAATATGAGATTCAAACAAAAATATACAATCATTAAGTTAATTTTTACGGAAAATGAAACTCAACTTGATATTCTCATTACCTATAATGCAATCACAATAAAAAGTTTTCAAAATAAACAGTTTACTAATGTACAAAAATAAACATTGTAACAATGTATCATTCATTATAATTTTTTCAATCACAAAAGAGGGAAAAAATGAAAATTAAATTATATTTTTTCCTTAAATGAAACTAAATTTGACTTACAAATTAGTCCAAAGGAAACTTTCAAATGAAAACTTATTGACATTTTGATATAATGGAAATTTATTGGCATTTTGGTCCAATTTATTCAGCAGTGATATTGACAACCATTTTTGTAATATCTTCATCTATCTATGTCACATAAACTCTTTCTTTGACGGTAACGCGAACAAAAGTTAATAAATAGATGAATTTATCGTACTTTTTCACTTTTGAAAATTAAAATTTGAATTTTCATATTTCAGAAATGAATTTATTAACACTTCACATGGATAAAATTATTTTTTTATCTAAAAACAACTGCAGAACAATTTTGTCTTTGGTTTAAGTGAAAATAAAGGAAATGTATAAATAATAATAGAAAGAACTATGACATGACTAAAGACATGTCCAGCCACTAATATGTGTAAAGTGAAACCGTGAATTGCGAAAAATATACCATACTCTTGCTTCAAAACATACAATGAAGTTACTTTTTGTCCTTATTATTATATTTTAAGTAGTGGACTTCAAATTTTACAAAGCAAGGAACCAAGAAACAAGAGACAAGAATGAAATTAGTACCAAAGCCTGATCATAAACAAATCAGACAGTGATTTATCAAATTCACAATCAAACATGGCTGTTAATGAATGCAATTATGCAGTTTTGGATAAAAGCTAGTAATTATTTATTTCTTCTAATAACTAACAAAATTAGGTATTTTTATTCGTGAGCGTACTATTGTTAGTTCCCACCAAATCATCAGTTTCCGATAATAAGAAATGTCATATGCAGTTGCAAGTAAATAAAAGGAAAGAATAACTATATACCTCAAACCCATCAGGAAAGGTAGCAATTTGCAAATGATCTTTCTGCAATGTCCAGTGGAGTGCTATCTTAAGAAGCTGCATTAGGGCAATGCAACATCATAAATAATTGTTAGGAAAATGGATAAGAATGTTAAGTTAAAAACTAAAATTTATTAAAGGGAAGTTTATACTAGTTGTGCATATAACAATATATATAACTTTTGGCAGTAAGCATGGGTGGACTCGATTCATGTCAAATACGTGTGCAGATTCTCAATTTGTTCTTTATACTTAAAAAGTTATTACATGGTTAGTACATATAGACACTTACAATTATCTATTCATAAAATTCTCGTATCAACATAAATTAAACTTACATTTTTTTTAGATATAAGTTTTTTTCTTATCAACTGAAAAAACTTTGGTGATTACATATTCTTAATTTTATCTCTCTCTCTATATAAAGCATTCTTAAGTTAGTCTTTTTGTTTGTTATATATTTTTAACTTGATTCTTACCATCAAAATAAAATTAAGAATGCCCATATTAGTTAGTTTATTTGCAGTAAAAAAAATTCCAAAAAAAAAATTCCAACCTACTATTTATTATTTACATAAATAAAAAAAGTAAGTAAAAAATTAATTGTTAGAATTTAATAATTTTGAATAAAATATTATATTGATGATAAAATTAAATAGACTTTTATGTTAAACACTTGACAATTCATCATTGGATGATTCAAACATTTCTCATTATTTTGATGAAAACAAATATATAAATTCATGTTAACCACTTCGTTACATGTAAGTCCATAGGTTTGATGACTAGAAACAACACCAAAAAACACTTATTCATTAATGGATAACTCATCTATTGGAAGCATGAAGCACTCGTTCAATGCATCCAAGCACTGAGTGGAATAAGCATTTATTTAAACTATCAATTTATTCCAATTTATATGATTTTGTTTAAAAGGAACTTATTTGTGAAACTATCCTTTGTTTCCATTTATGTGTTTAACGGTCATATTGAGTTATCAATGACGGATATGAAAAGTTATGATCCTATCAAACAGAAACGCGTTGCTTAATTCAGAAAACAAAGGTCAATCTACACAATAGTCATAACATTCAATTCCGAATATACTCTTTACAATTACAAGCGTCTTTCTAATTTTAAATATGACATTAAAGATTGAAGAAAATTGACGAACAAAAAATAGAAAGACAAAGAGTCATGAATTAAGAAACGAGATAGAATAACAACTATTGAGAAACACATTGAACCTAAGAGAGTCTATCGTTTGTTGTATACAAAGTATTAGTGAGAGATAAAAATTTTATTGTAAAGCCACTCTTTGAGTGTTGTAAAGAATCTCTGATAAACTTTTATTTGTGAAAACCAGAAATAACAAAATAATACTTGGGTGTTCTTAGATTCAGAGAGAGTCTAAGGTTTGTGTTAAAAGTGGCCTTGAGAATACTTGTAAGTTAGAAGTGGCAATAAAGAATATTTGTTGTAATCAACGTTATTTAGTGGAACCTTCACTAGTTGGAAAGGAGAATTGTAGGTAACTCAGGTTAAGTAAACTAATATAAAACAAAATATTTGTATTGCTCTCTATTAACATATAAAGTATTTCATTGTCCATTACTATCACACCTTACTCAGAAGGTTTATATTGAAAGACAAAGCTTTACATCTCATTGGACAATAGTCTACCTTTTGTCACTAGACGAAGATTTTGTAAATTTGTCTATTAGAATATCCTTCATTTCAAAAAAAATATATTTTGACTAACACAATATTCAATTCCTCTTCTAGTATGATTTGTTGTATGTCATTTTCTTGTCTATATATGTTTTATCATTTTTTTTAAATGTTAACTAAATTACAAAACCATCATATCATACACAAGGAAATTATTTATTTATATTAGTATTACATTTGTACTTCTTTTTCAAAACTAGTTTTTTATTAAGATATATTTAAGTTTCTTTATTTTAAAATTTTCTATAAATTAATTTTAATCTTAATTAAATAAAACTTTCATTACTACTATATAAAGAAAAAATAATTATACATACATACATATATTAAGGGGCTCTAGTTCAATTTGTTGAACAAGATGTGTAAATGTTATAAATCTTATGATATTGTATTCAATTTCTAGGGATCAAAAAATACAAACATCATATAAAATTTAAATATTAATTAAATAACAAATTCATTTCTTACTATCTAAAAAAAATCTATTTATTTGTATATTTCTATGAATATTATATTAGTATCAGTAAATGATACATTAACACTTTTCAAATATATATATATATATATATAAAGAAAATATCAAATTACACTAATGTAACTTAAACAACTATTACATCATTCAATAACTTAAAATTGGATAATGTTTTCTTAAAATTCATCATTGGATTGAAAGTTATTTTCATGTAGATTATATATACAAAATTTCATATTAATCCAAAATTATTTTTTACCTCATTCATATAGATTAAAATCGACGTAATATAAAATTTTCAAAATATACTAAAATATAGATCATTTGGTTACCTATTTATTGTTAACTTCTTGCCAAGCGTACCAATTCGTACAAGTAGTAATAAACAGTGAGATCGAGTGTCAAATTCACAGTGACTTTGCTTGTACTCGGAGTTTGTAATACCCAAATTTTAAGCAAGTGAATGAAGGAAAGCTAATATATTTTTAAGGTAAAAGTGAGTAATGAAAGACATAAAAGCAAAGCAAGATTCAAGAAATAAGAAAAACAAACACTTTGGGTATAAAAATGACAACTCAATGCATATTTTGTTAGAAGTGTTGGATGTTTGTCCTACAAAAAGTACTATTGACGTAATGTTAAGGATTTTTCACCATTTAAAACTATTTCAACTATTACCTTGACCAACTAATCTACTTTAACCAATGATCCTTTATGTGAAAGAGTCTAAGTCACTTGATTTCACTCCTAATCCCTTATGAAGTTAAACTAAATAACTTGCTTAAGAGTAAAAATGCATAAATATGGCTAACCAACATTATTTCATCCCAAGATATGAGTTACTTAGAAGTTCCTTCAAGTTCTTAGTGTAAAAACATTTCCTAATGATTAAAACACTGTAACATACATGTATATGGGTTATCAAACCATAATCAAAATAATAAACATAGAAATGAAGCAATAAGACTGAAATAACATTAAATAGATAGTAGAGATCATTATGTCACAGAATTTTTTGGTACTCAAATTCCAACAATGGGTAAGTTAGTCTCTCATGGCCATGAGAGAATCAAAACAAGAAAAGAAAACAAAGAAAATAAAGAACATAGAAGAAGAAGAACTCCCAAAGTGGTTTTCTTCTTCAAAAAAATGTCCTAGGCGATCTTCCTTTGTCCAATCGAACAATGTCCCTTTTAGTCACCTCAGAAACACTGCATAGTCATGTTTTTCAAAAGGTACACGCACGCTAAGCCTGCATGTGTACGCTGAGCACCATGCAAGGTACAACTGGCTTGAAAAACCACCAAATGTTTGACAAGTGTTCCTCCATGTTGGACTTTTCGTGTTGAGTTTGCACTAGCGTGCTAAGCGAGTCACTTCAATTTTTCACAGATTTTTCAGTCATTGTTGTTGTACCAAAACTCTACAAAACAAAAATAAAAATTGTAAATTCACTAACATTAACTTTCTGAAGCTAAAAATTCAAAAGAACCTAAATTTCTATCTTTTTAAATCGATTAGAACATTAAAAGAGAAGAAATAAGATAATTGTTATGTAATTTGAGTGCAAAAACCAAGTATGCATAACAATTATCACTTATTGATGTTAAATTTTGATAAAATTTGACACAAATAATCTTGGTAATATATAGATATAATACAATGGTTAGATCAATAAAATTCATATTTTATATTAAGTTATTAATGAGTGTAATAATAGATTAAGTTGCACTAATATAACATCTGAATATATTATATTTTTGTATTGCATTAATAATATTAAATACTACTACATTAAATTACATTTTTTTCAAATACACTATTACATTCTTTATTTATATATTTGTATAAATAATACACTTAATACTTATTCTTAAATAAAATTTTCTTATATTTTTGTTTGTCCTAGGTCAGAGACTACGTGTGTCTGCCAACCCACTACGTCATAGACTAATCTCGCTCGTAGTATGGGATTACCGTCAAACACGGATACTCCTGCTAAATAGATCGTTCTCACTCATGTGAATGTAATAAGATTTTAAAGTTTCCTTATATCATTATATATATGATTTTTTTTTCTTCTAACATGTTTTATAAATTATTTTTTAACAAATCATAATTAAATAACAAAACTGTCATACCATATAAGAAAAAAATATTTATATATTTGTAAAAATAATACATTAACAGCATTGATTAAATACTAAATTATATTTATATTACTATATATGTTTTAAGTTTTTCTTTTTTAGAATGTGCTTTATAAACTAAAATTTTAAAATTGTAATTCAATTACAATTGTATTATTCTATAGTCTCTTACAGTCTTACTATCTACCGAAAATAATATTTATATCAATAATATTCTATTGTGTTAACATTATATGCTACATGCCTACATTGATACTTGTATATAAAATACGGTTAAAGCGAATTTGGATGTCCACACAGAATCATTCTAGAACAATCAATTTGTTATTCTATTCTAGCGGCAGCTGCTCAAGGCTCAAGCTCTTGTCACGTGTCATGTATGACTTACGAATAAGAAAAATATTATAAAACAAAACCTAAAACAAATCCAAAATTTCATATTCGTTGCATAGCAACTAGAAAGAAATTATTTAACCAGGTATATGTATTCAATTACAGATACAGATATCAGTCATTGATGAAAATTACCTCCGCAAAATATATGGTTTATTAGGTCAGTTACTAGAATGATTCTAGTAGAATCCCATCCCATTGCCTTGCCAAATGAGCAATATATTTTCATTTTTTTCACCACCAAGCCCGATGTGGCAAAAGTATACATACACCGCTTAGGTCTCTTTTAGAGAAGATTACCATACTTGCTCCTCAAATTCCACAATCAACACTATAAAACTTGTGTTTTTAGCTTAAGTGACTTGGGTTAATTAGTTTGCCAAAATTTGCCTCAATGTCTTGGAAATGCCTATCCATTTTAAATTTAGTATATTTATGATAAGAAATAAAAATATTCGACGAAAGATATAGTAATATTGGTGAGTGAAAAGATAAAAGAACATAAATTAAAATAATTTGAACATATAATGAAACGATTTTTATATACTCCTACAATAACAAATGTTTGTTATCAAGAACTTATTACAAAAAGCGATAAAAATCGAAACTTACCTAAAAAAAATAATTAAACAAAACTTAATGAAATGTAATATAAATTGACAGAAAATGTGTTGAAAAAAAATTATAAACTTAATAAAAAATTAAACCCATTATTATCTCTACAATCAACCGTCCCTTTTTAATTCTTTTCCTCTTATTTTTTCCCTCCTTTCACTCTTTTTTTCTTTTATCTTACTTTACCTTTTTCTTAGCTTCTTTTTTTTCCTTTCAATTTCCTAATATCTATTATTAAATTCATCTACCGCTAACCCCAATTAACTTAGATTCAAAACAAGTGTAGACTTCAAAAGAAATGAACTCTGGCTTCAGGTTGTGTGGTTAATGTTATAACAAGGAAATATAAAATATCTCTGTAAACTGAATCCATTTAATTAATGGGGGATAGGACAAAATGCCTTCAGGTAATTTTTGGGGGAAAATGATTTTGTGCCATGTTATGTTATAACAAGGGCAGGCACAGGATGGGGGAAACTGCCAAATAGCTTCTAGATTAGCAAAGTTGGAAAACATAATTACCACCATGACTTCTACGAAAGCATTCAAATGCAGAGTATGTATTCATGATGTAAATACAACACAATAACAAGTCATCCATAAGCATATAGGATTTCTGAGAGGTACATGTAAAGCCAGAAGAAAAATATACAAAATACTCTTCATCCACAATGTCTAGTAACAAGACCTAAAAAAATAAAAATATATGACATGGGGTTTTAACTGTGATGATGAATCTAAATTTAACAGGACATTCATGAAACCCCACTAAAACATATTTGTCAGAATCTAGTGTCACTTTAATCTTTCTTTTTATCTTTCAAAGGTCCTCTCGGTATCTTGCTCAACACCTTCGCATCAAACACTGCATATTGCTTCTTCATCTCGGCAATTGCCTTCCCACCAAAAGAGTCGACATGATCTTCATATTTCTCATAAAGCACAGGCACAGTGTGTAGCAAGACAAAAGCTGTTTCACGAAAACATAGAAATACATTACATCGCAGTATATACAATTCAAGTTAATATTAGAACCTCCATGGCAGTAAATGTCAAATGATAAAGAAACACTTCATTACCTATGTAGAACAGGGTCAAGAAGTTGGCCCAACTACCCAGAATAGAGAAAACCCATAATACAGCAATCACCTAGATAATACAAAACAGAAACCACATTTAATAATAAAGAAGTTGGAAATCAGCACAACAATCTGCTGCATTGTAGGACAAATAAATTATTATCCTCTCCCCCTACTCACTAGCAGAAATTGCCGTGTTATTATTCATTGGTCATAAAGCCAATAGATTCCAAGCGGGAAAGAGCAAAATATGATAAAAGGAAAACAACATACTAATAAGAACTTCTTGAGATCCCTTCCAGATGCAATATCCCTTAATACCGCAAAAGCCCAGTTGATCTCAATTCTAAGAGCAGAGGCAAATTCTAAAACAGGTTTCTCTGGAATGTGCACTTGTGGGATCTTTGGTGGACTCCTAATCAAATTCAAAACAAGCAATTTAAACAGCCAACAGAATAGACCGAACATCTGAGAACCAAATCAAATTACAGTATAAACACTTTACTTGTTGATGAAAGTGGATGCATTGGACCACAAGAACAACGCCGCAAGAGCAAGGATCAGGAAGTGGCAAACCAAGGTGAGGAGGTGGTACTCAAGCAATTCAAACAGAACCCATATAGCGGTCGCAACTCCGAGTGTCGATGCAGATATCTTCTTGTTTCTCCAGAGAAAAACATCAGCCGCTGATGCATAACAAAAAATCAGTCAAAAGCATAAACACACAAAAAAGGAAAATGAAAATTAAATGCAAGGAAAATGAAAATTTAACCAACACAAAATAAAATAAAATCCATCGATTATCAAAAGCTAGGGGTATCTGTATTAGTTGAGAAAATATTGGTGAAAAATAACACAACTGGGAGTACAGAGGATTGCAGATCTAAACCCTAAATGTTATCTCAGTCCTTCGGAATTTTATTTGTCAAAATCGTACTTAAAAACAGAGAATAGAGAAACAAGAAAAACTATCGGAACAAACAAGATCTCACTTGAACCTCATAAACCCTAGACCCACTATAACCCAACACAATAGAGAAATTCATAAGTAAAGTAACCAAAAAGAAAGAAAAGCAAACAGATTGTTAGCATACATTGGTGAGACAAAACACGAATTGAAAGAAATAAAGAATAAAAAAAAAATAAAAATAAAAGGCAATCGCATACGTTTTCCGCCGCCAAGAACATGGTGGATGGGCTTTTCTCTGCCGAAAAGCCTAAAAACCTTTGACTTCAAGGAATCAGGAGCGCTGGTTTTGTCGTTGTCGGAATCCGACGAAGATGACGAATCGTGGTCGTGGATCTTCCCAGAAATTTTCTCCAACAAGGACTCACCCTTCACTTCCTCGTTTTCGTGATGCTCCGCCATGTCTAAGAAATCGCCGATCAATGGAAGCGTCTAGAAGGAATAAGAAACTCCCCTTTTTCACAAAGTGTGTGTGTGTAATGGGTTAAAGCAAAAGTAACAACAAACTCTCACTCTCATTTTCCTTCTCTAAATAGCGTGGGTGATTATCATCGATGCATCTCGGCCGTTCGATTGGTGACCCGAATTGAAAAGTGTGATCCGACCCGATATGCGTCTCGTACACACTCGCCTCGCAAGTGCCAAGGGACCCAAGCCGTTAAAAAACTTAATTTAAATTAAAAATGACATGAATTTCGACGCGTGGCAGCACCTCCGTCACCGCTGCTTCAAAGTCTCACACGCGCTTCATTGCAGCACACAGATCTGCGACACGTTGGACTTTTTTTTCGTGTGGGGACCCTCATTACTAAATTCCAGTCTACAATACATTTTATTAAAAAAATAAATAATATATATATATATATGTGGAATTTTGAATATACAAAATTAAAATATAATAAACAACTTTTTCTAAGAAAATGGGAGTGCGATGAATTTGACTAAAATACCCGGCCCGGTGACTAAAATATAATAATCCAAAGGCTTGTGGCTATTTTACTTTCCTTGTTTGAGTGCAAAATAGACAAATAGCAGAATCTTCGCGGGGGCATGAGAAGCAAAAGTGGGACCCGTATGGGGGATACGTGTCCCACATTGATGAGGATATTCCGGGATTGGGCCACACGATTAAGCCCATTTTGGAGTTTGATTTCAAGATGAAATTAACAAGAAATTGCATATATAGTTGTAGACCAGTGATGATCTTATAGACTTATAGCTGAAGGAAAAGTTCTACATATTACATACAGACCCATCATGTTTTTTCTTGGACTTTTACTGCAAAAAATCAATAAACTTGGAGTAAAGGTTTGAATTTAATACCTAATATTGTTCTTTTCTTCACGTGATGATTAATTAAGGAATAAATGAAAATGAATAGCAATTAGCCTTTTATTAATTAACCACCCGTTTAATATAACTTGATCCATGGGTTCTTTTTCTCTCCCTTTCTTGAATTTAAAGTATTCTTTTATTTTTTTTACACAAACTTTATAGCTATATCTATTTTTATTTTATCATATTTTCTATCATATCACTTATTTTATTTATTTATTTTTAATTTTTTTTCTTTTTATTTTACTCTCCTTTTATCTTGAGACTTGTTCAAGAGCAAGAGTACTAAAGTTCAACTTTTAGGTTGATAAAAAAAGTTATTTGCTTTTAAATTTTTACAAAACAAAAAGTTATATTTATTATTTATTAATAAAATGGCTTAATTTATAATTCTTTTTTAAAAATTATTTTAAGTCTCACTATTTATTGTATTATCTTATTCCAATACATTTCAGGGTGTATTTATATTATTCCTTCTAAATATAATCGTAATCCATTTTAATTTGCTTATATGAATTTTCTTTTTCATTAACATGTCAGACCCATGAAACCGAAATTACTAACTAATCATGCTCATGAAAATTGATGTGAAGTTGCAATATCACCATTTCCTCGATTGCTTTAAGCCGAATTGTCAAACAATTAAAGGGAGCCATATGCACCAAATAAAATTCACACATATGGGATCACTGATTTTAATACCTAACACTATAAATAAAGTTTATGTAGGATCATATTTTAGTTTCACTACAATAAAAGCTTGTTCGTTAAAATAATTTAAAATTCATGACATTTGTTCAGATATGTATTGGTGTATTTTATTAAATTGTCATAAATTTATATTTTACAATTACATGCATACATATACAATATGTGTGTGTACATACACATTGATAAATTTGGTAAATTCACACATTTGAAAAGTAAATAAGACAAACTTAAAACTTAGTCAAATATAAATGTGTGAACCAAGGTGCTGGGCTTCTATCATTAACCACACTAGCGAGCAGGTCTGAGAATGAATGTGAGATACAAATGCTCTCTTATCTGTGTTTTATCATAACTAATATATAATATGGTTTTGGGGATCAAGGGAACACATACGAAAACTTTCGAACCAACAATATTAATATTAACAAACACCCTCTATGATGACTCTTTAAAATCAAATTTTAATTTGATATATAATGTTTCATAATTTCACAAAGGAGTAAAAAGAAAATGCATTATTTGATTGTTCCAATGGATACCCAGAAATCAGAGCAATACAGTTTGTATTAGCTAGTAAGACTAATGAAGATTAAAGTAAAATAGCAGGAATTACTATATGTGCTGTAAAGTATAAAGTACAAGAGAAGGTAGAGGGATGGTGGGGTATAAACGGATTACCTTATTTAGTCTGAAACAGATAAACTCAGAAGGCAGAGAAAGGGAAGCAAAAGAGTTGAGTTGCTGAACCCTGTACTTGTATTTGTATATGCTGTGTGGTTACTCTTTTGCTGTTGGAGATGAACAACCTGGATCTATTAATGGATGACAATGATGATTCTTTATGTTTTTATGCTGAGTAGCTTGACACAGATGCCATAAGGATTTAGGATTTGCCTTTGATTTGAAAATAAATCCTGGATTGGAAATCAGGTATAATAATGGTTATTTAGAGTAGAACTAAGTTATTTATTCAGCAAGATTTCATAGCATAAAACACATTTTTTCTTCTTTGTCTCTCTATAGTATTCATCATTTTGTTTCTATTTTCTCTTCTTATCTCTCTTAAATGGTTTACAAATTTTATATAGGAATATCCTTTTAGAATAAATGGGAGGCTGAACTTGTTAGGTGTGAGATTCGTCCATTAATAACGAATATGCGTTGGCTATACCCTTAGCTATATTGCAATTTGCAGATGCAACCTTGCAAGGTTGTCAAAATTGAGATTCTACGCAGAATCGTGGAGGCTTTGTAGAATCGAATCGTAAAATCGTAAAAATTTACTTTAGACAAAAAAATAAAAAAATTACCTATATATAAATATGAAACAATGACATAACTAATTTTGTCAAATTAAATGAGTGCAATTATAAATAAGGGATACTAAAAAAATTCAAAATAACAATTGAAGTACTAAAGTTGATAACATAAATAAAATGTATTAATAAATAAAAAGTGTAAATAGTAATTACTTAAATTAAAACAAAAGTCTAATTTTTAATATAAAAAAAAATGAGCCAGAAGGTGTATTAAGCAATAAAGAGGTGCAGGAAGCAAATCTGACCCAAATGCAAAAAAACCTAATCTCCCCATATAAAAGTTTCATTCCGTTCCACTGCACATTCGCTCCTCTTCTTCGTTTTCCGGCTGCGCTGCATCCTCTTCTTCTTCCATTTTTCGAAGCCAGGGCAGCAACGACAACAGAGCACCGACCCACGCACGACGACAACGGAGCCACAACAATGGCGAAGTGGCGACGTGTGAGGAAGAACGCATAGAAGGTGAGGAGGAAGATCAACGCGAGCGTAAAGAATAGACTCGCCAACTCGCTGCTCACTCGTAATTCTGCTTGGAATTGACCGATTCTATAGTAGAATCATACGATTTTACTCCTAAAACGAGTCTGCAACCGATTTAACTCGCAAAGGGTATGTGAAATCGTAAAATCGATCGATTTTTGCTAGTTAAATCACGAGTTTGACAACCATGCAGCCTTGTTATGCCCAGTAATGGTTGTTAATATGGGCCACCACAATCAGCCCATAGGCTCACAACTCAGCCCAACCCATCTAATTGATAAACTTGGACATGTTTCATAAGTCCAAAAGATGAAATCAATGTTACACAAGCACAAATACTCAAACAGATACATAGCACTCAAATCGCGAGTATATATCACTCAATTTTATATAAGAAATGATGATTAAATTTAAAAAACTCACCTTGTTGGCTAGACCAACTCTAAAAGAGATAGGAAATAAAAAGAATGGTTCCTTATCTATAAAAGGCATTGCATTTCCATTTTACAGGAAGAAAACATCTCATCCAATTATCATTTTCTCTCTCAAATACATTACCATAACTAGCATCAATTGTATTTTGTTTTGTAATATTGAAATTAAAGGTGTCAAAGTTAGTTTCAATACGTGAGTCATTCTGGCCTAATCTAATTCAATAGCTAAATGAGTTATAAAATGTTCAACTCACTTTTTTCACCGGTAAATTTATTTTTTTCTTTTTTATAGATTTTCTTGATATTTTTACTTTTATATAAATTTTTTGATATTTTTAATTTTATTTGGTTTTCTTATTCTTTGAATTATTACTATAAATTAGTGTGCTATCATTTTATGTTTATAATCTTAATTTTCTTGTACTTTTTGCATATTTTGTTTTTATTTAGATAGGTTAGCTGCCAAGTGCCAACACACCTAACTCATCAATCCAGTTTTTTTTTCACTAACCAAAAAAGTAAATCAAAATCAAGTTAATTAACTTGCTTTCTGAACACCCTGTATTAAATTGTATGTCAAGTTTTTTTAAGCAAAAATGCATGACAAGTTAATTTACGTTGAAACCTCAACCTTTACTTATCTACATACAATTATTTACTGGCTCCTCTTGGATTGACAATAAAACACTATTAAGCCTATTAAAACTTGGGCCGACTAGATTACTATGTAGCATTTGACTCTCATTTGAATAGTCAAGTATAATTAACTAAAATTAAAAATTAAAAATTAAAATGGATGGATTTAAAAAAGGGAACCTTGCTTTTAAAATCCTAAGAAGCTTTTAGGAAAGTTAGCAGACACGGCATGCAGGACAATCTCCCTTTTGCATATCAATGCCCAGTGAAGTTTATTCTTTAGAAAGAACACATTACGTGGAAATCAATGTAAATATATTCCTATATTTGTTTCATGCTTACGGAAAACGATGTTTTCTCTATATAAAAAAAGGATGTTTTCTGTACAAATCCCGATTTTCACAGGATCCATTTCAATTTTCAAGTTTAATATTACTTTACTTTGTTGGAATGGGAAATGCCGAAATGGGGATCTTTTATGGTACAAGCAAGTCTGCTTTTTATTATTGTTATTTTATCTATCAACATTGCCCGATATGTGACTGAGGAATGGATGGGAACCGGAAAAAAAAAATAGGTTTTAAGATTGTATTATTTGGGGTTGATCTTTTTATTACAAATTATCTATAGTTGTTATGTTGTTAGATAACCGCTTATCAAATGGTTACATATTATCTATAAATAACTAGGTTCTATCTTCACATTTCATTCATTCTCAACTCATTTATATACTTATTTGAGTGTTAGAGTACATTTTGCAAATACCCCCCCCCCTCGTTCCTCTGGTGGAGGACACCTGCAAATTCGACGTAGGAGATCATGGAGCCCAACTTGACGACGGTCAATCCTAACACTTCTCTTACGGGCACTCGCATTCATGGTTAACACACGCTTCAACATTCGACGAGAGCCACTCCCAGAAAATTCCAATCCTCCTCCAAAGACCACGACAAACAACGATGCTCTTTGTCAACTTCAAGCCCACATCGCAGAGATGGAACGCTGTCATGAGGAGGAACTCAAAAATTGAAGACCGACCACAACGAGTTGGAGGCTCGTGTGAGATGCTCCTAGGGGATGAACACTCTGCCCACACAGTCAACAAGCGCACCCAGGGTGAATCGCATCCTCGTCAGACCAACAATACCCTGGATGACAACAACATCTCACATGCACATTGCCATGAAGGATGGATGACTTGGCGACATTTTTTGGTAAATTGCATCATGGAGGTCAACCTACCCTTAGGTTGGAAACCATTCAACCTGGAGTGCTATGACGAAACTACTAATCTAAACGAACACTTGGTCATTAATCACCCAAGCTAATCTCTACACCAATGACGACACGATCATGTGTTGAGTCTTCCCTACATCCCTAAAGGGGGCAGCATTGACGTGGTACAAAGGACTCTCTTCCCGGTCCATTGACAACTTTGACACCATTATCAAACGCTTTAGTTCCCAATATGCGACGGGTTGGTCACACCATCTAACATTTGCAGCCTTGGCTAGTTTACGCCAAGCAGACGATGAGTCACTTCACAAATTTATGGCCAGGTTCAGTTCAATCGTTGTCCAAATCAGGAATCTCAATCTTGAGGTGACGTTACATTCCATGTTACTGGCTCAGCGACCCAACAAGTTCGTTGGCAGTTTGTGCAAGAAACCTCCTAGCAGCATGGATGAGTTACGAGAACAAGTCAAATGTTACATCCAGATGAAAAAAATGTTGAGGTTTAGAAACGAAGTTCAACAGGCTAGACAAAAGATGGAGAAAGGCGAAAGTAGCGCAACGACCGACTCACACAAGTCAGACAAGTGACATTTCAGCTGATCTACAACAAGCCCAATTGTACTTTTTCCTACTTAAGTCTTTTGTGTCAAAAGAGAAAAAATCAAGATTTTGGCTTAAGAGATTTTAACAAGGCACACCTAAAAAATGGAGGAAACATGTATTCAAAAGATTGAATTAAATAAAATTCCTTTATTTGGTATTTTTAATTAAATTGGTTAAAATAATATGTTTCCAATAACCTTTATGACTAATACTATTACTGCTATTTTTTTTATAAGATTAGAATATGTGTATTGATATTTTTCATTTTAAAAAGTTATATTAAACAAGATGAATTTTACTATTAATGTTTATCATTAATATATAAACAATGTAATATTATAGTTAAAAAAACACATCAGATGAATATTGTATTTTCTATTTTAAAAAATTATAAATTATGATTTACAAAAAGAATTTAACCAATAAACAGACAGGGTCACCATATATCTAGAAAAATTAAATTACAAAGAAATTAAAATTTATTAACTTTTTATAATAATTACATTAAAAACTATGTTTTATATTAAAAAATCAACTAAAAACTCATATTTCCATATACTACCCCCACTACAGATTTAGATATTAACATTTTCTTCATTGTTGATAGGTGTGCCTTGTACGGGAAACTGAGCAATCAAGAATCAACAGTTTCACAAATAAGGAAGCTTATAAGAGGTCACACAGTAAAGACATCTTGCTTGATTAGATTAAATATTCAAAATTTACCTTCGATTGATGTTTGTAAAGTGATGAGTGAAAAATCTAAAGTTTTTTTTTGGGGGGGGGGGGGGGGGGGTGGAGTAGATCGGAAGAGCTAATTGACAAAGAAGAAAAAAACAATATAAAATACACAAAGAAG